>VMDR010000697.1:0-187821 GCA_007922815.1 Macrotus californicus
GGCATGAATGACACCAGAGAACATGACAGACGGGGACTGGAAGGAACTCCCCTGACAGGACAAAGACCACTTTGAAAAACCCTCCGCTAAAAACGTGCTCAGCAGCCCAGGGAACGCTTTCCCCAAAGTTCAAGGGCAAGGCCAGCAGGCCCACCGTCGCCACTTCTGTTCCCCTCGGCGCGGGCACCTGGCGCTGAAGCGGAGAGGCAGGGTGAAGAAACAAGGCTTCCAATCGGAAAGGAAGACATGACCACCTCTGTTCACAGGCAAGGTCATCTTGTAGGGGAGCCCTCAAGAATCCACACACAGAAGCTGTCAGAGCTAATAAATCCAGCAAAACTGCTGGGACTTGCGTATCATTTGTTTACAAATTCAACACAAAAAATGTGTTGAAAGTGTGCTTGTGTGGAAATGCACTGTATGTTTCTATAAACTAGCAATAAAACATTGCAAAAAGGAAATTAAGAAAACAACTGTCAGCATGAAAAATACATACTTAAGAAAAAATTTAACCAAGAAGGCACAAGACATGCACACAAAAACTCACAAAACCCGGCTGAAAAAATCTTTTAAAAACCTAAGTCAACGAAAAGACAAGCCTTGTACACAGATTGGAAGACTTACTATTCAAACGGCCATTCCCCTCAAGGTGATATGGATTCAATGCAATTCCTTTCAAAATACTGTTCTCTCACAAACGCAGAAAAACCCATCCCCAAATTCACACTGACCTGCGAGCACACCGAACAGCCAAAACATAGCGAAAAAGAACAAATCTGGAAGGCTCACACTTCCCCACCGCAAATTCACCGTGAAGCTGTCACAGTCACAACGTGTGGCCTGAACTGGTGTCAGGACAGCGCTGAAAGAAATCCCAGCAACCGACTCTCACGTCTGCGGTCGCCGAGTTTTCGAAAGGGGGCCGACACCATCCAGTGACAAAACCCAACACACGCTGTCGGGAAAACCCGATCCACACGCGCAGCCCTTACTTTATCCCACGTACGGAAACTCAGGCAAAATGAGTCGAAGCTCTGAACTTAAGGGCTGAAACTGTAAGCGTCTCAGAGGGAAACACAGGGGCCAACCCTCACGCCTCTGGACTCAGCAAGGACTCCTCCCACTGACACGAAAAACAAACGTGAGCCCGAGTGTGCAGGGACGAAAGATCACTTGGACTTCATTAAAATTTTTAACTTTTGTGCGTCACAGAAGCCTATCCAGACAGAGAAAAGACCATCCGCAGGATTGGGGTGAAACATTTGCAAATTACAAATCCAATAAGAGTTTCAAGTCCAGAATACAGGAAGAACTCCAATCGACCATCAAAAGCTTAAAACTGGGCAAAGCACTTGCATGGACGTGTCTTTAAAAAAGACACACCGACGGCCAAACAGCACATGCGGAAGGCTTAGTGGCAAGTGTCATTAGAAAACCTCAAGTCAGAATCACCAAGTAGGATGGGTGTGATTTAAAAAAAAAAAAAAGGAAAATAAATTTTGAGGTTGGGGGGGAACCGGAAGCCGCCCCACGCTGGTGGGAACAAGAAACGGTGCGGTGGCTGGGGCAGCCCCTGGCAGCTCCTCCGAACGCCAGACCCGCAGGGGGCCCGGCAGCCCCACGCCCAGCGTGGAGAGCAGGGACTCCCAGGGATCGGCCCAGAGTGCACCCGTCACCCCAGCAGTGACGAGGCAGGAACAACCCACTGGCCGTGAGAACACACAGGACGAATGAAAGGCGGTGCATGCACACGATGGACCGGTACACGAATGTGAAAAAGACGGATTTCTGACACGTGCTGAATGCGCGTGAGCCCTGGAAACAGACAGCAAAGTGTAGCGGGCCAGTCCCAAAGAGATGAGGTGGGGCGGTTTCGCCTAGGGCACAGGTGGCAAACACAAGGAGGCCCGTGGGCCAAATCCGGCCCCCCACCTTGTTTTATCCGCCCCGGCACCTTGTTTCTGCCCGGAGGCGGGGCCCAGCTCTGGCTTAACAGTTAAGGAGCAGTTCCATTTACACAGTCTTAAATTCCCCTTTGAAGGCCACCGTCAGTGTGGCCCCCGGTGAGAATGAGTCTGACAGCCCTGCCTTAGGAGAGACTAGAGGCTTCACAGTCAGAGACAGAAAGCAGATGAGAAGTTGCCAGGGGCTGGGGGCGGGAAGGAGGGGCCTTGCTGCTCCACGGGCACAGCGTTTCTGTCTGGAATGAGGAAAACCTTTTGGAAATCGTGGTGACGGTGGTGTACCGGTCCCTGCACTGCACCCTGCAAAGCGATTCAAACGGCGAAGCCCAGGTTGTGTGTGGTCTGCCACAATAAAGAAAGCACAGTCAAACACGTACGAAGATTTGCTCTCCGTTTCTCCACGTCCACACCCACGCAACGAACCACGTTACGAGCTGCCTGAGGCCTCTTTACTGTTCTTCATGGACAGACAAGCAAGCAACTGCCACAGCCCCTCGCGGCTGGAAAAAAGCCAGTCATCAGGCCGACCGCGCCCTGGTCGCTGCTTCGCGGCGCACTCTCTGCCAAGCTGGCTGCACGAGCGTGACCTCGAGCGAGCAAAGCCACCGCCTCGCCGCCACGGGAACGGTCGCCTCGGGGACACGACCCTTCCCCCATACCTGGTTCGTTGATTCTGCCAAACGTGTGCCTGGTGTTGTGTTTCCTGGTCTTGAAACACGTCTCACAGAAATCGAAGTCGTCACAGTTCCTGCACTTGAACCTGGGCCCGTCGATGGGGAACATCTGACAGCCGTCGCACCTGTGCGGAGGGGAAAAGAGGACTCACTCGCCGAGTTCCGTTCCAAAGAAAGCCGCTCCGCCCAAGCAGACCCAGCGACAGACAGACAGAGACTCACGTGACCCCGGGGTGCACGCTGGGCACCAGCTCCATCTCGGACAACAGCCCCGTCCAGTGGGACTGCTGAGGGAAGTCCACGATGACGTCTTTCCCATTGGCACTGAAAGCTGGGACAGAGCAGAACTGCCTGAGACGCCGTTGTCACCAGTAAGAGCCTAAAATACACTTTAAACTGTACCTCGCTGTGTGACCTGTGTGTCACACGGGGGCTTCTGTCTTAGACTTCCTGAGATGCTAGCCCCTGACCTCGGGGGTTAGCTACACACGCAGGAGGGAGGGGTCCCGGGGTGTGGGGGGACAACTCTGGCCAGGAGTGACAACTGCGGAGGCCCGGCCATCGGTACACCGAGGCTCATTAGACTCTATTCTCTACTTCTGGATGTTTGAAATCTTCCACGGGGTGGCGGTAACACACCACGTCAGTCACTCCATCCGGTCCCTCCGGGAACGCCGATCGGCTGACAACGTGCAAGTGCCTCCTGCCCTCGGATGAGAGCACCACGCCGCCCAAGCAGTCACCTCCAAGCCAAGTTCTTAGTTTTGCAACTTGTTTTTGGTTTGATTTGTAAAGCTTTTCATAATCTCATAATAAAAACGTTAAGCTCAAGTGAAACGTTCAATACGCCACTTGTTCTGGTGGAGCTGAGAGACGCCCCTCCCCCGGGGCAGCCCCGCCGCTACCCGCGGCCGTTCCCACCTGCGCCGTGCGCCAGCAGGGGGCTCTCCTCGAGGCTCGGACACGACGGAGCACGGCGGGACCTCTACGACACTGCCTGGTTTATGGTAAAGTGACAGTGCACACATGCCCACGGGTGGCTGTCAGCACGGACATGCCGTGCCTTTGGAAGGAAGCACGCCACTTGTCTGACCCGCACTGTCAATGTCTCGTTAAATACGAGGTGAGGACTTTGTCCTTCCAGGCTCCTGCCCCCCATCACGTGTACATGTCCATTAAGTCCAGTCCTGAATTTTTATGAGGCATTGAGGAAAGAGAAGACTGGCCGCAGACAGAGGGGCTGGCTCCCGCGCAGGCCACTGGGCAGAGGGCTCGGCAGAGCAGGCGCCCGGCACCGTCAGACGAGGCCGCCTGGGCCCGACGGCCGAGAAAACCAAACGCCCCCCAGGCCTGTCTGCGGCAGTCCTCACCAATCCGAACCCCAACCAAGCAGGCGCCCTGACTGCAATGCACAACGGCCTCCTCCTGCCGACCCTAACTTCTTCCTGGCTCCACTCTTCCGAAGTGCTCACTAAGATACCCATGGGTATCTTACCTCACTAAGTAGGTATTACCTCACTAAGTAGCCCACTTCCTCGAACCTTCCCCAAAATACCCAGCACACACCCCATCAGCCCTTTGTGAGGTCGCTTACGGGGACGCCCCGGTGTCCAGGGTGCGCATCCTCCCAGGGTGCAATGCCTCAGTGGCCCTGACCTGAACCACAGGTGCGCCCCCACGTGGAGGGCACTGAGCGGCCAAAGAGCACTATTTATCTGCAGCGAGGCTTTCTGCACATGGGCTTTTCTCGTCTCAGTAAAAAAAACAGGAGTCCGCGTCAGCTGAGAGGTGGGGGACCTGCCGCGCAGAGAGGTTACCTTTCACGACGCCCACACTCTGGTGCGTCACGGACCCCCACTTGTACTTGGGGGTGGTCACCGAGGCTTTGACGTGCACCTTGTCTCCGATCTTGATGTGGGAGGGAAAGCTCGGCGGGGGGTAGCCTGCAGAGGCCAGAGACAAAGGCACCGCCGTGGGCACTCCCTCCCGGGCAGTCCCAAGGCGGGCAAGGCCGAAGGACGCGTGCGGCGGGCTCACCTGCCAGCTCCACGTGGATGTAGCGGACCCAGTAGGTGCCGCCTTTGTGCTGCCAGTCACACTGCACGTTGAGGTCGTGCAGCCCGTCCCTGTCCAGCTTGATCACTTTGCCCACGTCCCCTTCGCACACCTCCTCATACGTCCGGCAGCACCGCACCATCATCCCCACCTCGGATTGAAAACAAGGGAAATGTGCGGCCCGGCACACAGCGCAGATGGAGGGACGGCTGCGCGTCGCAGTGTGCTCCTGAGCGGCGTTTCCTCCAGCGCGTGGAGGGCGCGCTCGAGCCTCTTTGACACAGCGGCACCAGGGCTCTTTGGAAAGCCGCCGGCCCACTGTCTGAGGCAGGAAGTGCACTGAATCGGCCAGGCAGCCGGGAGCGACCACAGACGCACGTGCTCCCTCCAGAGAGCAGCCGGGTCGAGGGGACGGTGACCGAAACGCAGCAAACCCAGAAAAGCCAACGAAGGCACCGCAGCGACGGAGAGCAAGGCTCTGCTCACCCCGGTGGGGACCAGGGCAGCGACCTGCCACTCAGAAAACCGATGACGTGAAAACAACACGAAACAAAGCATTTATCCTGCCTTTCCTACACGATCTGCATCGGAAGAAGTAACCAGAGTTGATAGGAAAGTTTTCTTCGAAGAAGAGAGCCCTCCAGCTAACAACTTGGAAGGGATGACGGTTGGAAAACCGCTCTCCTGCAGTGACGATCCACAAGAGGGCGCTGACGGCTGCCGAAGCACCAGGGGGACAACCGAGAGAGATGTTCTGAACGGATGGAGCCGACGGAGCTGGCTGACGCGACCTAGCCAGGGGACACCGCGGGCTGCTCCACGCGGCACCTTCGTGCCACAGAGGTCGCCTGAGTCCAGACCCCACTGCCGTCACTCCGCATGCACGACATGCAGACAGAGGAAGAGGCGGGCTGGTGCAATGTCAGCCACAGGTGAGTGGCATGAGAAAGAGGCAGGGAAACTGGTCTGGGTGACAAGACACTTCAGAGACACATCGCCCTGACGTGAGGCCTGTGAGCTGGATCGTGTCTGATTTCTCTAAGTCCCGGAAAAAGGGACTTTTGAGAACACTGGGAATATCTGAGCAAGCGCTGGGTAGGAGGTAAAAAGCAGTTAGTGTTCATTTTGGTAACAGTGATGTCATGTTAAAAATAAAACCCACCCTGGCAGGTGTGGCTCAGTGGACTGAGCGTGGGCCTGAGAACCAAAGGGTTGCCAGTTCAATTCCCAGTCAGGGCACATGCCTGGGTTGTGGGCCAGGTCCCCAGGAGGGGGCGCGTGAGAGGCAACCACACATTGATGTTTCTCTCCCTCTCTTTCTCTTTCCCTTCTTCTCTGTCTAAAAATAAATAAAATCAAAAAAATAAAAATAAAAAAAATTAATGAAAAAAGTAAAACAAAATTAAAAGTCCTTTCTCTGTTAGCGATACACGCTGACATATCCACTGGTGAACAGGGATGACTGGGGTTTTCCCTGCAGTGAGCTCACGGGAGAAGCCACACAGCAAGGGTGCAGGCGAACGCAGCCCTGCGTGAAGAGCACAGCCAGACTGTGAAAGTCAGAAGGCAGTGAGAACGACACATGCAAGCAGAGACGGATGTGAAAAGCCCCCGGTACGGGGACACGTCCCTGTGCCCTGTCACTGTGGCCCACCCACCGCTTGCCTTTAGGCTCTGTCTCCCCCGAGCCCCCACCTTGGGCTCCCCTGTCTCCGGCCCCAGCCACGGGGAACTCCCTGCCGGGCACTGTGCCTCCGACTCCGGCCGGAGCACGGGCTGACTGAGAGGCTGAGCGAGGCCCCCGCCGCAGGCGACGACTCACCTGAATGTTCTCCCTCACGTACACGGCGTAGTCATCGTTGCTCAGGAAGTCCGCTCGTTTTTTGTAAGTCTGGCTCTCGGTTACCACAGCACCGGTAGACTGCATGGGATGAAATAGTGTCTTTAGAGTGGTGAATGAGATAAATCTACTTAAAAAGAAAGAAGTGTGTGAAATCTCTAATATTAAAGTCTAAAGTATGAAATATTTAGCATAATTTTTCCCTATACATTTTTCTTTTTCTTATTTTTTGGAGCACAGAAAAGTTTATTCATGGATAAAGTCCACCTTAAATGATGAAACAACTAATTCTAAATACACTTGAACAGCTAACATTCTTCATTTAGACATCTTTTTTAAAAGACTTCATTTACTTATTTCTAGAGAGACGGGAAGGGAGGGAGGAAGAGAGGGAGAGAAACATCCATGTGTGTTTGCTTCTCATGCGCCCCCTAGTGGGGACCTGGCCCACAACCCAGGCATGTGCCCTGACTGGGAATCGAACTGGTGACCCTTTGGTTCCCAGGCCGGCGCTCAATCCACTGAGCCACACCTGCCAGGGAAAAAATTCTTCATTTAAATAAGATTAGCAGCCATAGCAGAGTAAGCAGAAAGGGGCTCAGAAGCTGAAAGTACAGAAAATTCCTGAGGCATCCCTCAATTAATCTCCTGAAAGAATTCACTCGGATCAGAAGTCCAGGCGTCACATAAAGCATGATTTTTAGTAAAGCATCTCCTAACACCTGCCCACCACCACCAGGTGCTGGAACGAGGGTCTGCTTTAAAGCCAGAGCACCCCTGCGTGCCCAGCAGGATGCAGGTGCAGGGGGGCTTGGCGGGGAGGGGCCGTGCAGGGAAGCACTGACCCCAGCGTAGGCCATGTCGTCGAAGTCTTCCATCACCTCCTCGTCAGAACAGCCCTCAGACCCCGTGTCTGCGTCCGAGAGGTCCGTGACCTGCGCGTCGGCGTGGTCCAGCAGCCACCCCACCAGGGCCTCCACGCCTGCGGGCGAGCACACACAGCACACTCACCGCAGCCCCACGGCGCCCACCTGCCCGCGGGCCTCAGACACCAGCACTGCCAGCTGAACTGCCAGCACTGCAGGCGAACGGTGGGCGCCGCACGGCACCAAGGAGGGCGCGTACCTGGCAAACCGGCCGCGTTCCCGGAGGCGCCCGTGAGCGACTTGAGCGCGAACTCGATGTTCCTCCTGGGGAAGCCCATCTCCATGAGCTGACGCACGGTGGGTGGTGCGGGAGCCGGCGACTGCTTGCGCTTCTTGGCTCGGACAGGGCGCAGGTGCTGTGCAGGCACGGGCGTGGTGGCCTCGCTGGGGCTGCCGTCCTCCAACACCGGGCTGGACGGGTGGGTGCACTCCACAGCCAGACACTGGCACACGGCCAGAGCAGCCGCCTGCACAGAGGACAGCGGTGCTGTGACGCCAGGCGACCTCAGCCGGCTAAGGAAGCGGCGATCGCAGCCTGCTCCCACGCTGTGTGGGAAGCCCAGCCTCGCGTGCGCCTTTTCAAAGGATGGTGAACCCGACAGACGGGTTTCCCAGTTTGATGCAGGGGGAGGACACGATGGCCCAGTAACTCCCACCTGGCACAGAGAGCCTGGGGACTCGGCCAGTTCTCAACATCCCTCAAAGAGAAGGTCACAACAACCGCCCTGAGCAGGGTGGGACACGAGCCGCGGGCCTGAGGGCAGACTGAGGGGCCCAGGGCAGGGAGGGGGCCCGGCCCCAGGACAGAGCAGCGCCCACCACCCCCCGCCCTCTCCCTCCAATGAGCCAGAGACGAAGCAGGACTCGTGTGCCATGCAAAAGGCAGAGCCCCACTCTGCGGGCAGGCGAGGTGGCAAGAACACAGGGAGGCAACCGCACTGGGAAACAGTGCAGGGACGCGGGGGACGCACACCGCTGGGTCTGCCTGGGGCAGCTCTGTCCTCTCCTCTGGCACACACGGCACCCCCCCCGTCTGCCAACCCCCTGCAATGGGGCCTCAGCTGCACTCAGCTGCAGGTGCCCTCGAGGCACTGTTTTATCAAACTGCGCGTGGGAGGGACGGGCTGGGGAGAAACCCCGGGCTGCCAAGTGCCAACTGTCCACGAGACAAACTCCATGCCCTGCACCCGACGACAACAGAACCCAGATCCACCAAAACGCAACGTCCGACATGCCCAGCATGCTGTAAAACCATCAGGGATGTGAGGAGGCCGAACCAGGAACTGAGGGTGACCAAGAGAAAAGACTGCGAGAGCAGACCCACGGGCAGCCCAGACGTCAGAACTGGCAGCCAAGGAATTCGCCCCAGCTGCCGAAGCCTGCTCAGGCAGTGCAGCCGGGACGGGCACAGAGGGCGACGGTCAGGGCGGCTGCAGGACGGGGAGGCGAGAGCCATGCGGGAACGCGAGGTCTGAAGACAGACGCGGAAGAAGTTCCTGGTGGCTTGTGGCAGCCTAGACGTGAAAAAGCAGACGACTCTGACCTTGAAAACAGATCGCTACAGCCGACCGAGCTGATAGACCACGAGGAAAGGCCCAACACGGGACCTCACTGGACGCCCGCCAGCTGGGCAATGACAAGGACAGGGAGTGCGGGGCAGGAAGGAACGTCACAGCCAGCAGTTTCCGAAGTCAGGGGGCAGGGGGTACAAGTCAAGCCAGAGATTCAGGGCATGCAACGTAACCCCGGGAGCAGGGGGACAACACGCACGCACACGGGCACGTCTCAGCAAGAACCACAGTGAACAGCCGCCACGGCCCAAGGGGACGAGACCCGCCACATGAACAGGAACGGCAGCCGACTGTCCCCCAGAACCTCGGGAGACCAGCACGGAATGTGCTCTCTGGCACAGCAGCCCTTCCCGGTCCTCAGAGCACAGCCCCTCACTCTGGTTTCCTCTCCGCCTTTCTTCTTACCACTGGGGACCCCCGGCGTGACTCGGGGTGCACTCTGCCCAGCACCCTCTTCCTCAACGCCCAGTGTCCTTTTCTGTCTCTGCAGGTGCCTGGAGACACGGCCACGCTGAGGCCGCCACTGTCATTTCGAGGTCTGCAGACCTAACCAGTGGCTGGTGTTCAGGCTGGGTCACCAAACCCGCTGCACCATTTCTGGCCTCTGCTCTGAGGGCCACCACGCACTGGGGACCGCTGCGAGCTTCCCTGTGGGTGGCAAGGCAGCATCCCTTCCCCCTGCACCCCAGCTCCCCCACAGGACCCTGGCCTCTGAGGGTTTCTGCCGGGTGCTTTCTGCCTGCCAAACTGAGCATCTGGGCTCGGTTGTGTCTTTGTTATTTCACCTAGGACTGTAGCAGCAAGGAGGGTTTTTAAACATATGGCGTCCTCCATGCTTCAGGCCATGACGGCTGCCATCCTCAGACCCGGTCACCTGTCATCTCCTCTGTGGACACGAGCCCACAGCCCCAACCCCAAGGGGCTGGGAGTGCAGGGGTGGGTGGGGCCAGGGCAGTGAGGGCCCAGAACCTGGCGGTAACAGAGCGTGTCCAAGAAAGGCCATGGACCGAGGTGACAAAGAGCCAGCGCCACACTCACGGGCCAAGGGAGCTCCTTCCCCAGCACTATTTCCTGGAAAAAGACCCCTCTGTGAATACTGAATTGCAAGTCTAGCAATCTTTTTTCCAACAACTGACACAAATTCACAGAAAGGCTAAACTCCAGCCCCTCCACCCTCTAACTGGTATGATGGCGATCTGCCACTAAGAACCAGCGTGACACATTGTTTAAAAGTCCCGACTTATCAGGGAGGACCCCAGGCTCCACTGCTCCTGGCGGCCAGAACACAGGGGAGAGCCCATCCTGGGGCCGCACGAGGCACAGACAAGGAAAGGGAAGGGAAAAGGAAAAGGGAAAAGGAAAGGGAAAAGAAAAGAACCTATGGGTGAGGAAATGCACATCTAGGGAAAAAACCAACGTTCACCAAACGCTGAGCAGGGGACCGAACCCGCTGGGGATGCTGTGGTACCTCAAGCTCCTGCTTGTCAAATATGGCCTTCACCGGGGACGGCTGGGTGGCCGAGGCCAGCAGCTGCTGCAGGAGGATCATTGGGGGCTGCGGCCCTTCGGGAGACATGTCCCCCAGGTCAGGGGACGCAGCTGCACCGTCATCTGGATCGGAAAACAAAACGTGCGTGACACTGAAGACAATGCTCTGAGCGTGCTGAGTGGATAGGACTTCCACCCCATCACACGCTGGACAAGCAAACCCCCCAAGGCCCAGATGCCCAGGACTAGCCCCTGAAGAGCCTCCCACCCCTGCTCTTTCAGCTCAGCCCTTCCATCGGGGGGTACCTGTCTCCTTGGAGCCGGCACAAGCCAGCGTCCGGCCTCCCCCCGCTGCCCAGCCCACTGTCTCTCTCTCTCCGTGCGCACGCACTGCTCAGCCGCCCGTCTAGGGACCCCCCGCGTGCAGGCTCTAGCCTGGGCTCGCCCTGCCAGCCCTCATTCACACCACGACCAGGTCCATCCGTCCCACACTGAGCAGCTCCGTGAGGTGGTCAACACCTCCGCCTGCCCAGCCCAGACGCCCATGGCCTTGAGCCCACTCGGCTCTGCGCAGCGCTCACGATGGCTGGTTTGTTTTGGCGACAACTTCAGCTAGTCCTCTAACTGGAAACCTTCCTCTTGAAGGACCAGAGTGAACGGTTCAGGGTACCAGCCACATGGTCTGCCAGTGACGAGGGACAGTGGCCAGGGACAACATATACGTGTCCCCACAGGATGTGATCAAACCAGGCGGCCGGGGCACTTTCTCAGGCCCTGCCCTAGACAACTCGTCTGCGGCCCATGGTGCCCCGGCGTGGGATGGTGACCCGACTCAGTGCCACCACGTCAGGGGCCACACTGGACTCCCGGGGCTCCGTGTCCTGACCTCCCACCGTGGCGGGCTACCTTCCAGGGCCCTGCTGTCCGACACAGGGCGAGTGTGCACCTGGTCAGCCTTACCTCCCACTCAGCCGTCAGAATGAACGCACAAGACCCACACCCCACACTGCACGGGATCTTCCCATTTTTGTTACAGCTGCTCCTCACTGGCCTCCCTGTGACAAGCCTGAAACGTCAGCCGCCTTTGACTTTGCACTGCTTTTCCAGCAGTTTCTCGCCCAAAAGACCACGCCGCCCGTGCCTCTGGGAACCTCTTTCCACTCCCCACGCTTTCCAGGGAGACACCTTCTCACCGGGGACAGAGCAATCCTGCCACCTCCATGATCCCCGTTACAAATACCCCTACGTCTCACCAGCCAAGCGGTCGTCCTCAGTGGCAGCCCTCCCCTGTGAATCCTGCCACATCTTTCCATGTGAGCCCACATCTCACCCTGGCCCTGTCACATGACAGCGGGGGCCTCTCCAGCTTTACCCACAACCGGAGCTCCTCTGGGCCCCTCCACCGGACAGTGATCCCTGGTCCCCTGCCCTGAGGGCCTGCCACACCCTTCAAAGCCCTCACCAGCCCTCTGCGTCGGTGTCCCCAGGACGTCCGTGGAACTGTGCACACACATCTTGGGGCGCTGGCCTTGGACAGAGCAGGCTGGGTTCGAGTCCCCCCCCACCCTGAGCGCAGAGGGTAAAGGGCACAGACAAGAACTATCTTGTTCACATAATACTCAGCAGAATGTCTCTCAACAGATGCTCTAAAACTATTTCGCAGCTTCAGTTTTTTTCCTACTCAAAAAGCTCATTGTAGAAACGGAAGTAATTTTGAAAGTTCAAAGGAAGTCAGCTGAAGGTCCCTTGTCGGTGTCTCGGTGAGAAGATCCACCTACGGCCTGACCACAAATGGGGATACCCCGAGACGTGCTTTTCTAGTCGTGTTTCCATGGCACCGGCACACATACGTTCACCACTGTGACCACGGTGCCACGCATTCCACTGTGCACACGCACCCCCTGCTGACGGGCACACGGGTGTCTCCAGATTCAAGACAGAGCACCGCCCACCAAGCAGCCACAGGGTGTGTCTGTAAATGTGTATGTTCGGGCCTGGATGTGCGGCGCATCCCCACGGTGACTTGCGGTCCGTGGACACACAGAGACAGGTAAGTGAACAAACAAGTGTGTGCACGTGTTTCCCCCAACGCCCACCAGATGGCGCCTCCGACGTCAGTCCCAGGAGCCTCGAGCCAGTGCAGGCCGTCCCTGCTGAGGTCACGGTGCAGCCGAGAATCTGCACTTTGGCACGCTCCCCTGCGCTGAAGCCGCTGGTGCTTGGGCCACATTCGGGGGGTGGGAGCACCCGTCTCCCTCCTCCCCACCTGAGCCCTCGGCCTCCGTCTTCGAAGGCAGTGACCATGTCGGCTACAGCACTGGGACTGCTGGCCCGGCGGCCACCTTTCCTGTCCTTGTAGGTGTCCCCTCTAGCCCCCTCGTGGGGCGCCCGCCCTGCCCGCCAGCACACCTGTCTGCACGGCCGCAGCCTCCTGCACGGCCGCAGCCTCCTGCACGGCAGGCTGGGACAGGATCTGCCGCAGCTGGTCCTGGTGGGACAGGAGTGCGCGGCCCGCCTTCAGGATGCACAGCTTTAGCTGCTGGCTCCTCAGCAGGTCCAGGTCCACTTGGCCTGTGGGAGAGAAGGCCTCAGAGGGACCGCGCGCTCTGCTTGGGCTCTGCTCCCTGCGGAGCTACAGCGTGTGAACAACGCCCGCCCGAGGGAACTGGCTGGCCGGGCCACGACGGGCAGGGACGGGGGACTTGTCCTCCCAGCGCTGAGGCCGGTGCTTCAGGGAGGCTCCCTGGCCGCCCCGTCCTCCCCGTTCCTGCTCCCCTTGCGCCCCCCTCGGCGGGCCGGGCTGAGGATGAAATGAACCGTTCAACACAGCGAGCAGTCGGCCAGCCATTCTTGGTACAGTCGGATGTTTCCCAAGCGGCTGACATGCACCCAGACACCTGTGTCAAACACACACAAGACTCCGCCTTTCTGGCCCAGGCGCCACCAAGGCTCCCTGCCCGACGCTCCCTGCCTACAGCTGTCGCCTCCCCCGGCCCGCAGCCCTCCCCAGGCCCGCCTCCATCTAAGCAGAGGAGAGAGCAGAGGAGAGAGCAGCGCCCGCAAACCGCTGGGGAGCAGGCGGAAGAAGTGCCCAGGGACACAGGCGACGCAAGGAGCTGAGCACAGCCGTCACAGCGGTGTTCCCAAACAGGACAGGGGAGTCCCCCGGAGGCAGCATGGGGACAGGGGAGGCAGGGGACAGAAGAAGCACAGGTGGCCCTCGGGCACCCCACTTGACTCCCGGACAGACAGGCTTGTCCACTGTGACCGGCGAAGGAGCAGGGTGACCTGAATTCTAGACGGGCTCCGGTGTGCGCGTGCACATGCTTCAGCCCGCAGCAAGAACTGGAGACTCAGAGTAAAGGCGGCCATGCCACAGCAGCAGTCACAGCAATGGGGGAAATGCGTGCGGAAACAGCCAACAGGCAGAGAACAGTCAGGGAGAAGAAGGCTCGAAGAGCACACGGGGGCAAGGTGAGGGAAATGGAGAGGCCGGGTCCAGACACGGGAAGGAGGGGCTTAAGCACGGGCGGTCCTAATGCCCCATGCACAGCTGTGAAGCAAGGCGGGTCCGAGAGCAAAGCCCCGAGGGCAGCGGGCACAGAGGGCAGTGACTGAGGGGTGGGAAGGGAAGCGGGAGGGAACAGACCCCTCCCCAAACACTCGCTCAGAACACACCTAGCCGGCCACTCCAGCACCAAGTCACTCTGCATTCCTTATGCACACCTCAGCTCACCCCAGGCTCCGCGCCCACCGTCACTCGACAACGTCTGTCTGTCTGTCCGACCGTCCATCCGCCTAAGCCCCGACAGCGGCCACACACTCACCTAGACATCCCTGCTTGGGTGACTTCTTTATTTTGTGCTTTTCCAGCTTGCTTCCGGCCAAGTTCACCAGCTGGGCCCAGACAGACAGCATGGGCTCTGTGAAGGGCAGGCTGGTGATGCTGAATGCCACGGCGGGGAGCTGGGGGGAAAGCAAGGAGCCGTCACCGTGTGGCCCGGGACGCGGACAAGCAGGACGTTCGGAAGTTTTAACCCTGAGCTTCACTCCGGGACCACACACGGCCAGAGTCTGCCAACATCTGGGAATCATCATTGTAAAAACGACTCCACAGGAAAGATGCCTGCATGTATAATGAATATAACCTAAACCAAGTTTTTCCTTCATCAGTTTGTCAACAGTAATTACATCAGGGTGGTAATTATGATCTACTGGGGCATTTTCTACACATTTCAAGTGCACTACAATGTTTACGCATTTCTAAAACAATCAGAAAGTGTTTTACAGAAACACACAGTCAGAACACAATTTAGGTTACATGACAATAACATAAACCCCTCCCTTTTTTAAAGATTTTATGTATTTATCTTTAGAGAGGGAAGGGAAGGAGAAAGAGAGGGAGAGAAACATCACTGTGTGGTTGCCTCTCGTGCGCCCCCTACCGGGGACCTGGCCAGAAACCCAGGCATGTGCCCTGACTGGGAATCGAACCGACGACCCTTTGGTTCACAGGCTGGCGCTCAATCCACTGAGTGCTCTACGTTGTTCTAAAAGAACCATTTTTAGGCTTTTTAGAAAGTTGAACTACTCAACAAAACATAAACTTCACCAACTGCCGTTTTAAAATAGCGAACAGGCTCACAGCACCTACTAAGTTGCTACTGCCCCCTCCTGTCTTTTGAGGCTAAAACGAGGCACAAACTACCCATGTTCATAACCCTGTGAGCCAGGCCCTACTCACCCAGGACGCGCCATGGAAACCAGGGAGGAAGGCAGGCAGCTTCCCTGAGGTTGGAAAGCCTCCAGAGGGCGCACGTGAACCTCAAGGACCCCCAGCACTGACGTGAGAACCCAATTCCTGTATAAAACCCACTTGCTGACTGCCCAGGAACCGAGCGCAGGTCACCTACTGGCTTCAGCTGGCTCAGCGGGCAGACACGGCACGCCCGCATGTCCGAGAACTGCACGGTGATCCTGCCCTTCGGGGTGATACGCGTCACGGTGCCTTCCCCGAACTCCTCGTGCGTGACCTGGCCCCCCAGTCGCAGGCGGCCGTCGATGCCCCCGATGACGGCCAGGACAGCCATGAGGCCCCCCACCTCGGGGCTCTCGGGGTCCGGGGGGCAGTCCTCCAGCAGGGCCTGGGGCGGACAGATAGCAGGGGTGAGGATGGACGGGAGCCGGGGAGCTGTTGCCCGCATCCTACCATTTACGGGCGGGCCCGATTCACTTTCACACTCGTGTCTTCAGCGATCACTGCCAGTAACAAGCATTTCACAGAGCACCTCTGAACAAAACGCGCAGCGTTCAGAAAGATGACCCGTAAGTTAAAGTAACACTCCAGCGAGCAGACGCGAGCACAAGGCACCCACCCCGCCGGCCGGTTTGGCCCCGAAGCCACGGGTGATGGACTGCAGCTGGCAGTTGATGTGCTTGCTGACCAGGCCGTTCCACTGGGGCAGTGCGTGCAGCGCGCGCAGCAGGGCCACGGCCTCCTCTGCCAGCGTGCTGCTGTGGGTGGCCGTCAGTGAGGCCTGGGGTCGGGCCCTCCGCCTCCGCAGGGTGGACTCTGCAGGAAACACACGGGCCGGGAGCTAGGCGGTGCCCGCCCACCCCGCCGGTCGGGACGCGAGGGAGGCGAGCGGCCCACCTCTGAGAAACGGGACGTCCGAGGAGCAGGTGGTGAGCAAGCTGCCCAGGAACCCGAAGAGCTTCTCCACCAGGCACTTCATGTCCTTTGCCCGTTCAGTCTTGTCCCACGACGGGAGCACCGCTCGCAGCAGATGTAGGGCCAGGATCTGCAGGGCAGGGGAGGCAAAACCGCCGGTGTTAAAGCAAACCACTGTGACCCGTGAGGAGACAAGAATTTTATTTTCTCTTTCTTTTCTGTTCCTGTGGAATTAATCGTGTGGGAATTCTGGTGTTCATTGTTTTACAGCCCATCACACCCAAGTCAATTAATGGTACGGATGATCAGCCGTTAAAAAAATGAGCTACTTCACAGATGCATGTACTTATTTAGTTAAAAAATAGCCCTGGCTGGTGTGGCTCAGTGGATTGAGTGCTGGCCTGTGAACCAAAGGGTCACGGGTTCGATTCCCAGTCAGGACACATGCCTGGGTTGTGGGCCAGGTCCCCAGTAGGGGGCGCTAGAGGCAACCACACATTGATGTTTCTCTCCCTGTCTAAAAATAATAAACAAAATCTTTTAAAAATCATAATTCCTCTTAGTCTGATTTCCCTCAAGACCACCCCTCCACAACCCCTCACGGGAAAGCCCATCAGGGACCTCTGCCCCTTGCTTCCGCACAACCAATGTTGGAGCGCCCTCCTCGCTGCTAGATGGGATGCTGCCCGTTTCTGAACCACTTAATAAACCCAATTACACCTTGAAGCTCCTAAAAATCTGCTTTCCGTCGGTTCGAGCTCTTTTCTGCACTCATTGTGGAACCCAGCCCCCCCAATTTCGAGAAGCGGCAATGTAAGCATCTTCTCGCCGTTCCCCCGAGCGGTCCCTGCAGCCCCCGAGGTCGCACCGAGCGGGACGGGCCGGCAGCATGTTACCTGGCGCTGCAGCGAGGCGGCCGTGAAGGGCGCGTGTCCCTCGACGACCCGCATGAGCAGGGCGATCCAGGGCGGGGAGCTGAGCGCGGCGCACATGTGCGGGGTGAGCGCGATGCTGCGCACGAAGCCCAGCGAGCACCAGCCGCGGTGCTGCTCCCGGCTCACCAGCCTGCTCGGGGACGCTGCGGGCGACACAGCCTGCTGACTCGGGCTCCACGGGTCGCCCCGCCCAACCTCGCGTCCAGGTCACCTGCTACTCCTTTCCATTACCAGGCTGCCTGGCAAACGTATGGCAAGCTCACGCACTCACGGCGAGACAGAAAGGCGGGGGAGACTTGCGGGTTATCTCAAGGGCATCTCGCAGCACCTCTAAAGCCTCTAAGGGACAAGCGGTAACTCGCACTAGTTAGGAAGTGCATCCGCGGTTTCCAGGGCGCGGGAAAATCATTCGCAATTCAAGAGCACGATTTGTGGGAGTGCACCGGTCACATTTTGTTTAACGCTCAGGGTTTTCAATACCCCCCACAACGCTGTTTCTACTTAATCTGCTCCCCGCGTGGCCAGCCCAAACACAAGAAGTCTGTCAGCTGGAGGACAGGGTTCAGGAGCTTCAGCCCGCTGAGCTCTGAGACCCACCGGTCTGCCCCGCCCCTCGTCTGGGTCTGCCCCGCCCCCTCCCCGGCGGGGCCCCGCCCCCAGCGCCCGCCCCCTCCTCTGCCAGCTTACGGGGGCACAGGCTCACTCCCGCACTGTCACACCCACCCACGCTCATGCACATTCACAGACACACCAACCTTCACACGCCCACACTCACACCCCCCCACCACACACACCCAGGTGCACACACGTCCTCATTGCACACGCCCATGCTCGCATGCGGTCTCCCTCACACGCAGTCTCTCACTCCAAACTCACACGTACTCACATGCACTCTCACACGCAGGCACTCACACATGCAAACACATGCCTGCACACACACACTCACTCCTCACGTCCTAATTCTCCCCGAGCCCCCACACACACCCACACTCTCAAACACTGCGGGGGGAACCGGATCCCCCCAAACCCACGTTCACCCAGGACCTCAGCACGCGGCCTCATTTGGAAATAAACTCCACGTAGCTGTGAAGGAGGTCTTGGACGAGGGTAACCCTAAATGCACTGAAAGTCCTTCAGAGAGACAGAGGAGGACGCAGAGACACAGGGGGAGGCATCCATGTACCCCAGAATGTGGCCTTACGTGGAAATAGCCACAGAAGCTGTGACCCACTAAGTTACAATGAGGTAACACGGAGGGGACAGCCCTAATCCAAGGGACCTGGTGTCCTTACGACAATGGCAGTGTGGAGACAGATGCTCCCCCAGGAAGGACACCCCGTGAGGGTGGGGGCAGACACACACCCAGGAGGAACGACCAAGAGGGTCGGCAAACCCCTGCAGTGACGAGGGGGTCTGGGACAGAGGCCCGGGCGGCCTGGGAGGAACGGCCCTGCCAGCTGACACTGGACCTTGGACTTGTGGCCCCAGAACGGGAGACAGCGCCTTTGTGCCACGTCAGCCCCGGTCTGCGTGCCTTATTTAAGGTGGCGGCCCGCGCAGACTGAATCAGCTCCCGAGTTTATGGTGACCTATAAGGGCTGCCCCAGCGTGCTCACGCACACACGCACGTGCAAGCGCACAACCACCGCCCGCCGCGTACAGGTCTTGTCCGCAGTCCCGCTCTCCACCAGCATCCGCAGCAGCCCGCACAGAGTCTTGGTGGCTTCGCTCTGCATGACGTCGGCGTGGACGCCCGCGGAGAGGCACAGAGTCTGCAGCAGGTTCACGGTGCTGGTCAGCAGCATGGCCGTGGGGTGCTTGTCCCCGTCGGTGTGCTCGGCTTCTGAAAACAGAAATCAGAGCCTCTACTTCCAAGGAGAACTGGAAGGCGTCCCTGAGTATCATTTAGGGCCCTTAACATCAGATTTTTCTTGTTTCCCTGTGGAAAGGGAAGCAGCTCTTCACAACAAATGTGTAACTCCAGGTGTGCTGAATGCCCACCTAGCCATCTCTGTGCTCAGCATCCTCAAGGAACACAAGCTTCTCAAATTAAATTTTCCAAATCAGTCGCACTCAGAGCACTTCAAGGATGCCCTCCCTGAGGGTGACCACTGAACAGAGGACCAAGGCCGGTTGCTGATGAGCCAGCCACACCCTGGGCGAAGGCAAGTGCCTGCCTCTGCGGGCAGGGAATGACAGGCTCGCCTGCCCGGGCCCCTGACTCTCGGGCAAGGGGGCACGTGGCAGCCAGGCCCCCTTTCTGTCACTTAGCCAAGCTCATGCAGGCTCCCACTTCCCTGAATGAAGCCCCCGGGCAGAGAGCTGGGAGAGGAGGGGCACCTGGCCTGGACACTGGGTGGGCAGATGCAGGGACAGCAGCCCCATGCTGATCCCCCAGAAGGGCCCACAGGGCTTCACAGGGGCGGCTGCTGAGAGCCCACAGGGCAGGCGTTGTCCCTTTACACCCTCGGGGCTCGGCGCCCACTAGCACACGTGCAGAGCCCAGCCCTTCCCACCGCCACACCACTCCTGCGCTCAGCCTCTTAGCTTCCCGCTCCTGACCAGGGAAGTCACTTCGGAAGCCTGACCACTCTGCTCATGCGGCCGGCACCTGAGCCCCGCAAATCGGGCCGGCCGCCTGGACCATCCCACCACCAGCCATCTGACAGCCTTGGGACGCTTCACGGACACATCCCAAGGTCTACTGGGCACGACCAGAAAAATGTCATGAAGCCCTCCTCTGAAAACCGCGGACTTTCTTAGATGAGACTGAACTTTCTGGGTCACTACGAACTCTCACCTCCGCATGTCTTAAGGCCATTAGTACTAAGGAGCAGCGTTCTGAGTGAGGGACCTTGGAGGACAGGTGGGAGGGAGAGGCAGACCCAGCCCAGGTTCTGACTGGGCTCCAAGCAGGGGGAGGCCAGGAACTCCCGGCCAGGCCCCGCCTCCCCTCCAGGCCCCGCCTCCCCTCCAGGCCCCGCCTCCCCCACTGCACGAGGAGCAGGACAGGCCTGTCCGGCACAGTCACCAGTGCCCCTCGCCAGCCCCTGCCTCACAGCCACCCGGGGCTGACTTGACCTGGACTCCAGGGAAAAGCCCAGAGCCACGGAGCACCGCCTGCAGCGGGGTCCTGACCGGGTGCCTCACCCGGATGAACAGGCTGGCCGCCCGGCATGTGGACGGACAGACGCGGCAGGCGGGGCGGGGCTGCACCAGACCCAGCAGCCCCAGGCACCCACCTGGATCGTCCTCTGTGTCTGAGTCCTCCGCCGAGGCCTGTGTGGAGGCCGGCAGCTCCGCCAGCTTGAGGTCGTACTTGCCCTCCTTCCCCATCCGGTAGGAGTTGGTGCTGCCCGTGTCCCACTGGACCCTGACCCAGCCATCCTCGCCCAGCTCACCGATCACACGGCCCAGGCCAGGGGGAGGTCCGTCCTGTGGACATCAAAACAGAGATCAGCTTCGTGGGGGGCATCTGTCCCCTCCCGCAGACAGGGCCTGGGGGAGCGGCCAGCTCACCATGCACAGGCCCTGTGTCCGCACACCGCTCCAAACACGCCACAACACGCACTGTGCACCGTGCACCACCACACAACTGCCTCGCGCTCCTTTCCCAGAGGGGTGCGGGGCAGACGTGTGTCTCAGATTGCTCCCTGGCTGGGCCCCCACAGGGACAAGGCTGCCCAGCTGGTCCTGGGACCCTGCTTCTCGGCCCCCTCAGTCCCTCATCGGGCTTCGCAGCCAGGAGGCCTGGAACGAGCCCCTGCGTCTCCTCCCACTGTTCTGCTCCCCCCGCCCGTCTCTCATTTCTGGGTGAAAGCTGTTTCTGGCAGGCGCTACCCGGCCATTCCAGGACACAGGGATTTCTGATGCGACTCAGACAGGTCCCACTTCCGGGGGGGGCTGAGAAAGCCTGGCTGTGACAGGGATGCTCCCACAGCACGGGAAGGAGAGCACTGTCCTCAGCCGTGACGGCAGTTATGACGCAGCCACGGCCCCCAGACCTCCACCTGGGAGACCTCACCGACACTGGGCGCCGTGTGCTACTGTGAGAGAAGGAACCGCGACCACCACCCAAGAGTGCTGGGCGGGGCTCTGCGGGCAGAGGCAGCAGCAGGGGGCCCACCGAGAGCGCTCAGGACATGCCAACCCAGATGAGGGTCCCACTCTCCTGCTCTGTCCGGCCCTTGTTCTGGCTACACCTCAATCTGAGCCCTCACCAGGGAGTTCCCCGAAAACAGCCGCCACTCCCCACAGGCCTGATCTGCACTGGGCGCCCCGATACTCTCTCCTAGTTTCGACTCTGTGCACCTGTCATCAGGGACCAACCACTGTGTCACCTGGCAACTGCACACGTCCCGAGTTAAAGGGGGTGTTTGCTCCAAGCTCTGCCCCCTGAGAGACAGCAAGTGAGGACACGCAGCAGCTGATGGGTGTGCACCCGAGTCAGCCCCCAGTACCTGATCGCCCCACTTCCAGTCCACGCCCCGCATGACACGGGTGCCAATCTTCATCATGGCAGCCAGCTCGGGCCCCGAGACCGGGAGCTGTGCCGGAGCCATCTCCTTCCTCGTCTCTTCCAGGACGGTCGCCGAAGCGCCTCGGGCGGACGTGCTCATATCTTCTTCGACGCTGTCAGAGCTGGGGCCTGTCAGCACATTGAAAACAGCAGCCGTGAGGACTCACGGTTTCCTCATCTCCCCACAGTTTGGAAATGAGTAAGCACTGAAGGAAACAATAATGTTAAAGAATCTACAGCGTAGAGTCTACTTCTTATCAATGTATCAGAAGATATAAAAGATACAAAGGCAAAGTAATCAAGTTAGAAAAACGCTCATCACACTTTTACTAGAAAAGACAAAAGATACCCCCTAAATGTCCAACCATGAAAAATCAGACTTTAATTACAATGCTGCACGGAAAAGAGCACACAGCCGGCCCGAGACTGCCAGCCTCAGACAGGCCTGCGTGCTCGGCCAGCCTCTGGGAACCTGGGCTTCAGGAGGGCGCCCCCCCGCCCACCCCGCTCTCTGAGTGACAGGAGGCCACGCTGTGCTAAACTGTTGGTGCAAATAATGTGGTCTCGGCCGAGACCTGCCCCCTGGGGCCTGGGGCCGGGTCCATCCAGGCACAGGTGCCCAGGTGAGCAGCCCCGTGGACTCCCTGGGCGCCAGCCTCTGCGGAGCTTCCCGAGGAGCCGGTACCTCCCGCGTGCTGTCCCAGCTCACGCATCCCATGGGGCCCCACTGGGACAGGCTGACGTCTCGTGTCCCCCAGGCCCCGCCCCACGCCCTTTCCCTTGACTGAGTTTGCCCCGTGTCCTCTCACTGAATGAATCATGGGTCTGAGTGTGACTATGTGGGGGTCCTGGGAGCTCTCCCTAGTCTGTCACCGAACCTGACACGTGGTTTTGGAGAGCCTGGCACAGGGATGGCAGTGGTGGAACTCCCTGGAAAGAACTACCCTCCCTGTTTGTTAAGAGGAAGAAAAAGGGGCGGGGCGTGAGGATATGCTGGTCCCTGGGGGGTATGGAATCATCCTCAGGACACGAGGGGAGCTGAGTGTCAATGGGAAGCAACACTTAACCTTGCTGGACGCCAGGGCCGCTCGTGGCCTTGCTGGCTGAAGTGAGGGGACACACGGGCCTGGAAGTCCTTTATCTTTATTCTCTCCTCCAGCACAGGGAGAAAGGTGCCCAAACAGCATTCCCAAAGGGGGCTTGGGTAGGCCAGAAATGTAAAGTCCTGTTCCTCTCTCCTCAGACAGGGCGGACACAGGCCACTCAGTTCCCAGGCTGGAGAAAAGCTGAGATCAGCTGGGGGAATGGTCTTTGTTCCAGGCCAGCAGTCAGGCCCCTGAGGCAGGGGCTGCATTCCCACCAGGATCCCTCCCTGGCTGCTGTTACGTTAACCCTGGAGATGCCAGATGCACTGTGGAGACTGGGAATACATTGCATTTGTAGTTAGAAAAAAGGGGATCTTTTCTTAAGTGGCTTACTATTTTGTGGGTATTGTACCTGGATGTATACACATAAAATGACTATAAAATATATGGAAGAGAAACCACCTGGTCAGGGGAAGCGGCAGATACAGGCATGAATTCGAGGGACACAGCCCCCTGGCTTTTGGCAGCCAGCCAGGAGGCTGGACTTTAAACTCTAGAGCACTGGGAAGAAGGGAGACAACATAAAAACACAGGTGATTTCACCCTGGCCAGTGAGGCTCAGTGGATTGAGCGCCAACCTGCAGACCAAAGGGTCACCAGTTCAATTCCCAGTCAGGGCACATGCCTGGGTTGTGGGCCAGGTCCCCAGTAGAAGGAGTATGAGAGGCAGCCAATCGATGTTTCTCACATCTGTTTCCTTCTCTTTTTCCCATCCTTCCCCTCTCTCTAAAAATAAATAATAGTTTTTTAAAAAGTGAAGAAAGACCTCAAATCAATAACCTAACTCTACACCTGGGTGAACCAGAAGGTAAGAACAAAGTAAACCAGGAGTTAGCAAAAAGGAAATAATAAAGACTAAAGCAGAGATAAGTAGACAACAGGAAAAGAAGAGAATCGGCAAAATCAAAAGCTGGAGTTTTCGAAAAATATCAACAAAACTGACAATCTTGTAGATGTGTTAAGAAAAAAGAGAGCACATACATAACTACAGCCAGAAGTGAAAGCGGCAACAACACTGATTCTACAGAAATAGAAAGCACGTAAGAGAGCCCTGGGAACAACCTCGGGCCGACACATTCGCCAACCTCGATAAAACGGATGAATTCCCAAAACCCTGAATTACGTGAACTGACTCAAGAAGAAGCAGAAAGTGGGCACAGACCTACATCACACGTCAAGAGCTGCGTCTGTCACCCAGAAACCTCCCAACACAGAAAAAGCGAGGACCAGATGGTTCAACTGTTGACCTCTACCAAACAGTCAAAGAGTTAATGCCAATTATCTAAGTCTCCCAGACAGAGCACCGCCCGGCTGTGTTCTGGCAACACTTCCCAACTCACCTACGAGGCCAGCATCACCCCAATGACAATAAAACTATGAAGTGCTGCTCACAGAACCGGAAGAAGACCTGCATAAATACCACGCCATGTCCAGTTCATGGAGTGAACGGCTCAGTCTCGTTAGAGGGCAACAGTCGCCAGTACAATCTACAGATTCAGCAGAGTCCCTAGAAAACACCAACGGCCTATTCTGCAGACGGGGAAAAGGCAGCCCTGAAACTCATAGGGAAATGCAAGGGACCCAAATACCTGAAATAATCTTGAGATAAAAAAATGAAGTTGAAGCCCTGGCTGGTGTGGCTCAGTGGATTGAGCACCAGCCTGCAGACCAAAGGGTCACTGGTTCGTATTCCCAGTCAGGACACATGCCTGGGTTGTGGGCCAGGTCCCCAGGAGGGGGCACAACCACACAGTGATGTTTCTCTCCCTTCCTTCTACTCTCTCTAAAAATAAATAAATAAAATTTGTAAAACAAATGAAGTTGGAGGGCTCTCGTCAGTTTTGAAAATTTCCACAAACTAGCGTCCACAACGACCCATGTCAGTAATAACGACACACAGACCAACACCACAGCTCTGAAGTCCATGGTCACGCCATTTTTGATCAGGGCGTCAAGACCTCAGAAAAAGAATGTTTTCTACAAACGGTACCCAGAAGACTGAGTAACCCAAAGAAATAAAGTGAACCCTTGCCTCACACCATGTTTTTAAAGATCAGCAAAAAATGGGCCAAAGACTTAAATGTAACAACTAAAAATATTAAGCTCAAAAAGGAAAACACAGTGGATAACCCTCACGATGGGATCTGGCCATGCTTTCTTGAACATGCTATCAGAAGCAGGAGCAACAACAACAAAAATAGACAAACTTTTGGATTTCCTCAAAATGGAAAACTTTGGTGCACCAAGTAAAACACGCCCCACCCGGTAGGAGACAGTATTTCCAAATCACGTGACTGACAACAGCACAGGGCCCAGAATTCGCAAAGGGCCCCCGCCACTCAGCGACGCAAAGACAGACCAGCGAGTCTAGACACAGGAAAAGGCTTGGACAGACAGGTGTTTCTCCAACACAGACATAAGTGGCCAACAGGCACACGTGAACGGGCTCAGCGTCCTGGGTCTCTGGTGAAAGGTAAATCCAACCACAGTGGGAAAGCAGCTCACGCCCACTGTGGTAGCCTCAATCCTGAAACCCGAGAATAACCAGTGTTGACGAGGACGCGGAGGAACTGGAACCCTGTCAGTGGCTGGTGGGGCATGAACCGCTGTGGTGCCACGGGAGTCTGGGGGACCTCAGCAGATAAACACAGGGCTTCCACATGCCCCTGCAGCCCCACTCTGACGTGCCCAACAAACGACCCGAGGCAAACATTCCCGGCAGCACCGCTCACCGTGGCCAAAGACAGAAACCAGCCAAACGCCCACAGACGGACAAAAGGGTAAATGAAATGTAATGTATTCATCCAGTGAAGTTCTTTGTAGCCAGTGGTACTGACACATGCTAAACGTGAAATAAGCCATAAACGAAAGGCTGAAACCACGATTTCATCCATCTGAACCATCCAAACCAGGCAAAGCAGGTTTGCTGGCCAACAGCCGAAGGAGTGGAAAACCAGGAATCGCTGCCAAATGCGAGGGGGCTTTTGTGTGGGTGATGAGAAGTGCCAGAACCAGGTAGTGGGAAAACTCGCACAACTCTGGGGGTGTGCTGACTACCCCTGAACTTTATACACGTGAAGCGGTTAACATGGTCAGTTTTGTGTGACCTGCATCTTGCCACAATAAGATAAATGACAGAGAGAGAGCTAGGCAAAACCGCGCCATTGCCACCGAGGAGGCCGAGCGGTACACCCACCGATGAGCCGCAGCGCGGTCTGCGCCAGGGCGAGCGTGCCGGAGTTGAGCAGGAGGTTGAGGCTGTGGGCGCCGTGCTGCAGGGTCAGCATGCTGAGCATCACCAGGAGGAAGCGGGCTTGCGGGGTGGTGCCCAGGCTTGGTCCCGCTGGGTTCTCGTTGGTGATGGTTTGCAGGGGGACAGGCTGGATCCCTAAAAAGCATCGGCAACACCTAAATTTCTTGTGCATGGATACAGAACGTACTTGACGCAGAAGCATGAGCGGTGTTTTCAAACTGCACCTGTTCATCAGAGGGTTGCACAGGGCGTGAACGTTGGGGAGCCCCATGCTGCTCCGCAGTAATCCCACCACGGCCACGCCGCACATGGCCATGTCTTGTCTGCAAAGTCACCACCGCGCCCCCCGCCCCCTGGGTGGCTGACGCATGGCACCACACATCCCAGAATCCACTACCCTCCCACAGCAGGAGGCCTAGCTCTGCTCTGGACATGCACTAATGAATCCAGGACACACATTTTAAGGGGCACAGTGGTGAGGGACACACGTAAAAGGTTAAGGTGCCAGAGCTTCATATCAGCATACTACAGGATTGTGTCGTCCGCCACATTTTGAAAGTTTTGTTTAGAATCTGGGACCACTTCAAGCCCCTTCAATGACCGTTCTAATGGACAAAGTTGCTAAAGTCCTCCCAAGAGCCAAGATGGGCATTTGCAGGTCGCCACGACACGTAATGAAGAGCCAGATTACGAAATAACGCTGCCGTGGTCCCTGACGCTACTTCAACAGCGGTTTTAATGCGGCCGGTTGCCCTGAGGTTCTCCCACCACTCACCGAGCTCTTTGAACCTGGCGCTGGCATCCATCAGGATGTTCCGGATGTTCTGCACGGCCCAAGCGTACAGCTTGCCGAACGTCACCTCCAGCAGCATCCGGTTAAAAGGTGGGATCAAATCAACGTCCTTTAAACAGTCCGTAAGGGGGTCCCTTTCAAACAAACACAGAGCATTTCACGGAGGCTATTGCCAAACTCTCCCCTTCAGCAGAATGATGCCTTGTGGCCACCGCTTTCCTTCACTAGGAAATCTAATGAACAAAAGAAACTAACAAAGGAAATAGAAACAGACTGGTGGATGCAGAGAACAGACTGACAGCTGTCAGAGGGGAGGGGGTTGAGGCTGGGTGAAAAGGGGGAGGGACTAAGCAAAGAGAAAAGCTCACAGACACAGAACAGCAGGGTGATGGCCAGAGGGGAAGGGGGGGGGAGGTAGGAAAAGGTAAAGGGGGGGGTGTTGGAAGATGTGACTTGGGTGGTAAACACACATACAGTATACACATGATGTATCATAGAATTGGACACCTGAAACCTATGAGATTTCCTAAAATTCCATTTATTTATCCTTAGAGAGACGGGAAAGGAGGGAGAGAAAAACATCAACGTGTGAGAGGAACCCCGACTGGGGACAGGCCCACAGCCCCGGCATGGGCCCTGACTGGAGATCAAACCTTTCGCTTGGCAGGACAACGCCCGACCAACTGCTCAGGGCGAAACCCACGTGATTTTATGAACCGACGGCCCCCCGCTAAATTCAGTAGTAACCAAGGAAACAAAAACAGCAACAGAACACGCGAGAAGCGGAGAAGCTTTACCCGATGTCGACCCCCTCTGGAATCAGGCGCTGCCACCCACAGAACATGGCGTACTGCACGGACGGCAGCAGCGAGGCTTTGGCCGCCAGCTTCAGGATGGTGTCTATCCCCTCCAGGCGCACCTCTGCTCTCTCCAGCTGTGGGACAGCAAGGCGTGCGGATCAGCGTCATCAGCGTCGCGGGCACTGCTTAGAGCCGCACAGCGTGCCCTCGGAGGGAGCCTTTACCTGTTTCAGGAGGCACTTCCTCATTTTTTCCACATCCACCGGCTCTTCCTTCAGTGCGAACTCGGCGATCATACCCAGCAGCGCGGACTGGGGGTAGAGACCCTGCACGCTCTGCTTCAGCCACTTGTATCTGTGAACGCCTGTCACCGTGCTCAGCAGCGGCTGCCACTTATCCTGAGAAAGGAGCACCATGTCACCATGAGCCTGCCCTACTGACGTCACACACCCCCAGTTACTCAAAAATGTGATGTGAATGTCAATGGGTTTCAGTTGGAAAAATATTTTAAACTTAGGAACTTAGAGTGGAAATAAGTAGGTCACAATGTGCTCGTAGTCAAATTTAAATCCCCACGCTTGTGTGCACGGGAAGAGCTGACGTGGCACACAAAGGTGAAGGATCACGCCTGTTAACACATGGCGTACCGCACAGAAATCTCTAAGACATACGCCAGGGACCGCACGTTTCTGGGCAAACTGCACGTTATTTAAATCATCATAACTACAGATCGTCTCCGGAATCGTCAAAACAGTCATCCGCATCTTTGATCTCACTCAGAATATCTGATAAATTATCGTTAAATACTTCCGGAAGTGTATCAGTTCCGTTGGTTTCCTTCCTTTGTCTGAGAGGGGGCATTTCTAAAAGCGCCAGGAACTTGAAGACGAAGACTATTCGAATGACCAAAATACAACGTAACTGCAATGCTTTATGGGTTCGTGCAATTATATAGTTTTTTGTAGATTGACCTGCACTGTTTCCACCAATGAGATCACTTCATTCAATGTGGACAAGACAGTGTGTTGACATCTAAGGTCCTTAACAGATGGCACGTGAAAAACGAGAAACCTCGTGAGCAGTACGCAATGTGTCAACAGTCTCAGGGACCAGGCCAGCGGCTGAAGCCAAGGAGACGGGCCAGAACAAATGCAGGAACTGACGGTGAGTGAAGACGCAGCAAGGTACTGTGAGCAGCGAAAGGGACCCTCCTCCGCCGGGGGGTCTGGCTGGGCAGCGCCAGGCAGCCTCGCTGTGTGGGGTGCAGTGACCTAGCCTGGAATAGGCCTGTGCGGCTCCGCCCGGCGGGCGCTGCAGGACAGAGCCAGGGTCCCGGTGGGTCCCTTTGCTATGCGCTGCGTTGCTACACAGCCAGCCTCAGTGTCACAGAAACGCCTCACCTTGGGCGATTTAATCGCAATGGGTCTTTTGTCCACATTTATAGGACTGGGAGGCAGAATGCAAGCTTCTTCTAAATCGCTCTCCTCATTTCCGATTTTCTCTTCATCATCCATAGACTCTGGCTTCTTAGGAACTGTGTTTGCAAATAGCACTCGTTATAAAAGCCGTCGACTTAAACATAGTTCTAAACTACGAAACACTTAAATTTGCATAAAAGTAAAGGACACAAACACATCCATAGCTACAAAAGTGTCACGATTACTCTCACACGCGTCCAGAAATAACCCTCTGCCACCCTGCCGCCAGAGTCAGGGACAGGACAGAAGAAGCGAGGGCCACCATGGAGAAGCCCCGAAGCAGCAGCCCAGCGGCCAGCCAGCTTGTTCTTAAAGGGCCAGACGGTGACATCTTAGTCCTCGCGGGTCATTTGTCTATTGCACACATCCAGCTCTGCTGTGGCAGCATTCCAAGGGGCTAACTTTATTTATGAATGCTGTCGTTTCAACTCCAGCAGTTTCCACGTGTCAAACGTACAATTCTTCAGATTTTAAAAAAACAACTTTAAGCTGCAAACTCCGGCCCCAGTTCATGGGCAGGGCAAGCAGAGGCTGCCCCCACCCCCGCCCTGGAGGGGCCGAGGCGGTCTGTCAGCAGGCGCAGGGAATCCACCGGGAGCCCTGTGCTCCATTAATCTCCGAGCAGGGAACTGCTCCTGAACCGCCAGGTCGTGTGCACTGCTGCTTCTGTCTGCTGGCCCCTCCCAAGGCTTCAGCCTCCCTGCTCCAAGCCCAGAGTATAAATAACCAGCAACACAGAAATACACCTGGGCAGGGAAGCACTGACCCAGCAGGCCGGGTTTGCTCGGACCCTGCAAATCACTCCCAAGAAAGTGATTTCCCAAGCGAGGGCGGGTCCCGACAGCACCAGCCGCCGGCCAGCTCCCAAGAACTGGGCCCTGAGCCCTGTGCACGTTCTGGCTCAGGATAGCGTTCTGTGTGCATGAGGCCTGGGACTGTGTTCACCAGTCTGACCGGAAAGTCTGTGCCAGCAGCATGACTGAGGGGGCCGCCCGCCTCTGCGCTGGGGGCTGGAGTTCGAGGAGCTGAGAGCGGTCCCCCAGGCCCTGTACGGCAACAGGGCCGACCCCAACCACCACCCTGACACCAAGGCTCTGGGGACTGTCCCTGGCTGACAGCCCTTCACGCTGCATGTCACTACTGAAGAGAACTGGGCCCAGGCCGTGCAATTCCACTGGGAGGGGACCCTGGGCGCCCCGCAAGCCCTGGGTGCTGCGGAACCCCTCCCTGCACCTTTCCTTCTGCTCACTTTGACCTGCACCCTTTCTCAGTAATCAGCGGCAGCCTTGAGTGGGACAGCTCTCCTGAGTCCTACGGAGCCCTACCAGCGAATCAAATCAGTGTTTGTGTTACTGGGTTTTCTTTTTAAAAAAAGAAAAAAGGGCCCTGGCTGGTGTGGCTCAGTGGATTGAGCACGAACCTGCGAACCAAAGGGGTGCCGGTTCGATTCCCAGTCAGGGCACATGTCTGGGTGGCAGGCCAGGTGCCCACAGGGGTGCACGTGAGGGACTACCACACATTGACATTTCTCTCCCTCTCTTTCTCCCTCCCTTCCCCTCTCTCTAAAAAAAAAGGAAAAGAAGAAAAGAGAAAAAAACAGAGCTCCAAAATCAAATAATTAAATACATGAACCCACAACAGGGCACTTTAAGAGATGACAGCGTGGGATCGGAATGAGCACAGGTGATAACCAGCTGGGGAGGGAGTGCTGTCCCTGAAGCCGAGACACCAGCTCCAGCTTCTGATCGGGGACCTCAGGAGTGTCCTGGCCCCGACTCCCCGACCCAGGGCATCTCTAGGGTTCAGGCACGTGCTGTGGTTTAAGGGTTTGCTCCAGAACAATCCACACAGGATGGTGTCTAGAACAAGTTAGTCTTTTATGACATTACTGTTCACAATTCCATCACCCACTCAGTCATTAATGCTGTCCAACACCCTGGTCTGTGAATAAGTCAGTATGAGTCCAGAGAATCTAGTCAGAAGTTTCTGGAGACTTGTTTATAATTACGAGTGACAAATTTGAGGACTTTTACTCAAATTTTGGTTATTTAATGCAAAAAATCTTTTGTATTATCCCTACAGAGTTGCCTCCTGAAAATCCTCGTAATTCTTCGAATTCCTTTTATAACAATTCTCCATGCATCAGAAAACTCAGTATTTCCAAAGAAAAACATTTCTTTACAAGAACGACAAGATCCACTGGAAGGTCAAACCTCCCCACACATCTCGGTAGCAGCTGGAGTGGTAAAGCACTGCTTTCTCCCCACCGCCGTGACCAGGCTCACAGGACTTACCTCTTTTAGCCTCAATGCCCTAGCGACTAAATCACAACACACCAGACCCCAAAGCTGCCCCCGGACCTGGCGTCTCCGGGAAGTGGCAGCGGCTGCCGGGGGCCCCTAGCTGCACACAGCACGTGCCCCAGCGGCGGTGGGATGGACGTGCGACGCACAGCAGTGGCCCGAGTCGTCCGATCCCAGGCGCCACTCCGCCCGCACAGCACTTTCCGCCCGTTCCGGCCTTACCTCTCTTCTTCCTGCGCTCTCGAATTATCTTCTGCGCGATCCTGCGCCAGCGGGGCAGGGAGCTCAGCAGTTTGAACTTGGACATGATGGAGAGGTCGTTACAGACCGCGGGTCTCAGTTCATTAAAGAGGAACCGCAAACGTTCGATGACCGGCGCGCACACCTCCTTGTAGGAGCGGCCCTGCTCCTGGTGGGTCTGCCGAGTCAGAGAGGACGAGACCACTGAGCCACAAGCCACCGACCGTCTGCACCTCACAGAAGACGGAGACGTGGTCCCTACCCACCTTGATGAGGGAGCACTTGGCTTGGTAGACCACCCTGCACACGTCCACCACGGACTTGGGCAACGCTCTGTGCTTCCCCTGCTCCAGGCCAAGCGTGCCGGCGTGAACCAAAGATAAGGCCACGTGCCCTGGAGGAGACAGTTAGGAGGGTCAGGCAGGAGTGGCTGGGGACTTCAGGGACGTCAGGGATCTCGGACTGTGAGGACACCGAGCTTCGTACCTAAATCTTCGTGTTTCAAGAGGCAGCATAGCAGCAGGCGGCCCACCTCTTCCACGGGGTGCTCAGGAGGGAACGTGATGGGCGTGGTCAAGTGGCACTGCCTGCAGTACCTCTCTATCTGGCACAGGAAGTCCTGCGACAGAGACGGCGGGCAGTGACTCCCGAATGGCCCCGGCACCTCATCGGGAGACCTGAACTATGCACCTTGACCTCCCACACACCCGCAAGCAGCCACGCCGCCACAGCCCTGCTGACAGTGACCCAACCAACCTCTCACCTTCAACCCCACCCCCCAAGGAGCACGCAAACCCAGTCTGCGGAGCTGATGGGCGAGCGAGTGAGCGTGCGCACGGGGCAGGGTCCCGAGGGAAACAGGACGGCAAGGGTGGGTGGGCCGCGCACACCTTCACACTGTGGTCCTGCATGTTGTTGTCGGCCAGGGCCTGCAGGAAGGCCTGGGAGTGGCCCCCCAGGGCCCATTTGTGGGCGCGGAGGCGGGACTTGCTGGCGGGGGTGCCCCCGGGGGAGCTGCAGTGGTCCTCGTCCTTCTCCTCGTTGTAGCTGTAGTGGGTCTGGCTGGTCTGCAGGCCCCCGGAGAAGACGGACGACCGCAGCCACTCTGGAAGGTGCAGGCGCAAACGTTCACAAAAAGACCCGGAGCGCACTCTTCGGGAACAAAGGACGGGCGAAGGGGGGAAGGGCCGAGCACTCCGCTCAGCAGGTGAGATTTGGCATCGTCCGTGTGAAAGAGTGGCATCCGGCACGCGTACACCGTGGTTACGCAGTTCTACACGGGTACCTCGTTCTGCTGCATGCGGCATTACCGCGTTTGGCGGATACCGAGTCTCCATCGATATCACGGCAAGGCCGCCCACCGTCTGCCTCCCTCTACTCGGACACTTCCCAGCCCTGCCCTCATGGCCGATGGAGGAAGAGACTCTCTTCCCACAGACCCACAGGTCTTTGAGGGGCGCGGGTGAGCCCTCCCCCGCGAGGCTCGGCACACAGCAGGCTGCACCCATCCGTCATGCGCGGGAGAACACACAGGACCCCCCTTACACCTGCCGGCTCCCTCTGCTGCCACAGACGGTGACAGCAAGTGAATGTCACAGCGTGTTCTAATTACCTGTTGAGTCTCATTACCCTTCTTTCCCTCATCAACATCTTTGCTGGCTCTTCCTCTCCCACTCCAATGGCCCATAAGGCGCAGTTGAAATAACCTGCTAACATGTCAGCAGAAAACAAAACTTTTCTTACTGGCGCATTCGAGCTCAACGGGCGACAGCGGTGTGCTCATAGCCAGGTAGGAGGCGTGCAATCCGAGCAGCAGGCCCAGGTTCCGCTCTGTGTCTATCAGAGGTGACGACAGGCTCCCCAGGTCTGGGACGGTGACGACTTCTTGGTCAGGCTGGGGAAGAGAAATGTCAGCATCAGCCTGAGGAAACAGGGCCGATGAAAAACATGAAACCCACAGGGGCGCCAGCTTCTATCCCTACACCAGACGTACGGCCGTGAGGAAGAGGGCAGCTGCTCCGGGGCCTCTGTTCCCACGTCTGCTCACAGTCAGCTCCCACCCCACCCAAAGTATCAGGAGCTGTAAACCAGAGACACCCTACTCTGGACGGGAGCTGCTCAGGCCTGCGGGGCGGGAGCCGAAGCAAGGAAATGACTTCGCCAGAGCAGGCCTTAGGCCGGGGTGTCAGACTCATTCTCACCGGGGGCCACATCAGCCTCGCGGTGGCCTTCAAAGGGCCGAATGTCACTTTAGGACTGTGTAAATGTAACTGCTCCTTCAGTAAGGGCAAGGAGCTCGGCACTGCCACCGGGTAGAAACAAGCTACCAGGCTGGATAAAACAAGGTGGGGGGCCGGATGCGGCCCGCAGGCCTTGTGTCTGCCACCTGTGCCCTCAGGGATCTAAGGGAAGTCTCCCAAGTGACTGTACCCCACGCTGCTGAAGTGTCACACGGAGACCCTCGGGAGAGACCCACACGGGACAAGTGCTGCCGAGGTGGTCAGCCGTGCCCACACGCGTGGGGAAGTGGACTCTTTCGAACAGAAAAGACACAGTTCACGTGGGAATAATCTTAGACGTCGCTGGGCACACCCGACAAATCACAGACAAGACGCTTCACACCCTACCTTTGTGGCGTTTGGTAGCTTTATTGCGTCTAGACCCACCTGGACAGCCGACCCAGTACAGAAGCTCCCATGCTCGGGAACACGTAGAAAGGACCGATTTCTGTTCTAACGAACTGTACTACTACACAGTTCTTCCCCAAAATATGCTAAGTCGTTAACCTCAAGATGCTAAGTCATCCCAAATTTCTACATGAGCTTATGATGAAATGATAAATATCAAACGTTAACCTCTTTATTACGTGTTGGAGTGGCTGCATTTCTTACAAGTTAACAGTTTTAAAAGTCATGTTTTAAGAGCAGTACATCATAAATCCTAACATGTATACATGTCCATTTCCTGCTAAAAAGGCCTCTAGAGTATGTGCATGTTCACCATGTAATGACGCCCGCGCCCCCACCCACAAGAGGCCCAGCCTCCGTGGTTCCCAGTGAAAGCCCCACAGCGTGAACACGCAGAGAGGGGCGGGCTGCCACCTCCCACAGGCTCACCTCCAGGTACTGGCCCACGCAGAAGGCGTGCATGGACTCCCGTGTGTCTTCAAACTGGAGGGCAGCTTCCAGAGCGACCACCGGGTCTTCCCCCGCAAACTGAGCTGAAACAAGCACCAAACAGACGTGACCGCACACCATCTGCCCACACCGCCCCCGCGGGAACGATGGCCGGGAGCAGACTCGGCAGGGGAGCGACCTCACTCTCCCCCAGGGCTGCCTGGGCCATTTGAAAGCCTGGGACCCGTCCCAGTGAGTGCTGGGACAAAAATGTACAGTGAGAAGTGCTTCGAATGTCCCTGAACTCCCTGACGGGAGAGACACCAAAATCACAGAGAGTTTAAGACGTGAAGGCTCAGACTTCTGAGTCTTAAACCGATCACTGAAAAGCCTAATGCTTTTACACCATGTCCACGGAAGAATTAACGTCATTAAAATGTCTATACTACAGATTCAACGCAATTCCTATCAAAACACCAATGGCACATTTCACAGAACTAGAACAAATACTCTAAAGATTTATATGGAACCACCAAAGACCCCAAATAGCTTCAATGATCTTGAGAAAGAGCACACAGTTGAAGGTATTACACTACCTGATACCAAACCATGCTACAAGGTCACGGTCATCAGAACAATGTGGAACGGGCCTAAGAACAGACACACAGACCAATGGAACAGAACAGAGAGCCCAGAAATAAAGTCATGCCTTTACGGACAATTAACGTATGACAAAGGAGGAAAGAACAAACAATGGGGCAAAGATACTCTCTTCAATAAATGGTGTTGGGAAAACTGGACAGACACATGCAAAAAAATGAAGCCAGACCACCTGCTTACAATATACAGAAGAATAAACTCAAAATGTATCAACAACTTCAATGTGAGACCTAAAACCATACAAGTCCTGGAAGAAAACATAGGCAGTAAAATCTCAGACATTTCTCACAGCAATATTTTTTGATACCTCTTCTCAGGCAAAGGAAATAAAAAAAATAAACAAACAAATGGAACTACACCAAATAAAACGTTTTTGCACAGGAAAAGAAACCAGCAACAAAGTGGAAAGACAGCCCACCGAGTGGGAGGACCGATCTGGCCATGAAACGTCTGATAAGGGGTTAGTATCCAAAATCTGTAAAGAACTCACACAACTCAAGTCAAACAAATGAGTGAAGAACCTGAATCCAATTAAAAAATGAGTGAGGAACTTCTCCACAGAAGACCTGCAGAGGGCCTACAGACACGTGAGAAGATGCTCAACGTCACTGACCACGTGGGAAATGCACATTACACCCACACTGAGACGTCACCTCCTACCCGTCAGATGGGCCATCACCGATAAATCCACAAACAACAAGAGCAGGCAAGGACGTGGAGAGAGGGGACCCTCGTGCACTGCTGGTGGGAACGCAGACGGGGACAGCCGCTGTGGGAACCAGTATGGACGTTCCTCAAAACATTAAAAATGCAGCTGTCTTTATGACCGACCCAATCATGAGACTTTGGGGAATGTATCCAAAGAAACCCCAATCACTAACTCAAAAGAACGCATGCGCCCCTGTGCTCACTGCAGCGTTATTTACAGCAACCAAGACCTGGAAGCAGCCCGACTGCCCGTCAGGAGACGAGTGGATAAAATCTCTGTGACATGCTGGAATACTATTTGTCTGTTTCAACAAAAAAACAGGAGGGAATCTAAACTTTTGCAGCAGCGTGGGCGGGCCCGGAGAGCACTATGGTGAGTGAACTAAGGCAGTCAGAGGAGACCGCACGATTTCACTTGTGTGTGGAATGTGATGAGCAAAACAGACAGACTCGCAGATACAGAGACAGACGGACGGCTGTCGGGGAGGGGGGGGCTGGGGGCTGGGTCAAAAAGCGGAAGGGGTTGAGCAAAAACTAAAAGCCTCACAGACAGAGACATCAGCATGGCGATGACCAGAGGTGGGGGTTGGGGAGCAGTTGCAAGAGTACAAAGGGGGACGTGCGGTGACAGCAGGAAGGAGACGAGACTTTGCTTGGTTAACACACAATACGACATGCAGAGGATGTACTGTGGATTGCACACCTGGGACTTGCAGCGTTTTATAAACCAACGTATCCCCCATAGAGTTAACTTAAAAATACCCACATATGTAATAAAAGAAAAGCCTCACGTGTCGCGTCAAACGACCCAGGCCGCAGCGCCCAGCCCTGCAGCGAGCCCTTACCGAGAATGCTGCTGCCGGTCAGAGACTGGGCCTGGAAGTCCTTTATGTCGTACACTCTCCCGTCGATGACGGTCCAGAAGCCCCCGTCCTTGTTGTGGTTCTCCAGGTCGGCTTTGCGAATGAGGGTCACCTCCTCATTATTTCTACAGTTCTGTCCCGTGAAGAACGACTCTGTGTGCACAGAGACCACGGCCAGCAAATCAGCAGATCAAGAGGTAAAACGCCTAGAACCAAGTGTGTGCACGAAACACAAGGGGAAACAGACAAGCCCACGACCACACTGGGAGAGGAACACACCACCTAACACACGCACATTCAGCGGGGACACGCAGTGATTTGAAAGATACAGAAGCACCTCCGCTGGAGCAGCGGGGTTAGCAGATCTCACCCCAGACCAGGCAACAGAGTAAATCTCGATGACTTCAAAGAAATGGCGTGGCCGAGCATGTGTGCTGACCACGATGCAGTGAAATTAGAAGCAGGCAATCAAAATAAAACAGGAATTCTCTGCATATTTGAAAACTATGAGATGTATGTATAAGTCACCCAAAACTCCCAGAGAAACAATGACCATGGAAGTTAGAAAACGCCCAGAAATGAACAATACTGACAATACTACAGATCAATAACCCTGACATCCAGCTGAATGCATGTTTTTGGGGCATTTATACCTTTAAATGTACGTATTAGGAAAAAAGAAAAGCTAAGAAGTAAATTAGTTAATAACCATCAAATCAGTAAAATTCTATGTGTTCATAATGATATTCAGAAAAAGCCACTGGTCACCTCTGGAAGCTCTGGGACAACAACCGAGTGTCATGAAAAATGGTTAAAGGGAGGTGGGGGAACGAGAGGCCAGAAGCACCTATCAACCAACTGCAACGTGGAGAACTTTCTATTTTTAAATTTTTTAAAAATATTTATTTCTTTTTTAGAGAGAGGATAAGGGAGAGAGGGAGAGAAACATCTGTGTGTGGTTGCCTCTCATGCGCCCCCTACTGGGGACTTGGCCTTCAACCCAGGCATGTGCCCTGACTGGGAATTGAACCGGTGACCCTTTGGTTTGCAGGCTGGTGCTCAATCCACTGAGCCACACCAGCCAGGGCGTGGAGAACTTCTTTAGATCTTTATTCAAAATAGTCTCCAACAAAAGGGCAGTTTTAGATAGTCCAGGAAAATTAAACATGGACTGCCTGTGAGATAATGATATTGTAGTTTTATTACTAAAAAAAAAAAAAGTAAGTTCTTATCATTAACAGGTAGAATGTGTTAAAATGTTTTAAAGACAAAGATATGCTTTAAAATAACTAAATCAGTGAGAGAGAAAAGACTAGAAGGGGCTGGGCAATGTGAACATTTGCTTTTGTTTTAAAGATTTTATTTATTTATTTTTACAGAGGAGAAAGAGAGGGAGAGAAACATCAATGTGTGGTTGCCTCGCATGCGCCCCCTACTGGGGACCTGGCCCACAACCCAGGCATGTGCCCTGACTGGGAATCAAACCGGCGACCCTTTGGTTTGCAGGCCTGTGCTCAATCCACTGAGCCACACCAGCCAGGGCCAAAAACAGGTTTTAAAATGAGTGAGTTGGAACTGATGGCCAAATGAAATGCCCTCGATCATATTTTATAAAAGACAAAACAACAAATAGCCGTTTAGTTCACAAAAGCAGGTGAGTGGCACTAAGAATGTAGAACGGTGCTACATCATAAAACGTAAAAACCACACCCAGCAGTCTGAGGCCGCCTGCCTCAGGACCCCTGCCACCTCCTCACGGTGGGAGCAGAAACGGCCCATCTGGCTTGAGCTTCCCTATAAAAGGGGTTTTTTTAATTTTTATTTTTAGAGATGATTTATGAATTGGAAAGTACTATAAAATTATAATGTAAAGCTTGTTTTGGTCACTTTTTCCCATTTAAAAAAATTGTGCAATTGATCAAAATCGTTACTTGTACCATAATAATTTCAGATATGATGGCCTGAATTTCCCCGCCTCACTTTGGGGTTTTCCTACTGCACAGATGTGGCCTCCTTGTAACAAAACAAAAAGCTGGACCACACCTTTAATTAATTCGATGAGTCCAGGAAGTCGAAAGCGCAGAGTGTGATTGCTGAGACTCAACACGTCAAAGCTCCAGACGTGGGGAAGACAGGCCTCGCCCCCGCGGTGGGCCCTCCAGGCAGCAGCTGGGACAGGGAGTGCCCGGCCGACCCTGGGACCGCCTGCGCACTGCCATCAGAGGATGCTGACCGGGTACAAAGTCACCCCTGCGCGCAGCTGCACGAACCGAACTACCTCCATAGCACCTGCTGCAGACGCCCAGGGGAGGGTGTCCCAGGGCTTTCTGAGACAGTGCCCTTCTGATGTCACAGCTATTTCTGACAGAAACATGTTCTAACAGAAACAACCCGAAATCTCTCCTGACTGAAGTCATCCCACTTTCCTCTTATGCTACCATCAGGAAGAATGGCAGATAAGAGCTCTTAATGGTCACCAAGTCTTTCCGACGGAGGGGCCAGACCAGGCTGGACTAGGGCAGAGCCTGCTTGGAAAAGGCGCGTAAGGGAAGATGCCGTACCCATGATGCCCGGCCAGGCCAGCTCTTCATGGTCGTCCCTCTCCTTCCCCGGCGCCAGGTGGTTGAAGCGGTCCAGGTGCTCTAACAGGCCGCCCAGCAGGGGGACAGCGCCCGCCTCCTGCATGAGGCCTGCGTTTTTACTGAGCAGGAGGACAATGGAAACTACGAGTTCTGGAAGGAGGACACCTACAGGCAAAGGGAAAAAAATATTAAAGCATGAAGATTTAAATGAAAGCATGTATCCTAAAGAAAACCAGTTTATCTGCCTGCTCTGTGTTTTAATGCTGATAAATCACAGAATACGGAATGCCTATCCTTAGCATTTTTCTCTGGGATTATTTTATCTTTGATTTTGAAAGAGGGAGATATAGGTATCAAACAGAACCCTTTGAGTTGTAAGAACACGTTTCAAAACCACTGTTTCAAGACAAAATCTTTTACTCAGAAAAGGAAGTGTTTTACAAGTAATTTACTATCAGGAAAAAAACACTCAATAATAATCATCTACTATCACAGAATTAGGTTGAAAAATATTAAGTAATACTGGAATTTATTAAGGTCCTGAAAGGTGCAACTACATTTTTTTAAATATTTTATTTATTTATTTTTAGAGAGGGAAGGGAAGGGAGAGAGGGAAACATCCATGTGTGGTTGCCTCTCTTGTGCCCCCTACTGGGGACCTGGCCCACAACCCAGGCATGTGCCCTGACTGGGAATCGAACCGGCGACCCTTTGGTTCGCAGGCAGGTGCTCAATCCACTGAGCCACACCAGCCAGGGCTGAGGCAGCTAATTTTTATGCTGCTGAAATCAAATCAGACAATTACCACTGAGCCCGTTACTGGCGTGCCAATAGTGGGGCACGACTCTAAGTCACTGACATATTTACAGGGTCCGCCCCTGGCACCAGGTGGCTGAACAAGAGAACCGGCAGTGACGTAACCACAGACACAAAGGACAGCAGGACCAGCAAATGGCGGGGGCAAAGGCAAGCAGGTTACCAGGCAACGACAAGTTGTAACTCCCATCGCTCTGGAAACAAACACATGTGCACAGGCAGCAAACAGGAGCCGTACCAGTGAAGTCCCCTTCCACGATGCTGGCCACCTCGGCAAAGTGGCGCCAGCTGGCGGACGCGATGCTGGCGGCCACGGGCAGGATGTCCCCGATGTGAGTGCACAGGAGGGCCGTGTACCTCTTCAGCAGGGAGCCCACTCCCATGAGCTCGGGACCTGGGAGGGGAGTGAGAAAGTGTCACGTTCACTACCGAGATCTGCTTTGGAAGTAAAGTGCCTTTCTCCGCTCCTTCGCTATCGTGTATGTACCTTCGCCTACGATAACTCCGGCTGTTCTTACGTAATTTGAAACACAGCGCACTGGGTTGTGATGATTTTCAGACGCTGTCCTACTCAGTACCGAGAAGCCCTGGGTGTGTGACTCCTAAAGTTGTAACTTAGAGCTTCAAAGCCTTACACTGAATACACGAGTGTTTCTACGTCCAACTCTTCACGCCTGTAAATTATTCCCAGTGGCCTACGGCGTCCTTCGACCTCACAAAGCTTCCACCGTTCTCCCTCCACGGCTCCCGCTGGCTTTTCAGGCCCTGGGACTTCCTGTCTTTGAGCCGGTCGCCTCTTTCAGACCCGAAGCTCCCTCGTCTCGATCTGAAACCCTCCATCATCTACAAGGAGCCTCTTCTTTGCAGCAGGAAACTCAGTGCGTCTGGAATGCACTAGCTCTGAGAAGGCTAACGGGAGCAGCAAAGGCCCGCGTCCCTGACAGAAAGCTAGCTTAGGGACAGCCACGAGGGGCCTTTCTCTGTGTCACGTGCAGAGCTGGGCACTCACACAGCGTCCTGTTTTAATCCTCACAGGTTTCCTCGGGTCACACCCCAATTCTGGAGGGGGGCAATCGACCGGCGGCCCCCAGAAGATCGAGTCCCCGGGTCACCGGCCAAGAAACCAGAGCTATGACTGAGACCCAGTCTGGCCCCAGCGGTGACCCACGGCGCCCACTCCCTCCACCCCAGTGGCTTCCCGGAGGGACACACGTGGGCGGAGGCACGACTCTGTGCCCACGCTACATCAGCCCCCGTCAGTTCATCCCTGACAGGTGCAGGGAGTCTGACGGACGGCCGTCAGACTGACCTGGGCACAAAGGACGGTGCTCCTGATGTCTGAGGAGTGTCTTGTTATGACGAGGGAAGAAACACAAATGAGTCTGCGACAAGCACTCCTCAGACAGCGTGGGTCTCCCCAGCACCAGAAACACACATCTGACGTGCAGAGCGGGCACGTCAGGAGGCCGGATACGCGCACGACATGCACACAGCGGGCAGCTTACTGGGAAGATCTGTGGTCTGACCGGAGCTTCCTCCCGGGTACAGTTTGCTGATAAGCAGGCGCTGGAACCGCAGCAGCAAGTCCAAGGACGCAGACCTGTCCCGACCGTGGTGCTCGATGTCCACGCACGACGAGAGGCGGCGGGCCGCGTCCTTCAGGCTGGCCGCCGTCCGGGAGGCAATGTTTCTGGGCGGGGCGAGAAGTGCGGACGAAGCAGGTTATGCGGGTCTTAGACGGTAGAGGTGTCCCTCAAAACGACGACACCCCAAAGTCAGAAACACAGGCTGTGACCTCAGCTGGTCTGTTCCCCCAAAGTGTCAGTTGTGCGTGTAAGAGCTCAGCCTCCGCCCACAGTGAGCGGGGAGCAGAGAGGACCCCCGAGATGCCCCCTGCTCTGCAAACGGGCTCCTATGGGCTGCGTGGAAGGGCCCGGCGTGACAGAAACTCCTCACCCTCAGGAAGGAACGGCTGTGTCGTCAGTCTGACCACAGCTGCATTCCCGAAGACAAGAATCACTCGTGTTTCTGTGTCTGCCTCTGTGTCCAACTTCAGACTTTGGAGAAGCGCCCAGGAGCACCAGGTGGGGATGCTCAGAGAGCACAGGGGAAAGAGGGTGAAGGTGGGTAAGTGGACCAGCTCCGGGCCCCGGCTGCTCAGAGAACAGGGCAGCAAAGGAAGAAGCAGAGGCTCCCACTCTGACGTGAGCCAAGGACCATCAGCCAGGGGGCAGAAAGAAGGAACGCGTGTCCTGGAAGTTCCCCGTGGGACAGCCGTCAGCATTCCGGTTCCCTGAGCAGAATGCAGAGAACAGGGCAGGGCGGCCCAGCAGCGCAGGGGGCGGGGCGTGGCAGGGATGGGGTACCGGGCTGAGAGGACTACTCCTGCAATGCTGAGCCACAGGGGTCCCGAGAGGAGAGTGGTATGCTGTTTGTGTTGGGGGAAGTGACTCTGACATCTCTGTGAAGGCAGATTACAGGGGACAGGATGGCCTGCCGCCCAGGGCCGGTCCAGTGCCAGGTGGACAAGCCTGATGCCCGGCATGAGAACAGAAGGGCGGACCAGGCATGGCTCTGGGGCTGCCGTCAGAGAAGCCCCATCACCCAGGGCCCTCTCAGCCAGGAGGGCAAGGGCCAGTGGGCTGACCCCTGGGACGGCCACGGGGCAGGCGAGGCGGTGCCTCTGCAAGACACCAGGCTGAGGACAGGCACTCTGCTGCACTTGTGGGACCCCTGACAGGACAGCAGATCTGAGGACGACCTGCCCATCGCAGCTGAAACTAACAGCAGTGCAATGGGGACAGAAGCAGGGGACACGAGGACTCCCCCACAGCTCTTCAGCTCGTATCCAGAGCCACCGAGAGCCTAGGGCTCCGCCTGCTCCTCAGCCGCACCCAACAAAGGTGGGTGCTCCAGGGCCGCCAGGCCGCTGGGCTTTCTGCCCTGCTGCTTGTTCGCCGCCCCGATCACCTGCTCACAGAAGACTCCAGCCTACGGGGGTCTGGAGCCCAGTGCAAAAGGGGGAGGGGTCAGGAAGTGTAGACTGGCAGTTACAGAAGAGTCACGGATGTCACGTGCAGCACAGGGAATACAGTCAATGGCACGCGGTAACCATGCGTGGAGCCAGGCGGGCACTGGAAACACTGAGGAGAAACGCTCTCTATGGTACCTGACTGCCTGACCCCATGCTGTGCGCTTGACACTAATACAGATGACACTGACCGTCAACTGTGATTGGAAAAGAAATGTAACAAAGAAAGTGGTCTAGACCCTGGGTTTTACGCTGTATGTGAAGTAGCAAAAGACAGTAATAAAACACGAGAATACGTTCAACTTATTTCCTTAACATAAAATTCAGAACCATAACCAAAATTGTGTAATTTTGCCCTGGCTGGTGTGGCTCAGTGGACTGAGTGCCGGCCTGCGAACCAAAGGGTCACCGGTTCGATTCCCAGTCAGGGCACATGCCTGGGTTGTGGGCCAGGTCCCCAGTAGGGGGCGCGAGAGAGGCAACCACACACTGAAGCTTCTCTCCCTCTCTTCCTCTTTCTCTAAAAGTCAATAAATAAAATTGTTTTAAAAATGTGTAATTCTGACAGTGTTCACTCATTAAAAATCCTCAGAGGTCCCTCTTTCAGACAGAAGCGGTTTCCTGGACCTCCTTGCCAGCGTCAGGCCGAGGAATCACTCTGAAATCTGTTCCGTGGCTTATTTCTGGTGGCCGGGATTCCTTCCGCCTGTTTTTCCAAGCAGTCAAGTACATGACATGTCCAAAATTTCTACAACTTTAGACTATTTTTCAACGATTTAGCATCAGCTAAAACGTACTGGGTCTCCTTCGGTCACAAACGCTAAGGTAAGAAAACCCGATGCAGCAGGGAGGCCTCGTGGACCCGCCCTCGAGGAGCCTGGAGGCAGGGCCCGTTAGTTAGTGAGAAAGCTGCAGGCACAGCTCCCTTTTCCTGTCTTCTAAAGTGGTTGGGGGGTGCCGATTACTCCCACCCTTCAGTTTCTGTTTTGTTTTCAAAGAGGTACATCCCTACTACGAGCCTGCAGGGGGCACCGACCCTCCCCACACACAGAGTGCTGTCTGGGCCAAGTCTGAAATTTCCTGTCCTACCAGTCAGAGTTATGAAGAGAAAGGAAACGTGTGAGATCGGTATAACGGAGCGGTTGTCCCGGGGTGCGGACAATGTCACCATTTCAACATAAAACCAGTAAGGAAAAGCAATGAGATATTTTATGTTGGTTTTCTCACACTGTCGTCAAAAGCCACTGTGTATTTCGTTACACACAGCACATCTTGACTAAATAACTACATTTTCACTGAAAATACCTGCTCTGCACTCAGAGTCATAAAAGGCACAGTCACAGAAGTAAATTCATGCGGCCAAGTTGTCCCAAGCGTACTTAATAGTTTTCTAAAAGCTAAATCAGGTCTAAGACTTTACATTTCAATTTACTGAAAAAATAACTCAGTTCAAGTAACTGAACTTTAATTAGTAAAACCATAAAATGGCTCAACCACACTGGTCACATTTCAAGTGCTCATCGTCCCAGAGTGGGCGTAACTTCCAGACTGAACCGCGCAGGCTGTCCCCTCACCAAGGGACAAACAAGCTGAGCGAGGACGACAGTAGGAGCTCGCCCGTCAGGACAACAGGGACCTGCCAAGCCCGGAGGTCAGGAACCCAGAGAGACCAGGGGCCCCCACACAGCGCCCTCCGCAAAAGGAGGGCCATTCAAGAACTCAGAGAAGCACTTCGGGGGACGCAGGCTTTACGCGGTCACGTTTCTGCAGAGAGCCCGGCCTTTTCATTACAAAGCACTGATGGCCCACGGGCTCCCTGGGTCCTTAACGAGTGACATGAACGTGCACTCAGCCCTGTGACTGCTCCCGCAGGTGCCAGGCTGCCAACTGCCGACCCCACACCAGGGGGCGCACGTGCAGCTCCCAGCAGCAAAGCCCACCCTCCCCCACCAGCGCCGGCTGCAGGGAGACAGTTCACCGACTGCGCGTGTGCACTGAAGACCAGTGTGTGGTGTGATGTGATCAAAGGAGACGTCAGCAGATGAGGAAAACTACACAATCAGAAAAAGGGGTTTTGATGTTAGCACTCACTAAAATCTACGCAAGGAGCTTACTCTAAAACTCCCTCTTCTGTTTTTTTAATTTTTAAAAATTACTTATTTTAGAGAGAGGGAAGGGGAGAGAGAAAAGAGGTAGAGAAACACCGATGTGAGAGAGAAACACATCCATCTGTTGCCTCTCTGGCAGGGTACAGGGACCCAACCCACCACCCAGGCATGTGCCCTGACCGGGAACTGAACTGGTCACCTTTTGGTCTGCGGAACGACACCCAACCCACTGAGCCACACCCACCAGGGCTAACCCCGCCCCCCCCTTTTAAAAGTTCACGGTGTGCCCAGGCGCGCCAGCCGCTGCTGCGCTGCACGTACAAGTCAGAGGCTCCTGCTCCCGGGACCTGGCTGCCGGAGCCCACCCTGCTGGCTGCTCCTTTCTCTGCGTGTGGATGACCAACCAGGAGCCGAGAGCCGCAGAGCGGGGCAGTAACTGAAGCCCGAGTGGCTCGGAAAGGCCGGCGGACATCCCTCGGCAACTGCGACGGACCACTTCCGCCCCTGTCAACGTCAGCCACCGTGTGTGCCCTGAGTCTGACCGAGTCTCGCCTCCTCCTGAGGAAGCCTTCGAAAACCAATCTCACCCTTCTTTTACTTACTTCAACTTCGACACTGAAATCTGGCTCACAAAGTAGCACACGTGCAGAACAGGACATGCAGGATGAGGCAATGACACAACCTGCCTCTTAAAAAGTGACCTTACCACCACGATTTCCATGTGCGCCTGCCTGCTCGGTAATGAAGGCAAGAATCCTCTCCGAGGTTGACCGCACAACCCAGTTCTCTGCGAGTGAAAATCGGCGTCTCCAGCTCTGCCTCCTGCAGCATCGGTACGCACGCCTCTGCTCCATACCCTGAGACCTCCCCGAGGTCATTTTCAGAGCAGTTCCTCGAGAGCCTAACACATCTCTGAGGCCCTCGTTCCCAACTCACTACCTTCATGCGAAACCAGTAACCGTTAGAAAACACCGAACCCTAGTTACCTAAGAAGCTGCTGTATGAGCTGAACCAGAGGCAAACACTGTTTTCCAGAAGATTCGTAGATGCCTGTGTTAATGAGGTCTTTATCCAACGGAGTCCTACTTCTGTGGAAGGTTGAGGCATTTGCTTCCTGTTCATCAATTTCTTTTTCCTTCTGTGCTTCTTTTTTGGCTTCAATGTCCTGTAATTCATAAAAGAGAGGCTGGTCCCCAGTTATCTCAGGAGCAGGTGTGGAGGCACCCCGGGCTGAGCCCTGATCCCACGGCCCAGCTGTCCCTTCGCCAGCTCACACCCCCGGTGACACTGGCCCGCACCCCGCTGTTGAAATCCTGTCCCTCCGCTGCTCAGTTCCTAAACAGACTACTGGACCCACAAACCCAACTGCAGGCTGCCGGTGCTGATGGTCCCCAGCCCCCTCCTGTGAAGCCCCAAAATCCCGACCCCCGCTACTGGCGCTCCCTGACCCCCACGTGACCTGCCCAGACACACAGTCTGTCTGCTTGGCAGACGCCAACAACGCACAGAATAAAGGATGCATTTCCACACCGTAACTCAGAACAGACAGGTGTCCGGAATACAGAGCAGATTTTTAGAGCTCACCATTCTAGGTCAACGTAACCCGACTTAAAAACAGGCAAAGGGCTGGAGGGCGTGCCTTCACACAAGACAAATGGATGGCTGATGAGCACAGGAAGAGGTGCCCGCCATCGGCCACCATCCACACCGCCTGGATGACTGCACCGTGCAGAGAGGCACGCGCTGCCAAGAATGCGGAGACTTGGGGACCCCCACGCACTGCGACGGGAAGGCGAAGCAGTGTGGCCACGTCCAAGCCGTCGGGCTGCTCCTCGGGACACCAGACTGAAACCCCACCCCGCGGCACAAGTGCATGGCCGTCAGAAATAACATAAGTCCACGCCAACACCCACAGATTTGAGTGTCCCTAACAGCGTCCTTCGTAACTGAACAGCGGAGACAGCCCCAGCGGCCACCACCCGATGGCGGGTGCACACAGCGTGCCACATTCACACAGAGGGTGCTGTTCAGCAAGTTAAAAAACGGAGCACAGCAGAGATGCCACAACCGGATGAACCTGGAAAATACTGTGCGGGTGGGAGAAGCCAGACGTAGAAGGCCACAAATTGTGGGAATCCGGTTCTACGAACTGTGCAAATCAGGATGTACGGGGAGACAGGAAGTGGACCCATGGTGGTCAGCAGCTAGGGCAGTCGGGGTGGCAGGGGTTGGGTAAGGGGCTCAGAGCCGCCCTGTGGACTGATGGGAACGTCCTGAAATCAGAGAGGGGCAGTGGCAGGGTCAGTAGGAACGCACAAGACAAACCACAGAGTCACACACTAAAGGAGTGGGTCTTACAGTATGTGTACGTGAAGAATATCTCAATAAGGCTATTACTAAAAAGGATGGGTATCTTTTGCTGATCAGGTGAAAGCAATATTCCCGAGGACCTACTATGCACCAAGCATTGTTCTAGTTACCAAGTTTACAGTGAAAAAGCAACGTGCTTTCTTTCTGGGCTTTCTGTTCTAATGTTAGAAGCCAGAACCACCTAAACACAGAAAGCCCTCCCCAGTCCTGAGGGGTCTGGGACGAGGACCCCGCCTCAGTGGCGGGGATGCACGGGACCACCCGGTCCTACAGAGAGGAAGGCAACACGGGAAGCTTTAACGTGAGCGTGCTTTTGACCCCGCAAGTTCAATGCTAGAACTCTTTCCTACTCATCGTTCTCGTGCTCTGTGGCTGGTAATCCACAAGAACTAAAAATTAATTTACAGAAGTCACGTCTAAAACCTCAACGGTCAGCGATGGGAAGTTGTTAGTTCTAAGAAAAAGAAGTGATCCCCTTTGCAGATGACAGGCCGCCCCAACGCAACCGGAAAACCAACACAGCAGCAGAGTGGACACGGAGCACCGACAATGAGTGAGAAAGACGCACGGTGGTGACCCAGCGGGGGGGCCGATTCCGGCACCGTGACCGGGATCAGCAGTAAACACGTGCGTTCCTGAAACTGCACCCCAGAAACATCAACCATGGTTATTCCTAGATGATGGGGGTTTTGTGCACTTCTACCTTTCTGTGGTTTCAAAACATTTTTGTTTTAAAACAAATGGCCTTCTGGCTATGTTTTGGCACCTTAATTATTGCGGCAGAGGTCACAATCCGCATGTCTTTGTAGCTGCCCTCCCGTCTGTCTGTCTGTCTCTCTCCCCAGCAGGAAACACAGAATAAACATCTGTGAACTGAATGCACAGGCTCGAAAAATACTGCTCAGGCCCCCACGTGACCACCGCTGCCTGCGCGCGTCCAGAGCTCCCATCAGGCCAGCTGTCACACGGGGCCTCGGGGGCCCAGGACCAGAAGGCAGAGGCTTGGACGCAGCAAACCTGCCTCTCACGACTCGTGACACCTCAGCAAATCACTACACATCTCTGGCACTAATGTCCGTGTCTAAAAAGTGGAATTTTAGAACAGCTTCTGCACTGGACATGGCTGACAAGGTCAAAAGAGAAAAAGAAAAAGCACACAGCACAGCGCCTGGAAAAGAACAGGGACGCAAAGAATAGGAGTTGCTGCAAGTTAATCACGTAGCACTCCTCTTCATTTTCCTCAATTTAATCCAAGTATTTGACTACGTTTTCTTTTTTTTCCTTAAGATTTTATTTATTTTTAGGCAAGGGTAGGGGATGGGAAGGTGAAGGGAGGGAGAAAGAGAGGGAGAGAAACATCCATGCGTGGTTGCCTCTTGTGCGCCCCCTACTGGGGACCTGGCCCACAACCCGGGCATGTGCCCTGACTGGGAATCGAACCTGAGACCCTTTGGTTCGCAGGCCGACGCTCAGTCCACTGAGCCACACCAGCCAAGGCTTGCCTCTGTTTCCAAAGTCACTTCATCTGACTTTCTCAATACAAGTTTTCAAATCAAAACCCCATACAACAATGAAAGCAACCAGAGACCCTGTCAGTGGCCAACAGGCACACGCAGATACAAACTGAAACCACGCCACCCGAGAGGAGGTCGAGTGAAGAAGGCTGCCGCGCCTCGCGCCCCACAGTGAGGGCAAGACAGGGCGCGAGCCCTCGGCCGGGCTGGGCCGGGTGTGAAGGGCGCACGCGCAGCCCTGGCCCCCGCGGATTCTGACTCGGAGTATTCGCTGAAGAGAAAAGGCGTGTGTTCGCCAACGCCTCGTGCGCAGCGGGTCGGAGCGGCTTTAGAAAGCCAGAAGCCGTCCGACGTCTGTGGGCGTGAGAGCGGGCAGGGAGGGCCGCAGCACCGCGGGCACTGACGGCGAGGGAAGCACGGAGACGCGTGCAGCAGAGACGCGGCAGCCAGCACCACAGAGCGCATGCGCTGTGACTCCTCTGTGAGACGTCGGAGCGGGGGGGTGGGGGGTCCTCACTGCGCACGCACGCACACACAGGGGTACACGGGCGCTGCCTGGGGCATAGCGATGACTTACAGCATCATCGAGCTGTCTGTCCAAGTCATTTCAATGGGCACTTATAGTGGGTGCATCTAATCAGGCTTCACACCCCAATAAAAATGTTTACACTAGTAAAAGACTTTTAATCACCGGGAATATTTCGATGCTACTGAAAGTCTTATTAGAGTTTTTCAATAACTATGGCAAAAGGCTACTTATTATTCCGTCACAAGCAGCAGCCGGGGATTCCAGCCTCATCCCCCCATCCCCACCCAACCCCCACTGGTAGGATCGCCTCCGCGGCTCCCACATACACCGCTGGGGCCGTACCTGGATTTCCGCGGTGATGGCCGCGTTCAAGGCCGACTCTAAGCCCCCGTCAGCCATCAAGCTGCCCACGAGGAGATCGATCATGAAGCGGCGGCCTGGACTTACGTTGACTTCGTTGCCTGAAATTGGAAAAGGGAGAGTTTTCAGCCATGGGAGCTGTGCGGCTGCCCCCAGCCCCCGGCTCCCCGCCCAACCCACCTGCGCAGGGCAGGAGCGCGGAGAGCGCCCGGGCCCGCTCCTCCGCCGTGGGCAGCAGCACGGACCACCCGCTCTGCAGCACGGCCTGGGCGGCCGCCTGCACCGTGCCCAGCACGCCCGCACTGCTGGCCAGGGCCACCACCGTCTGCTTCAGGCTGCTGAGCAGGACGCTGCCCAGGCCTAAACCCAGCAACTCGGGGTCAACCTGGTGGCTAATGGCGGCGTGCAGCTGAAACGACAAAACAATTCTCAGTTAGAACCCTAAAAACGAGCGGATTTCCAATCTCATTAAATACGTAATTCCTTAGGTTGAGTTTCATTCAGATAATAAAGGAAAAACTTCCAATATCTGCGTTTTTAAAACTAGACTGGAAACTTTTACCCATAGTGGTTGAGAATACATAGTAAGATAATTTGTGAGAGAAGTTTTTATTTTTATTTTTTTAATTGTTTTTTGTTGTTCAAGTACAGTTGCCTGCATTTACCCCCCCACACTCCCCCCTACCCTAGCCATCCCCACCTCCCTCCCCTGATTCCACCCCCCCTTGGTTTTGTCAATGAGTCCTTTATAGTTGTTCCCAAAAACTCTTTCACCCATTGTCCCCTCCCACCTCCCCTCTGGTCACTGTCAGACTGTTCTTAATGTCAATGTCTCTGGTTATAGTCTGCTTGCCTGTTTGTCTTGTCGATTAGGTTCCTGTAAGAGAAATGTTTAAAACCCAGCTATGAACACTGACATGGAATACCTGTACACTCAAGACGAAGAGAGATTAAGCCACGTGGAAACAACCACCTCCACCCAACCCCAACCATCTGCACCAGACACAGAGAAACAGTGAATATATCACAACGAAAAAACTGTTAAAAGCTGTATAGCCAAGGTCCAAACCCAAACTCAGATGGACACACACAGACAGAGCCGAGAGGCTCTGGTCTGAGAGCAGATCAAAGCCTCGGGCTTGAGACCTCGAGTGCTGGCAACAGGCCTCAGACCCTGAGTTTCCCACAGAAGGCTGGGAGCCGCTCAGGATCACCGCCTGCCTGCCAGCCAGGGCCTGGGGGCAACACTCTGCCCACACACGGCTCTGGGTGAAGAGCCCACAAAGGAATCAGAGAACCACTGCCTGTGAGCATGTGCGTAATCAAATGTACACAACCATCTGGGCGCAGATACCCTGAGCCAAGAATCGAACACCAAAACTCATCTGCAGCCTGAGAAGCTCCTGGAAGCCTGGAGGTGCAAATACAAAACCACCCTCTGGGGATGTCCCCACAGGAAAGGGCAAAGGGATCCACCCAGCACCGCCCCCGCCCCCAACCCAGCCGAAGTTCGCCTCACACAAGTGGGTCACCATGACAGAAAGTACAGACAGAGTAAGAGACAAAGCACATGCCCCAAGAGGCAGCAGCAATAAAAAACTGGAATGAATCCATAAAATAAGTAAATGTTCTCAGAGATCAGGGAAGGAACAGAGCCCAGAAGAGGATCTCACAAGCAAAATGAATGCCTTGGAAAAGCCCCAAATAAAAATTCTACAAATGAGGAAAACAGCCATTGGAATAAAAGCCTCAAAGATGCAAAGAGGCCCCCTCCAAGACACATCATAATTAAAATGCCAAAGGTTAAAGACAAAGAGAGAATCTTAAAAGCAGCGAGAGAAAAGCAGTCAGTTACCGACAGGAGAGTTCCTGTAAGACAGCTGATTTCTCAACAGAAACTATGCAGGCTACAAGGGACTGGCAAGAAATATTCCAAGTCATGAAAACTAAGGGTCTACAACCAAGATCACTCTACCCAGCAAAGCTATCATTTAGAATCTAGGGGCAAAGAGCGTCCCAGGCAAGAAAAAACTTAAGGAGTTCATCACCACCATCTAACCAGTATTGTATTAAATGTTTAATGGGTCTTCTTTAAGAAAAAAATCATTAAAAAAATATGAACAACATAATGGCAATAAATACACATCAGTCAAAATTGAATAAAAAAAATGAGCAAGCAGAGTGGAAATAGACTCATTAAAAAAAGTTTATGGCTAAAAAACGCTAATCAACAACGGAGCCTTCTGTGAGGCATAATCCTTTTGCTGGTGGAGGGTCTTACCTTCAATTTGTAAAAAACACACCTGTGAAGTGCAATAGAGTGCAATAAAAAAAGAAAGAGAAATAAATCCGACAAAAAAGTAAATAAAAATATGATGTCTAACCTGCCATTAAATGTATGATGCAATTACCTTCAGGGCAGGGGGAGTTAAGGAACATTCTATCCTAGGACCATTGTCAAATGACCTTAAACCAACAACTAGAATGAGGGATGGAAAACACAAATGCAGAGTCACTGGCAATGGAGACCCAGAGGTATGGGGCCCAGTTTTCATTTAACGTGTGTGTATTATCTGAAGGAGAGAGACAGCGCATCGCAAATAACTTTTTATCTGATGGACAGTTATGAAGGTTTTTTTTTTTTAAATAAAGTTTACTGGATTAAAAAAAAGACTTCACAAGGCTATGTAATCTCAGAGTGAATGAAAATCATAACCTCAAGTTACACATACAAAAATAAAACCTCACGTAAACATAATGTATTCAAATGACAAAACAAGATAGGAAAATCTGAAAGGCTCCCAGAGAAAGACAGATCAGCTACAAAGAAAGAGCTGCACTAGGTAAGATTTCTCATTGGCAACAATAAAGGTCTGAAGAGAGCTGAGAGCCCTGGCTGGTGTGGCTCAGTGGATTGTGCTCTCGCCTGCAAACCAAAGGGTTGCCGGTTCGATTCCCAGTCAGGGCACATGCCTGGGTTGCAGGCCAGGTCCCCAGTAGGGGGTGTGCGAGAGGCAACCACACAGTGATGTTTCTCTCCCTTTCTTTCTCACTCCCTTTCCCTCTCAGAACCTCTCAGAAGGAAGGAAGGGAGGGAAGGAAGGAAGGAAGGGAGGGAAGGAAGGAAGGGAGGAAGGGAGGGAGGGAAGGAAGGAAGGAAGGGAGGGAGGGAAGGAAGGAAGGAAGGAAGAGAATCAAGCTCATTCTAAAAGAGACAACTGAAGCCCAAGGCCTCAGAAAGAGAATCAAGCATGGAAGAACACACGGCACATGGCAAACACGGAACAAAAGGAATAGAGACTAAGACATGTACGGTTTCCCCACCGCGCTGACCACGACAGCGTCATCACCACCAACCGTGGGAGATGACACACGACTGGGCAGATCCAGGGGAGGGACACGACAGGACAGGTGCCCCAGTCGGTCAGCTCCTGCAGAAGACTTCTGGAGAAGGGAACGCTCTCCAAACGTCTGCTGGTTTGAGTAATGCAGCTAAACACACAGTTATTTCTCCTTAGGAGCCAATGCAAAACCCGGCACAGAGGAAGGGGACGCGATGGGTCAGTTACACAGAAATCCCTGTATAAAGGCGGAAAATTACCCTGTCAAGAAAAATTGTTCTCTTGACCTTAAGTCATAGAAACTTATTAGGAAGAAAAACCAGATCACCAAAAATGGGAGACATTTTCATTTGCAATTCCACGGGCAAAAGTAAAACGCACACCCTTTGGTATCGTGAACATTAAAACAAACACCCGAGACGCCCAGAGAGGAGGAGGGGACGAAAGGGCTCTCACCTGCAGCCGCAGAAGGTTCAGCGTGGCCACGGCCATGCACTCTTTCTCCTGGGGCGGCGGCCAGTCCGCCGTGCCGTCCATCCCCTCGCTCACCTGCCGCAGCAGGAGGTCCAGCTGCTCGAAAGTCACGGAGCAGATGTCCACCACAAAAGGGACACGGAGGCCAATGGCCCACTCTGAACAAGACGACCAGGCAAAGCTCTGTGGGAGAAACATAAGAACCGGAATTGACGCGATGCATTCGGCCACTGGGCTGTCCCACCTCTGTGATGAGATGCACCATCACGAGTGACAAACGTGCCTCAGATTGTGACTTCTTTATCCCTCTGAGTGTCACAGACGCCCGTGTCCTTTCACGGTCGTCTAGCTCACGTTCCATCAGCTCCCAACGTTCCCTCTCATTTCACTCCCCCACCTCATGGTGTCACAGATAAAAAGGCAAAACGTCTCTAAAAAGCCGCTCTCAAACTTACTAATGCACAGTAAGGAACGGGAGTGAGCTAAAACTACATAGAGACAAACAACTCAGTACGTTTAAAGGGAGTACAAAAATTATTCCGATAACCAAAGGGTCTGGAAAAAATGCAAAAAGAAAGAAAAGAGAGCAAACAAAACAAATAATGGTAGACATAAACCCAAGTTATAAATAATTACATTTAAATAGCCTAAACAATAAACAAAAAGAGATTGCCAGTGTGCATGAAAAACACAACCTAATTATATATCTATATGAAATCTACCTTAGCCCTGGCTGGTGTGGCTCAGTGGACTGAGTGCCAGCCTGGGAACCAAAGGGTCGCTGGTTCGATTCCCAGTCAAGGCACGTGCCTGGGTTTTAGGCCAGGTCCCCAGTAGGGGGCACATGAGAGGCAACCACCCTATGGATGTTTCTCACCTTCTCTTTCTCCCTCACTTCCCCTCTAAAAAGCAAGTAAATAAAATCTTTAAACTAGATTAATTAATTCATTAATAAAGCACCACTGAGAGGGAAATTCACAGCATCAAGTGTTTATATGTCACTGAGTGCTGGCCGGTTCGATTCCCAGGCAGGGCACATGCCTGGGTTGCGGGCCAGGTCCCCAGTAGGGGGTGCACAGGAGGCAACCACACATTGGTGTTTCTTTCCTGTTCTTTCTCCCTTCTCCTCTAAAATAAAAAAATAAAAAAAAAACCTTTAATAAAAATAAGACTGAATGCATCCCCCCACAATCAGGAAGCAGGCAAAGACGTGTTCCCTCCCCACCCTGACCCCTCCCACCCCTATTAACAGGACTGGAAGTCCTGGCCAGTGCAATAAGACAAGGGAAAGAAAGAAAAGGCAAAATATTTGAAAAGAGGAAATAAAGCTCTCTCCATCCTGAGGAGGCAACAGCGAAGCTCCTAGAGCTAAGGAGTGAGCTTAGTACCACTGATAAAAGGATGAATTGCCACAAATCAGCACTAAATGATGCAAACTCCAAATTCTCCAAAATTCCCAATGAAATGAGCTACACAGCCAGTACCTGGGCAGGCCCACAGGCGATCCCAACTATGTGCTTCGTGTCCAGCCCTGGCAGTGCGGATGGCTCGGGCTTGGTCTTATGCAAGGTGTCAAAATGCTGGCACTGGTCGTTGTTGCCCCAGCTGTGGACCTCGCTGTCCTCAGTGAGAGCCAGGCAGTGGGTGGAGCCTGCGGCCACATCAATCACCTTCTTCCCTAGGGGGAAAGTGGGGCAGTTACAGCCTCAGCCTGTGACTTCCGTCGCTCCATTGTGTCAGCGCCTAAAGGACAACTCACTGAGTTAACAATACCCACCGTTTATCTGCTTTGTGCATGTTGTGAAAACCCGTTAGGCTTTACCGGCTACAATTTTTTCAAGATCTATAGCCTGTACATAAAACAGTGCTAGGGCATAAAAAGAATCTGTTATTTTTCTCCTCCTCATTTGGATTTTCATCTTCAGAAAAAGACAAGTATATTTCAAATGAACTATTAGAGCATAGTCTCCTGTCCCAAGGAATAACCATGCAAAGTATTCCTTTTTTAAAAAAAACACACGACTTGCCCTGGCCAGGTGGCTCAGTTGGTTAGAGTGTCATCCTGATGTGCCAAGGTTGTGGGTTCAATCCCCAGTCAGGGCACGTACAAGAATCAACCAATGAGTATATAAACGAGTGGAACAAACGGACATTTATTTCTCTCTCTCTCTCTCTCCCCACTTCCTCTCTCTAAAATCCATAAACAAAAACATACAATTTATAAAATATCACTTTGTTTTAGAACAGTGTCAGGTTCACAGGAAAACCGAGAAGTCACAGATTTCCCATGGACTCCCTCCCCCATCGCATGCAGAGCCGCCCCCATGATCAACTATTCACTTTTCTGCGGGGGGACGTCCCTTTGCTCCCACCCCGTTTGCTGTAAGAACTACCTGGGCTCCCTTATGGGGCCTCTATTCCCCTGCACAAGACCCTTGGACTGCATTTACAGGCTCTGTCTCTGAGCTCTCTGCTCTGTTCCGGTGACCCATCTGTCTGCACGCCAGCCGACACCACACTGATGACTGCGGCTTTCTAGGAAGTCTTCATGTTGGTCCTCCAACCTGTCTTCCTTGAATACTGTTCCTCTTTAAAGTCAGTTTGTCTAAATCCATAAAACAGCTGGCGGGCTTCTGACTGGGGCTATATTAAATCTATAAATGACGTTGGAAAGCACTGGCTCCCTGACAATATTCCATCTTCCTGCCCGTGGACACGGAACCCCTCCCCACTTCTGTGTTCCTCTTGGAGGCAGGCCTGTTTTACGGGGTTCCGCGTACGCTCCTCCCACACATTTTGTTAGGGTTACACCTCTGTTGTTTATTCTTCGGGCGCTAACATACACGGCACTGTGCATTTAACTTTAAGTTCCTCTCTGTTGCTTGCACACAGCAAAGCAGTTGGCTTCGGTATATTAATCTGGGATCCTGCGACCTTGTGAAAATCACTTCTTAGTTCCTCACAATTTTTTGTCAATTCTTTCGGATCTTCTACACAGACAACCGCATTGTCTATGAACTAAACCAGTTTTCTGTCTTCCTTTTCTTGTCTTATTGCATTAGCTAGAACTTCCCAGGATAATTCTGAAATGCTGACACGGGACGTCTTTCCTCACGTTTCCTCACATTAAGTATGTTAGCTGCAGGTCTGGGGCAGATTTTCTTTATCAAGTTGAGGAAGTTCGCTCTGTGCCTAGCTTACTGAGAGGTTTATCACAATGGCTGTTAGGTTTTGTCAAATGCCTTTCCTGCATTCGATGAGCTTATCATGTGATTTTTCTTTGGTCTATTCATTTGGTGGATTTGATTAACTGATTTTTTGCATGTTGAGCTACCCTTGCATATGGGGGGTAAACTCACCTTGGTTGTGATGTGTAATTCTTTCCATACATGGTTGGGTTCGATTTGCTAATATTTTGTGAAGGATTTTTGCACCTACGTTCAAGAGAAGTACTGGGCCCTGGCTGGTGTGGCTCAGTGGACTGAGCACCGGCCTGCAAACCAAAGGGTCACCGGTTTGATTCCCAGTCAGGGCACGTGCCTGGGTTGCAGGCCAGGTGCCCAGGAGGGGGCACTCAAGAGGCAACCACACATGGATGTTTCTCTCCCCCCTCTCCCTCCCTTCTCTCTAAAAAGAAATAAAATCTTTAAAAAAGAGAGAAGTATTGGTCTGTAGTTTTTTTTCTGTAATGTCTTTGTCTGACTCTGTTATTACAGCAATGCTGGCCTCACTGAGTCAGGAAACAGCTCCTCTGCTTCTCTCCTGTAAAAGGAACTGTAGAGAATTTGCAAAATTTCGTCCTTAAATATTTGGTAGAATTCACTAGGGAATCCATCTGAGCCTCAGGCTTTGTTTCGGAAGGTTACTAACTATTCATGCAACTTCTTCAATAGGCACAGGCTTATTCGGTTTGTCTACTTCTTGTGTGAGTTGGGCAAATTGTCTTTTAAAGAATTGATTTATTTCAGCTACATTATCAAATTTGGAGGCGTAGCTGTTCATAATATCTCTTTATTAACCTTTGAATGCTCGTGGGATCTGTAGTGATGTCTCCCCTTTCATTTCTGATATTTTCAATTTGTGTCCCCTTCTCCTTTTTTCTTGCTGGTTCTACTGCTCTTTTTTTTAAAGAACCAGCTTTTGATTTCATTGATCTCTGTTATTTCTGGTTTTCAATTTCATTGACTTCTGCTCTAATTCTTATTACTTCTTTCCTTCCTCTTACTTTGGAGTCATTCGCTCTTTTTGTAATTTTCAAAGGTGGCCATGGAGCAATTAATTTTATGATGTTTTTATAGCCATCACCACAGATAATTGCAGATCTCTGCTTGTGATGAGAACTTTTAAGACTCATTCTCTTAGCAACTTTCAAACATACAACACAGTCGTGTTAACTATAGTCACTAGGCTGCACGGCACATCCCCAGGGCTGACTTAATTTATAACTGCACAGGTGTACCTTCTGACCCCTCCACTCGTTCTGCCCACCCTCCAACCCCTGCCACTCGCAGTCACCAGTCTGTTCTCTGTAAGTTCAACTTCGGTGTGTGTGTGTGTGTGTGTGTGTGTGTGTTAGATTCCAGAGAAAAGTGACATCATGCAGGGTTTGCCTTTCTCTGTTTGATACACAAACCCAGCAGGGGGACTGCTGGATCCTCTGGTAAGTTCTATTTTTAATTTTTTAAGAGACCTCCATGGCGGCTGCACCAATTTACATTCCCACCAGGGTTCTCGTTTCTTCCCATCCTCATGAACGTTAGTTGGTTGACTTACTGATGACAGCTGTTCTGGGAGCTGTGCGGTGGTGTCTCTGAGTGGTTTCGATCTGCATTTCCCTGATGAGAGTGATGCTGAGCACCTTCTCACGGACCTGTGGGCCATGCATAGTCTTCTTTGCAAAAATGTCTACTCAGATCCTCTGCCCATTTATTAATAGACTGTTTGGTGTTTTGCTATGAAGTTGTATGAGTTCTGTATATATTTAGATATTGACCTCTTACCAGACATACGATTGAATATTTTCTTCCATTCAGTATGTTGTTGCCTTTTCAATTTGTTGACTGTTTCTTTTTCATGTGTTAATATATTCATTGAAGAAATTAAAACCGCTCACAGTATAAACAGGAAATGGCTCTAGCTTTCTTTTCTAATCACTGCTTCCCACTGTATTTCATCAACTACCCACTTCCCCACGGGTCCTTAAACATTAAGACAAAATTCTAGATCCCACAAGGTCGTCACTAAAATGGTCTCATGCGTGTGGTCCAAGACCACTGCTGGTGGTCTCCTTTGTTGTTCAGAAAGATGACTGGTTCTAGACCTTTCTTCTTTTCTAATGCATGCGCCACACACTCCCTCCTGGGCGCTGTTTTCACTGCATCCCGCAAATTATAAGCTGTGGTTTCATTTTCATGCAGCTCGAAATATTTTAAAATTTCCCTTGATGTTTCTTCTTTGAGCCACATATTATTTGGAAGTTTGCTGTTAAAGTTCCATATATTTGGGAATTTTCTGGCTACCTTTTTGTTCCTGATTTCTAGTTTTAATTCTATTGTAGTCTGAGAGCAGACATTATTTAATTTGCTTTTAAATTTCTTAAGGTGTCTTTTATGGCCCAAACTGTGGTCTATACTGGTGAATGTAACACATTCTTCGTTAATGAAGTTTTCTAAAACAACATCTCTTTCTCTCCAAAGCCAAATGACATGAATGTAAAATGCATTTTTTTCTATTTCTATAGTGTAGCAAAATATTGTATTTTTGCTTTTTAGTAAGTCTAACATGACCAAAAATCCACCAATCAAACAATGGATCGATCCATCCATCCATATAACATGACCAGCACAAGGGGAGCTTTGAGAAACGTCAACACATAAAAAATACTTCAGCGGAAAAACCCCACCCCAGCCGGGAGATCACTTCTGTCCTAAGAGCCCGTCATAGGTTAACCCTTTCGGTACGAGCGCCGGATATATCCGGCACCCATCTGATGACCTGTGTGGACGAGCGCCGGATATATCCGGCATCCATCTGTATATCATTTTTATAAATTTGACTTATATAATTGATAGAATTTTATATAACTATCTCTTAATATTAAAGTTACAAACAACACTTGGAAAAAAAGCATTGTTTTATTAAGCATAGATCTTATATAAGGTTAGGAAAGTCTTCACACAAAGGAGGCTGACCATGTGCTATGTGCGCGTTTTCGGCGCGGCACCTCGTACAGCGGGAGTGTCGCGGCGGAAAGAGCGCTCGGACCGAGAGGGTTAACCACCAAAGCGGCTCCACCCACGGTCACTCAGAACTCTCAGAGCCAGCCCTCTCGACATCCGACAAACGTAGCTGAGGCAGTAGATTTTCTTTTACTCAATGAAGGGAACATGAAGGAAAAGGCAAAGGACACGCAAATACAGCTCCAGGGCACACCACCGTGTCACGCTACGACTCACCTAGCACTCTCGGAAAATAACGAACGTCACGCGCGCACGAGATTTCTAGTCAAGAAGGCATTAACATGTTTTCAAACAAATGGCGGGGAAAGAACTAGTGACTTCGACTCACAAGTCTCACTTCTAAACTCCCAAGACAGAAAAGCAGAACGTAAACAAAAATCCAGCTCGGGAAGCAACAAACTTCACTCCTTGTGCCAACCACAGCCCAAGGCCCGTTTCTGCGAGTCCACCTGGCCTGCTCGTCTGCACGTTCTCTGTGAGTTGTCGGAGCTGCAGCGGCAAAACTGAGTGCTTGGGACAGACAGCACGTGACCCTCAAACCTAAAATACTTACAGCCTGGCCCTTAAAAAAAAACTCTGCCCACTCCTGGACTCACCACCTCCCACACTTCGGAAGGCACCTGCGGAGGACTTACACGCCTTGGCCCGCATCCACTGCCCGCTACCTAGAACACGTGCTGGGCTCTCTCAACCCAAAGCAGCGCCGCTCGCCCACCAAGGATGAGTTCAAATGAGACCCTCACAGCCGAGCCAACCCCATCGCCCGCTGTGCTCCCGTGGCGCCGTGTGCACCCACAGTCTCAGGGGGACTACACGTGACCTCAGCGAACAGAAGCGAACCCCAATGTGACCAGCTTACTAAGTGATCAGCGGGAGCCTGCCACAAGAAGTCCTGTCCAACCCTGGTGAACTGAATGAGTTTCAAATTAGATTTGGGGATGACAACTCTAGGCCATTTTTTCAATATAACAAACCACTTTCCGTTTGTTCCCTACACCTGCCGAAATGCGGGTAAAAGCTCCTAATGGTGGATCGTCTGTGGACTTTCAGGCGAAGAAAACCACCACCTTAAAGCATCACTAAAGACACCGCCTCAAAGAACAGAGACAGTCCACAGCTCACACTCACCTTGCAAGCCCTCCAGGAGTTTGGGGTACCGGACGTGCTCCTCTGTCCCGTGCCCGAGTCTCTGGTTGTCGCCTTTGCCCCATGAATACACTTGGCCGTCTTTTGTCAAAGCAATGGAAAACTGACTGCCACACCGCACTTTGATGACATCCAAGTCTTGAAGCTTTTCGATCAGCTTGGGCGTTTTGCAGCCGTCACTACCACCTCGGCCCAGTTTCCCGTAGTCGCCGTCTCCCCAGGACCATACCTGACCTAGAAATGCAAACACATCTAAGTAACAATGCTGTGCATCTTCTTTTAAATATTTTATTTATTTACTTTTAGAGAAAGAAGAAGGAAAGGAGAAAAACAGTGTGTGGTTGCCCCTCATGCGTCCCCTACGGGGGAGCTGGCCCGCAACCCAGGCATGTGCCCTAGCTGGGAATCGAACCCGTGATAGTTTGATTCACAGGCCGGTGCTCAATCCACTGAGCCACACCAGCCAGGGCAGGAACTGACCCTCTTAACAGAACTCTTAAATGACTGAAAACAATCCCTATAATCACCAACACGACTCTACATCACTAACGTGTCTCGTTAACATTACCCAGGTGGTTCTGAACAAACGAAATCCAGTTCACAGGGCAGCAATTAACAGAGGGAAGCTTGGCTTTCCTTCCCATTTAACTGGATGCGTAACAAAGCCCCGGACCTTCTGGGCCTGAGCCTTGATGACAGCGCTTCCACCACGAGGCCCCGCTGCCGCCACAGAGCGCCAACCTGGGCCCGCAGCTCCCACACAGCGCACGGACCGCCCGTGGGTCCCGTCTGACCACGAGTCAGCCACGCGACTGCACTGATGGTAGCGTTTGTCAAGACTTTTCTTTTTTGTTTAATCCTCACTCAAGGATATGTTTATTGATTTAGGGGAGAAAGAAACATCGACGTGCAGGAGAAACATCAGTCGGTCACCTCCCGTATACGCCCTGACCGGGCACTGAATCTGCCACCTTTTGCTGTGCGGGATGAAGCCCCGACCAACACATTCACCGTTTCAAGCTGTTAAAAGAGTTTTATAAGGTATTTCAAGTTTTATAAGGTATTTCAATCCCTCTATAATGGACACTTAAGAAAAATAAGAAATCAAATTACAAGCGTCACCCCAGAAGAGCCCTTCCAGATGACAAGAGAGACCGTCTTTTCTCTGAGGGTCACAGAAGCAGCAGCGAGATGGCACTGACTACGTCTGTTCCCCTCAGTGGTGGGGGAACCCACTGGACGTGACGGGGCTGAAATGACCTTTGATCTCTCACCTGAGAAACTCCCAGCAGTCAGTCAGTTCTAATCTGCCACTCAGCCTCTGCGGGTGAGCACAGGCTGACGGGCCCCCAGCTGACTCTGACAGACAGAACCACAAGTCTAAGGACAGAGCTCAGACACTGACAAACACAGTTTCAAAAACCATCATGAGCCCTGGCTGGCGTGGCTCAGGGGATTGAGTACCGGCCTGTGAACCAAACCATCACCGGTTCGATTCCCAGTCACGGCACATGCCTGGGCTTCAGGCCAGGTCCCCAGTAGGGGGCGCACAAAAGGCAACCACACATTGATGTTTCTCTCCCTCCCTTCCCCTCTCTCTAAAAATGAATAAAATTAAATTAAATTTTACACACACACACATATAAAATGCCCAAATAGGAAGGATGGTGGCTGCTTGCTAGTCCCCCTGGCTCTGGGAAACAAAAATTTCAAGTCCTACGGGGCTGGGGGGCTGGGTGAGAAATGTGCAGGGATTGAGAAGCACTAACTAGCAGTTGCAAAACAGTCGCAGGGATGTGAAGCACCGCGTGGGGAATAGGTAACACGTATTGTGGTAACTACGGGCAATGCCAGCCGGGTTCCCGAAGTGCCCGGGGGACAACTCATAAGGCCTATGCCTGTCTATTGCACACCCAGAACAAATACAAAATACTGACAATGAAAAATAAGTAAGCAAGTGACAAGGAGTTGTGAGTCCTGTAACTTCGGGACCCCTGCCGAGGACACCTAGGTGCACACCCACTCAGAAGGTGGACGCCAGGGCAGCCTCGCAAGGTTCACCGCACGCCATGCTCCCCCCCAGCAAGACGGCGGCCAGAGCCCCACGCACCGTCCTCCGTCACGGCCAGCGTCTGCGCGTCCCCGCTCCCGCACGCCACATCGATGACCTTCAGTCCTTTGAGCCCAGCCACCAGCATCGGAACAGCCTCGTCCTCACTGGAGCCTTCAGACACACAGGACTATTGTTACTGCAAGCCCCCCGAAAGGGGCCACCTCCCAGCACGCACCTCCCAGTGTGCCCTGGAGCAGGCCCAGAGCCCACACACGCACCGTGGCCCAGGCGGCCGTAGTTCCCACGGCCCCAGGTGTACAGCTCGCCCTCGGCGGTGATGGCGGCGCTGTAGGTGCTCCCGCAGGCGATGTGCACCACGTGCTTCCCACCCTGCTTGCCGGAGAAGGCGGAGATCATCTTGGGCTCGTCCAGGGGCCTGCGGGGGAGGGGGGAGCGAAGGAGAGTGAGAAACGCGCTCCTTTATCCCGAGAGTGGGTTTTCTTCGCTACGAGCGCTGAGACAGCCACCTTTGGCTGTCACACACGAGGTCAAACTAGACTTCCTTGGGTCAGAAGTGCCTGGGTAACGTCACCTCGTACACCACGCTCTGCATTTGTGCGTTCTTGGTCACAGGGGCTGTTTTCTGTCATTTAAGTGGCATGAACACGAGCAGTCGGTGTGTTTTTAGGTGTGGAGCGAGGACCCAAGGCCAGGCCCAGCCCCCAGCAGGAACCGTGTGTATTAGAGATCCACACGGCCAAGTCCACGGCCACTGTACTTAAGGTGCTCCAGGTGGCCCATCCACAGACAGACCACTCAGCCACCCGGAGGACCTGCTGCCCCGCAGCAGAGCCAGAAACCAAGCACCCCAGAGTGACAGGCCAGTCGGAGGTGGGCAGCACGGACTGACCCCAAAGGGTCCACAGAAAGTAGGGGAGGCAACGGAAACACTCTGTCTCCGGCCCCACCTGCGTGCCTCGCTAACACGCATCAGTCCACACACGTGACCTGACGGGTTTGCAGGCCTCCCACAGACGGTGGGCGTGCACACCTGTGGTTCGATGAGTGTGGAAGGAATGAAGGAGCCGTGCACAGCCACGCTGCCATCCAGACGTGACAACGCTCAGCAGGAGACAGGAAGGACAGTGGTAGGTCTCATTCACTGGCTCTTCCCTTTCAAAACCGGCAAAGATCCTGTACTCCAGAGCTCATTGACTGCGCTGGGAGATCCCCACTCCAGCCCCTCCCAAGACACAGCTTAGTCACTTCGGGACCCCGATTCCACGAAACGCACACAGGCCCGGGGGCCAGCAGTGTGGCCCGGGGACAGCCTGACAACACTCTGCCACCACGTCCCCTCCTCTGCTCTGCTCGACTCTCGCCGCCCATCTGTCTCCAACCCCCGCCCTCGACACCTCTCTCGTCGCCGCCCGACTCCCCCAGCAACGACACGTTCACCTAGCGCTTCACTCAAGGGAGAGTCACTTCATGACGTGGAGCTGCTGCGTGCTGAGTGATGAATGACAAAGGTGAAGAGTCCAGGCCTACACCCTGCACCTCGATCCCCTCAAGTCCTGGCACCCCTCGCAAATGCAGCGCCTCCTGGTGGGGCGGGCCCAACACCCCCACACGCTGCAGCTACCGTTCCTTCACTCCTGCATTTCCCACGGCCATGAGACCGCGTGTGCTGGGATCCCGCCCGACACTGCCGAGTCTGCAGGACTTCTGCTGAGAGCCAGCACACACGTGTCACTTCCCAGGGTGGGGTGTCCCTCACCCCACCTCACAACTGGGTAACACCCGGGTATCCCCGTGACTCTGCAGCTGCCTAGTCCCCACTCGGGGCTCCGACCCCCGTGCAGTGCGGCCACGACTTCGGTTTGAACCTCAGGCCCACGCACGACACTGCAGAGGGTCCCATCCCCTACGCAGCTCTGTGTTCACAGACTTGCATTCGGAACCACCACAGAATCCACAAAACGGGTATGAAGAACCTACTGGTATTTGTACCTGAGAAAACCACACTACGGTGCAACTTAGGAGAGGGGACCTTATGACACTGAAGCAACAGGGGTGTGGGCCCTGCTTCAGAACACCCCGTGGGGTACGGCGCATGCGGCCAAAGCGGGCGCAGAGCTGGAAGGGCTAAAGCTGGGAGACATCACCCTCTGCGCTGCGTGTCACCCAGGAGCTGACTCTCCTGGTAGCTGTCCCCCTCCCCGCCCTGCCACACGTTTCCACCAGAGTTTCGACACAGCAACACAACAGGAGAGTGTGTGGGTGACAGAGGTGGGCCCAACGTACACGGTGTCCCCGTGGCCCAGCCGTCCGCCGTCCCCACAGCCCCAGGAGTACACCTCTCCAGTGGCGGCCAAGGCCAGGTAGTGGTGACCGTCGGAGTGGGCGGCAATTTTCACGATGTTTCTGGAGGCAAGACCCTGGACCAGCTGTGGGGCCTGCAAGGGCAAACGGAGAGAATAGAGTCAGTGAGCGCCCCGCGGACGATGAAAACCGCACGCCACCCTTGCACTGCGTGCCTCCCTTTAACAATCACTCAGCAAACTGAAAGGACAAGGGCTTCTGGCGGCAGCCAGGCCGGCGCTGGCCCGCACCCCACCCAGCACCGCCAGAAAGGCCTCCACGCTCTGCGTGCGTGACCAGGCTGCCCCAGAGTGATGGGACACCCCGTTCCAGCTGAGGAGCGCTTCCTTGACGAGATCCACCCCTGCGAGACCTGGTCCCCTCCTTTGTCCCCGCCTGGCCCCCACAGGACGTGAGCCTGGGCCTGCGGAGGCGGTTTACCTGTGGGAGCCACGACTGGCCATGAGCATCACTGCGAGGAACCCTCCATCCTGGCAACTAAGAGACTCTGCCTCAGAGTCTTGATAAATTAAGATTTTAAACATAACTAATAATGTATAAATCTTCAGATGTCAAGCAACTTGAAGATCAGACCTCTGTAGCTTCGGGAAGAGAGAATCTCCCCCCGCCCCCCGGGCAGCGAGCAGCCCGGGCCGGGACACCCACCAGCGTGTCGCTGTTGTAGGCCTGTGAGTACACCCGGCCGTTCCTCGACAAGATCAGGAAGCGCTTCTCCGCGCAGGCGATCTGCGTGACCCCCAGGGTGGCCAGGCCTTCGCTCTGCATGGGACCGATGACATTGGCGTAGCACTTCCATCCTATCAGCCCCCAGCCGATGACCTCCTGCAAGGACCCCTGGGAGGTAACAAAGGAAGTTAACATTTACGGCAGCAAGAAAATCGATTTTTTAGCCAGAAGAAAGAGCACATTAGGCTGGTGCAACGCTGACATGCTGCAAGGCAAGCTGAGATACAAGATAAAAACAAAGCAGGTAAAGAACGAAGCTGGTCCAAAACAGGCGAACAACTGGTAACATTTCACCTCCGGTAACCGTGAGAGAAAGGGACTGAGTTGGTGGTTTTCCACAGCACGTCCTTTTCACGTTAAAAGTAGCACAAGCAGCCCCAGCTGGTGTGGCTCAGTGGACTGAGCATCAGCCTGCGAACCACAGGGTCAGGGGTTCGATTCCCAGTCAGGGCACATGCCTGGGTTGCAGGTTCAGTCCATGGTCGGGCCTGGACAAGAGGCGACCGATTGTGTTTCTCTCTCACACTGACGTTCCTCTCCCTCTTCTTCTCCCTCCCTCCCCCTCTCTCAAAAAGGAAAAAAAAAAAGGAAACTAAAAAAAAGTAGTTAGAAAAACCTGAATTCAAAACAAGGATGAATCCATGTGACCCTGTCAGGACTCCCCACCACTGCACACTGCGGTCTCCTCCTGGCACCGAGGGCCACGTGGTGGGGACCAGGTGTGATTGCATGTGCGAAGCCCCCCGTAGGCTGTCACAGCTCTGGGCGGCACCGTCACACACAGCCACGTTCGGTGCTCCCCGTGTAAAAAAGGCTCTGGCACTTCCCCAAGGAGGGCGGGGGGTGTGTGCACATAAGTACAGGAGAGACCTCTGGAGTGGCGCCGCCAGGGACGACGCCTTCAACCGCGCATGCGTTTCAAAGCTCGACGCCAGCTCCTCCCCAGCCCACGGGGACACGAGGAGACGTGGGGGGCCCCAGAGACAAACAGCGCGGCCGCACACACCTTCTGGGACGTGGGGGAGCTGCAGAGCGGGGGCGTGCAGGGCGCGGCCAGGCGGTCCAAGTGCGCCAGCACGACCACGGCGGTTTGGCGCAAGTCGATGGCCAGCTCGCTGTCTTGCGGGAGAACGAGGTACCGCAGGAAACTCTCATTGGGGCTCAGAGGGCCAGACAGGAGCTGGAGGAAGAGAACGCAGGCACCATCAGACACAGGGGCAAGGACCGCCCTTAGCCGTCCACCACGACTCTGGGTTTGGGTATTCACGGTGACCTGCGACCTCTGGCCATCCGACAAGAAGTGGCACTACTTGGGTACCCTTCACCCATGCACTCAGGTCGGTGAGCACCCAGGCGCACCACCCACGCACCCTCGGGAGAGCGCAGAGCCCGCCGCACGGGAACACAGCACTGCACCTCCACCGGGCTTTCAAAACCGAAAACAAGAAAAAACGCTCCTTTTATTCTGAATGCCGGGCCCACTGGAGAAAACCCGATTTTATTTGCACATTATTAATTCTAAGATTTCAAGGCAGAGCAGCCTTATTACCATTAAAGACTGCCTCGTGCTGGGAAGATTAGGCTGAAGCCTAACCATGGACTGGCTAAGTCTCTGCACAAAAGCCCTGCAAGATCAAACCTGTGCCCCTATAAAGCAGCAGGGTTGCAGCGACGTCGCCGCGGGGTCGGGGTCCGACACACGGTGCGCGCAGGGCGCGCTGGGCCCCGGCCTCTGCGTCCTGGGCCTGCCCAGGGGATGTGCTTCCCGTGGAGCCCACACACTGAAGGGTCAACAGAGTGAGCGAGCCTCTGCTTCCAAAGCTCTTTTTCTAATAATTATTGGGAAGCATGCATTTCAGACGCGGCGCCGTGCTCACTGACGCAGCGGGTGCTCGCCCACCTGAGGTCTTCTGGTAAATGGAGGGTTGCAGGTGGGGCACTGCAGAGGAGTGAGACTTGCCGGCTCCTCCGCACAGGGTCAGAGGTGTGCCCCCTCCAGGGGACCGAGTGCGACCTCGCCGCACAGCACCTCCCCTGCACGAGCACGGGCTCCATCCCACGGCAGCCGGGCCCCAGCGCCGCACCCCCTCCCCACTGCCACTCAAGTGCCCGTCTTCATGCCCCCACTGCCGCGCACCTGCGTGGACGGCGCACGCCTTCACCTCCTCCACAGCATCCTAACCTCGCTCCCCCACCGCAGCCGGAGCACAGGGCGCATGGCGGCTGGGGACTTGCCACACCAGCCCCACACACGCAAAGGGCCGAGCGGCTCCCGCTCGGCAGAGAGCATGGCCAGTCACCAAGGCGGCAGGTGGCCGTCTCTGAAAGTGCAGGCTCACCTACGCTGAGAAAGATTCCGGGACTACACAGGCCATGCAGGACGCACGCACAGAGCGCCATGTCCGCCCACAGCCACGGCGGGCTCTGGCCACTCCCACTTGCTCCAAAGAACCCTAACGTGCTCATGGGATGCTCCCCCACATCACCTGCAGCCCAGCGCATGACCTGCCACACCCGTCCCATACCTGACTCACTGCTGGCACCCCCAAATCCACACTCCCCACAACTGACAACCACCCCCACGGGCACTGCTCTTGTTTGTAGAAGCTGAATTCTTAGAATAACTGCAAAAAGGAAAGCTGCCTAAACGCAAAGGCCCGTTAGTTAGCGCACTTACGTGGGTGTCTCCCTCTGCGTGAGGGGCGTCCTTGCCGCAGATCATGCCCTGGAACCGCTGCAGAAGAGGGAGGAGGGGCGCGCTGGTGCCCTGGGCGGAGCGCTCGTTGTCCGTCTCCTGGGTCCCGCTGTCCCACAGCTGCAGCAACAGCAGGACGGCAGACAGCATTTGGCTGCAAGAGAAAACACCTTTACTCTCCAGGGGAAAAGAAACATTCATTTTTTTTTTCTTGCCATGGCCCATCAAAAGCAAAAGCAGACAACAAAATGAAATTGAAGAAATACTTTAGATTTAATAGGAAACTACAAAAACGTCATCACAACAATTCTTGGCAGAAAAGGGCTAAATCTGTACCACAATCTTCGCACAAGACATCTGCAAATGTAAACAGCAGGAAACACTCTGAGAAGTTCGAGCAGCACTTTCTACAGGGAATTTCTAGACCTCATATCAGTGGCACAAAAATAACCGCCCCATTCTGAGACTACTGGAGTGTGAGACATGCAAAAGGAAGTGAAGGGGACCACCGGGTGAGGCGGTGGTGTGAGGGACTGCGCTACCTGCCCCTCCACGGCCACATCAAAGTCACAGCCGGGCTACAGAACAAAGGCCACCCAGCACCTGGCAGAAGGGAAGCAGTACTGAGCGTGAAGGGGCAGAGATGCAGAATGAGCGGGTCCCGCACACACGAGTGGGGGTTACAAACAGGGAGGAACATCTTGGCTGCCAAGGTCCCCCTGAGGAGCAAGGGGTCCCAACACCCCAGCCCAGCGTTCCAGTCTTGGGAAGGGAAGTCCCCACGACTTCGGAATGTGCAACCCAGGGAGATGGAGGCTGAGTGAGACCGGGGCTCCTGGAGTCCCAGGCACACCTCTTAAAGGGCTGGCTCACGGGACTTTCTTTGACTCGGCCCCTCTGAGCTGCAGAACTCCAGACACGCACCGGAGAATCAAAGCTGCCCAGCATGGGGGTGAGAGCAGAGGGGCAACTTCACGCAGACAGAAGTGCGGGCAGAAGCCACGGTCCCCTGAGGAGCCCTCCCCTCACAGGGCCACAGGAGGCACCGTGTCTGAGTCTCCATCAACCGGGCTCACAGTTTGCCCCGCTCTGGTGGCCTGCAGCTGCCGGGAGGCCCCACAGCCAGTGTCCCCACCGGAATGCTTCAGACCACTGGAAGGACCACCACCCTACCACCTCCACAAGCAACACACTCAAGGGCGGCCTCGGCGGGCACCAGAGCCCTGCTGAAGTAAGCGCGGCTCTGCGGGGTGGTCCCCTGGACAGCCGATCCTCCAGTGGCCAGAGGTCAGGGGTCAAAGCCAGTCTTTGCAGCTGATTGGCCTGGGGGTAAATCCCTCCCAATGACATGCCAACAGCGATAGAGGCTCAACTATAAGAACAGGGTATACAAAGCTCACAGGGGTGTATCTGGAGGGCTCAGCCTGGGTGATAGGGGAGGTTGTGACACTGGACCCCCACAGGACACTACCTATATTAGAGCACTCTCTACCAAGACAGGGAGTCACAGCAGCTCTACTTAATTCATAGAAACAAACACAGGGAGGCTGCCAAAATGAGGAGACAAAGACACATGGCCCAAATCAAAGAGCAGATCAGAACTTAAGAAAAAGAGCTAAACAAAATGGAGACAAGCAATCCATCAGATACAGAGCTCAAAACACCAGTTACAAGGATGCCCGATGAAGAATCAGTCAGAAATAAAGAATGTACTAACTGAAATGAAGACTAATTTCCAGGGAATCAACAGTAGAGTAGACGAAACCAAGAACCAAATCAGCGACTTGGAATAGAAGGAAGCAGAAAACACCCAATCAGAGCAGCAAACAAAAAGAACCCAAAAAACGAGGGTTGTGTTAGAAGCCTCTGAGACAACTTCTAGCAAACCAAGCATCATGGAGGCACAGAAAGAAGCACAGAGAGAGCGAGAAATTGAAAGCCCACTTTTAAAAATAATCACTGAAAGTTTCCCTAATCCGGTGACGAAAATAGACACACAAGTCTAGGAAGCTCAGAGAGTCCCAAACAAGATGAATCCAACGAGGCCCACACCAAGACACATCAGAATTAAAATGCCAAAGGTTAAAGACAAAGAGAGAATCTTAAACGCAAGAGAGAGACAGTTACCTACAAGGGAGCTTCCAATAAGACTGTCAGCTGATTTCTCAACAGAAACAATGCAGGCAAGAAGGGCCTGGCAAGGAGTATTCCAAGTCATGAAAGGCAGGGACCTACATCCAAGATGACTCTATCCAGCCAAGCTCTCATTTAGAATGGAAGGGCAGCTAAAGTGCTTCCCTGATAAGAAGCTAAAGGAGTTCATCATCACCAAACCAGTATTATATGAAATGCTAAAGTCTTCTTTAAGAAGAAGAAAGAAGATAAAAAGTATGAACAATAAAATGTGTGTGTACACATATGTATATATACATATACACATATATATCCACAATTGAATATAAAAAGCAAAATAAATGAGCAAGTAGAGCCAAAACAGACTCATAGGTACAGAGAACATTGTGGCAATTGCCAGATGGGAGGGGGCTGGGGGACTGACTAGGTGAGAAAGGTGAGGGATTAAGCACAGACTGGTCGTTATGGAAGAGTCGCAGGGATGGAAAGCACAGCACAGGGAACAGAGCCAATAACAGCCTAACGACTCTGTGTGGTGTCAGACGGGTGTGACATTTATCGGGATGATCACTTAGTAAGTTACGTAATGTCTAACCACTGGGGTGGACACCTGAAGCTAATCTAATAATGAATGTCAACTGTAATCAAAACCTAAAATTGATTTTTAAAATGAAGGGGGAGAAAAGAGAGTGCAGAAAGGCTAACTGCACCCAGGAGTGGAAGAACAGCGTGTCCTGGGGACTAGTCCTCTGATTACAAAACACCACACGTTCACTACAATCACAAATGCCTCGGTGACATGCCGGAAAACCCAACAGCCGCTCAGACCCAGAGGCGTTTCCCCGAAAGCGCGTCAGGCCCGCAGCGCCCTCACCTCAGCGTGCCTCTCTGCACAGCCAGTTCGAGCAGGATGGCCAGGGCCAGGTGCTGGTCCTGCAGGGGGACGCTGCCCGGCCCCTTGGTGCCAGGAGTTCCATGAACATCCCTGAAATGACAGCAGCGGATCAGGAACAAAGAAAAGTCAGAGCTGAGAGACAGCGCGCTAACATTAATGCTAAGATGTTAAGTGCATTCTCTCTCAGGGAGAAATATATTTTTAATATCTAGAATCTAGTTTCTGAGACCTGCTACTAAAATGTTATCAGAGATTTTAAAGTGTACAGTTACCTTGTAGGCATATGTTTTAAATAAAAGTAGTAATTCAGACACTCTAAGATGATTCCATTAGAAGACACATTCCAAGTTCCGGTAGCGTAAAATTATTTACATCATTGCCGTGAGTAGAAAAATGTTTAGATCGGTTTCTAAATTCACTGACATGTAAAACTACTAGACTATCAACATTCCTCTCCAGAACTGGAGAAGGATCAACTTCTAAAACCACTGAAAAATCTATAAGCAACATGTCTATGCTTATTTTTATCTGCGAGGAAAGAAATAATTTTAACTTTTTCTTGTTCTCCAATAATAAATAAGAAGGCCTTTTAACTCACGATGAATCTTCCAACATCATCATTACAGTGGAATTTTTTAAATTAACTTGAAGCTTATTTTCAGGGACCCCAGCCCACGGCACTGTGGGGAACCAAATTCACAGAGACCACAGGCGGCCCTGCTTGCTGGAAGGGACACAGTGGTGACCTCTGGTGAAGGGGATGAGAAGAGACTAACTAAGTGTGTCTTTGCTGAATTCTGTATTGAGTGCATGCCTGTTCTTTAAAGTTAAAAACCACTAACAAGCCCTGGCTGGCGTGGCTCAGTCAGTGGACTGAGGGCCGGCCTGCGAACTAAAGAGTCGCTGGTTCGATTCCCAGTCAGGGCACATGCCTGGCTTGTGGGCCAGGTCTCCAGTAGGGGGCAGACAAGAGGCAACCGCACACTGATATTTCTCTCCCTCTTTTGTCTCTCCCTTCCCCTCTCTAATAAATAAATAAAAATCTTAAAAAGAAAGTACAGACTGGCATGCAGAATAGTCACGGGATGTACAGCACAGCCCAGGGAATACACTCAGAAAGACTGTAATAACCATGAGTGGTACCAGGTGGGTGCTGGACTTATTGGGGTGCTCACTTAACTAAGTTACAGAAATGTCTAACCACGGGACTGTACATGTGAAGCTGATATGATATTCTAAGTCAGCTCTAATGGAATCACTTAACTAAGTTACAGAAATGTCTAACCATGGGACTATACACCTGAAGCTAATATGATATTCTAAGTCAGCTCTAATGGAAGAATAAAATAAAAAAGAATCGAGAAGAAGGGGCTGGGACGCCGGGGGGCCCAGGAAGGTGTGCGGAGCCGGCACTCACCCGGTGACCACGGCCCTCAGGAAGCGGGTGGCTCTCTCCACCACCTCCAGCCACACGGAGGACACCACGCTCTCGTCGAAGAGCGACGCCTCGGGCAGCGCTCTCAGGGCGTCCAGGGATTCCTGCAACAGCTCGCTGCAGAGGTCTGCGTCCTCGCCTGGACACACACGTGCGTCAGCGGAGGCCACCCATGCCTCGGGACCGCGGGCAAATCACGCTGTCCCCACCCGCCAAGGGCGGGCGGGGTGCCCCTCCCAGCCCTGGGCCCGAAAGGACACCACTGTCCCATTTTCCACCCTCATCTTCCTCTCCCCGAGCTCAAGTGGAAGAGAGCTGTCCCCTAAGTCGATTCTGTATTCTGTGACTCGGGCGTCAGGAAGTCTAACATTTGCTCTCCCAGAAAATACATCAGCCCCGGGCCCTGCAGCGGCTTTTATACTATTTTCCTCTTGATTGAACGGACGCGGCGACACCGCTGAACAAAATTACACCGGGTCCTCGGGCACGATTCCACAACAGGTCATCCGTGCGTGGTGCTGTGTGTTCGCCACCCCAAGTCTCCCTGCACTTTTTCGTGAGAGGCACAAACCTGAAAACTCGGACTCTGAGGCCTGTCATGTACGATCAAGGCCAAGGGGGAGCCCAGGCCACACGCCATCGGCCCCGAGCCCGAGGTGGCGGCAGTGAGGGGAAGGGCGGAGCCTCCGGGGAAACAGAACCGCCCCCTGGGCGCACGTACCTGACCGCCAGGCCCTCCGTAGGAACGCAAAGGCGAAGGACAGGGCTGCTCGGGATCCCACGCGCGCCAGGCCCTCCACGCCCTTGCCAGGGGGCCGGGAACTGTGGGGACACACAGAGCGGGTGGAGACAGGATCAGTCACAGGAAGGTGCCACAGCAGATCAAAGGCCTCGTCAGTGCGGGGACTCCCACCGAGATGGAGTTGGTGGGCTTCTTTACATGGCAGGGTCAGAAGGGATTTTTAGCTTCGTTTTTTAGAAACTTTTACCTAATATACTTTGTAAAGGAAAAGTATCCTCTTTAAGGAAAAAAAAATTCAAAACGGATTTTAAACGACTTACAAAACTGCTCACGAAGAAAGACCTCAGGGAGCTGAGTTTATTCGTCATGGGGGGTGGGGAGAGGGTAGAGAATGATAAACGGATACACACAGAAACGGGCCATTAAACCTGCTGCACCTGCCCTGCCGGGTGTAGCTCAGTGGGTGGAGCGCCTGCCTGCAAACCAAAGGGTCGCCGGTTCGATTCCCAGTCAGGGCACGTGCCTGGGTTGTGGGCCAGGCCCCCGGGAGGGGGCGCACGAGAAGCAACCACACAGTGATGTTCTCTCCTTCCCCTTCTCCCATTTTGGGCCCATCCTGGTTGGACTTGCCCAGTGACTGCCAGGATGCGAGGCCCAGCTCGCTGACCCGCTCCCGCACTCAGTACCTCTGCAGGCTTTTTCCCACTCATTCACGTGAACTTATTAACAAGACTGGCTTCATTTTGCATAATTTAAACAGTGACACAAATGGCTTACATTTTTTTCCTACAGCTTTGCAGTAGCTTCCACTGGGGGCGGGAGGGGGGGGGTGTGTGAAGGGTATGAGGAATCTCTGTACTATTTCTAACAACTGCCTGTGAATCCACAATGATCTCAAACAAATTCTTTTTCATTTTCGGAATTTCCTCTGTTCAATGAAAAACAGATTTCAATTCACCCATCAACCCTCAGGTGACAAAGGGGAGCAGGGAAACGTCACTGAGGCGCTCAGCCACTTCTGCACCCTAGGGGACTCGGGCTGACTCAAACACGGGCGCTTCGAAACCCTCAGACTCTGCACCTGCGTGCGCTGCCCTCTGGGGTCTTCGGCCACCTCAGACCACCGGCCCTGTGCAGTCGAGTAGGGGACAAGGACACAGCCTGTTTTTATCATGCAGGCAGGAATCCTCCCTGTCACGTGGCTTCATTTAACCCCAAAACTATCCCTCAAATATATGACATGGAATGGGATTTCAACTGAAAAACAAGGAAATATGCCACATTTAGCACGTCTTGTCTCTCTGGGAGGCAAGATAATAAGGTCTCCCCCCCCCACCCCGGCTTCCTTCTGCCTCCTGTGCTTCCCACGTGCTCTTTAGGGAGGAAAAGCCAATATTACAGTCGAATAAAACCAACTCGCCTAACTATATAAAATGTGAATTCTATCTGGATATCTTTTCGTCTGGTGTTCCAGGAACAGCTTTGTTTTGGAAAAATACCCTTTTACACAATCCTTAAGGTTCTAACGGCTGTTAGTGCCTCCAAGAAAAAGTGCTGGTGTGTGCACTGACACAGTAAAAATCGTGCGCCTGAAAGCAACTCCTGTAAAAAAGTGTCTGATGAGGAAGAAAAAAACTGAAGCATCTAAATGAGTTAAGGCAGCAAACATGACAATCTGTTCCCTATCCAGCAGCAAAGTAAAATAAAACGAATACAGCGTTCAGATGCCATCGTCAAGTCCGCACGTGCCCATGGGCACCTGTGGGGCGGAAACAGTCACTGACAGAAAAGGGGGTTTGAACAACAGCACAGGGAGCTAATGGGCAAAGCCACTGTGCAAGTGACATGAAACATTCACACAAGGAAAGCAGGCTTAAAACTTCACGAAGATGAGCCCTGGCTGGTGGGGCTCAGTGGGCCAAGCACCGGCCTGTGAACCAAAGGGTCGCTGGTTCGATTCCCAGTCAGGGCACAGGCCTGGGTTGGGGGCCAGGTCCCCAGTAGGGGGCGCACGAGAGGCAACCACACATGGATGTTTCTCGCCCTCTCTTTCTCCCTCCCTTTCCCTTCCCTCTAAAAATAAATAAATAAAATCTTTTTAAAAATAAATAAATAAATGAAAATAAAAATAAGGCTTCAGAAAGATGGAAAGGGAACTCTACCAACAGCCTCAGCTGACTTTCCTGCACCAAACAGTCGGGACTTTACACGTCGCTGGCACCAGAATTCCTTCTTCATTCTCTCGTTACCTTTTCTTGTCCACGGGCGGCAGAGAAACGCTGCTGCTCTTCCACTTGACTCTGACATTCTCCTGGAACACGGTCCTATTCAAGGCGATGAAATACCGCTCCAGGATGACCAGCCGCTGCTTGAGCCTCAGGGCCGAGAGGGTGGTGGTGGCCGACCGGACGGCCAGGGCCTGCTGCTCCTTGACCAGCACAGACAGGCATTCCTTCAGTTCATTCACGTCTGGAAAACGAGACGACATCCAGCCTCTCATTATCGGGGCCTCGTTTGTTGTATTGTCAAGGAGACAGGCGACAATATTAGGCGACACCTGAGTGCTCATCACATGGCAAAATGGTTTTAAGCACTGGACACATACTAGGTCATCTTCACGGCCACGGTCAAGGGCAGAACTGTGTGTGCAGTTTGTGGGGGAGGAAACTGAGGCACAGAGAACTTGCCAAGGTCGCCCAGATGAGCAGGACACAAGGGAGAGACCACTCTGAGCCACCACGGTACGCTGGCTCTCAGTAAACACCATGAAAGTTTTTAACACAAAATTATAAAGTTCATCCTTACCAGCAGCACATTCCCTAGACAGAGGGAAAAACTCTATCCATTTTTCTCATGTGATGAAACCAAATTCAAAATAAAACAGTCTCAATAAAATTGCCCAGCATAAAGACGCGTGGATGGTGACACATGGGAATATTCCAGAGGAAGATAAAGTATCTAGTTAGAATGTGATGCGGTAAGCTGTCTCTGCTGTGTATGTCTAAAAACGCCCACAATGAAGGAATTTTTAAGAACCTGGAAGACGACTACACAAATGGAAACGATTCAAGGATTCTGATCGTCCAACTAAGCATTAGGCTGCTCACGTTCAACAGTAAACTCAGCTGCCTGCCACCAACAACGCAGCGGGACGGCTGGCCTGTGCCTGCGCCTGCGCCGTCTCAGGCTGGCCAGCGCTGAGGCCAATACGGTCCACAGCGTGGCAGCCTCAGACCCCGAGGGGCCGCGGCCACACTCACGCTGACTTCCCTGGTCTTGACACCCAGCACCCGAACAAGCTTCACGTGTAGGAGAGCAGGAGCTCCCAGAGGCTTTAAAGGGACACAGCTCTCCCCGACCCGGGGCACTCTAGGGGCGGAGCCTCCCTCCCCACCCACAGGCACTGTCACAGACAGCACATCCGGGGCGGGGCCGGGTGCTAGGTCTGGCAAGCACCCCGAGCTAAGAGGGCTAACAGTTACAGAAAACTAGATGAAGGCACAACGAACTCCACTCTGGGCTCAAGAGGAACAAGGACAAAGGTTCACACACGAAGCACCAGCCCTGCCGTTCACACGCACCCGTGAGTCTCCCTCGGGCCAGCACGGAGAGGTTCCCAAGCCCGGACAGACATAGGAGCCCCTTCACTGAGACAGCCCAGCCAACGGTGGAATTTCTGCCAGAAGCCAGGTGTAGGAAAATCCCTGCCTTCCTGCAGAGACACGAGGTTTCCTCCTTTTAAGTAATAATGATATGTCTCCCCTGCCTGGCTGAAAAGCGCAGGCACAGCCCTGGGGCTCACAGACAGCACCCATGCTTCGGGCATCTGGGTGCTCTTCTTCCCGCCGTCCTACCTCTGCTTGCCTGCCCCAGCCCTCACCGCCCAGTCCATCAGGACATTAGCATACATTGAAACACACGTGTGAGTAAAGAAAGACATGAAGTGAGCACTCCTGGAGACCACCTGGGGAGGGGGCAGAGCCCCCAGCCGCCCCCGCAGGAACAAAGTACAGCACAGTCGTGGGCCAAAGCACGGCACAGAAAGCCGCCCAGGGCATCTGGGAACATCCCATGAAAATGGCCGTAATTCGAGAGAAAATAGCTCATCATACCAAGAACCAGGAAGATCTCAAACTGAATTTTAAAAAGATAATGAACAGATGAAAATAGCAAAATAACAAACAGGTTATCACAACCTGACAAGGACTTTAAAGCGGCCATGATAAAAATGCTCCAACAAGCAACTATGAAAACAGAAAACCTAAAATGAGGTTTATTTTAAAAATCAAAAGGAAACTTCAGAACTGAAAATGTAATAACTGAAAATAAAACTGAATGGGCCGAATAGTAGCATTAAAAAATAAAATAAAAAGAACGGCCCTGGCTGGTGTGGCTCAGTGGATTGAGCATCGGTCTGTGAATCAAAGGGTTGCTGGTTCGATTCCCAGTCAGGGTACATGCCTGGGTTGCAGGCCAGGTCCCCAGTGGGGGCCACATGAGGCAACCACACATTGATGTTTCTCTCCCTCTCTTTCTCCCGCTCTTCTCCTCTCTCTAAAAATAAATAAAATCTTTAATAAAATTTTTTTAAAAATCCACAATGAGAGATCACCACCACACACCTGGGAGAACAGCTAAAATAAAAAAATGGCGAGAGGACCAAAAGCTGGTGAGGATGCAGATGAGCTGGGTTGCTCGGACATTGCCGGTCGGGATTAAAACAGCACAGCCACCGTGGGGAAGCCTGCCGGGTCCTCAAAAGGCAGGTACAGAATCACCGCACGATCCCAGGTGTATGCACGCACGCAGACTGAAAGCGGGACTCGAACTTGGCCCAGCCACGTCCGCAGCATTACTCACAACGGCCGAAAGGGGGCAGCAACCCAAACGCCACCCACGGAAGAAAGCGTAAGCAAAACGCGGTCTGCACAAAGAGGGGGCTATCGTTCTGCCGCACAAGGGAAGGAAATTCCCACGCCGTGTGAGGACATCACGCTAAGTGACAGAAGAAGGCGACCACACAAGTACAAGCACCGTAGCATTCCACCACTTACACAGGTAACCAGACTAGTCAAAACCCTCAAGAGGGAAGTAGAGCTGTGGTCTCCAGGCCCCGGGGCAGAGAACAAAGCAGAGGCACGCTCCAGTGAGGACGGAGTTTCTGTTTTGCAAGACGAAAAGATTCTGGACATGGACATGGATGGAGTGACGCTTGCAGAACGGTGTGAGCTTACTAACTGCCACCGAACGATACACTGAAGGGTGGCTGAAGTTGTGCCCTGGCTGTTGTGGCTCAGCGGGTTGCGCGTCGTCCCACAAACTGAAAGGTCGCCGCAGCGATTCCCGGTCAGGGCACTTGCTGCGGGCCAGGTTCCGCGAGGGGCCGGCAATGCACTGATGTTTCTCTCACCCCTTCCTTCGCCCTCTCTTCCCCTCTTTCTAAAAATACATTTGAAAAATCTTTTTTTTTTTTAAGACTTTATTTATTCATTTATTTTTAGAGAGGGGAAAGGGAGGAAGAGAAGGAGAGAAACATCAATGTCTGGTTGCCTCACACGCGCCCCCTACTGGGGACCTGGCCCACAACCCAGGCATGTGCCCTGACTGGGAATGGAACCAGCGACCCCCTGATATGCAAGCTGACACTCAATCACTGAACTTAAAAATCTTTAAAAAAAAAAAAAAATGTTTTAAAAGTTTAAACGGCTGAAATTGTGAGTTGTATATTACATACAGTTTACCACAATATAAGCAAATATGAACTTAAATTTTTTAAAACTCGATGACCAAAAACAATGCGGCCTCTGGTGCATAGCTAGAAAGGGAGAGCCACAGGCTGCCTTCCAGAGCAGCAGGCGCTCGGGGCCACACCTGGCTGCTCGCCCCACACCCAGCTCTCGAGGATGGACTTGGACCGCTGCACAGGTGCGGGCGCTTCGTCTTCATCCTTCTTTTCTTTGTCATTCAGGTCCTCTTTCTTCGTCCCGCTCTGGGCATCAGCACCATCATCTGAAAAAGTAAGAACATTTTCTTAAGTGTGTAACTTGCTTTTCAAAATGGAACATCACGTGTCAATCGCTTGGCCAATGTCCCCCACAGAAAGGGAAATGTTAAGTAAGTTACAACACAGATCATTTGCTGCATGTCTGATGATTTTTTTATAAAATTACACGAACTAGCACTAGCTGGGTTGGCTCAGTGGATTGAGCATTGATCGGCCTGCGAACCACAGGGCCGCCGGTTCAATTCCCAGTCAGGGCACATGCCTGGGTTGTGGGCCAGGTTCCCAGTAGGGGGCGTGCAAGAGGCAGCCACACAATGATGTTTCTCTCCCTCTCTTTCTCCTTCCATTCTCCTCTCTCTAAAGGTAAATAAATAATACTTTTTTAATTACATGAATTACACCATAACAGGTACAGTGTGATTAACAAAGAAATGAATTGCCTGGTAACCCTTTTAGTGCAGAAATCAATATAGCACACAACTGCTTCTTTGAAGCACGTCTTCCAAAACATTCCATCCACTGCCAACCGCACTTCACAGCTCAGCACCTTAGTCTCTGGTGATTACACACTTGGATTTCACATTGACTGTTTTTATCCAGTGACTCCCAATGCTTACATGTCCAGGGGAAACCATTTCAACTCCACACCCTGCCCTGCTCCACATCCGACTGGATGCCACTGCCCACGGGCCCCCCCCCTCCGTGGACAGAGCGTCTTCCAGGGCCCCGGGCACAAAAGAAAAGCGGAGAACCCTGACTGAGAACACTGACAATCGAAAGTTTCAGTGAAGAATGAATGCCATGAAACCACTTACATGACACATGAAGAAAGAACTGGCCTTACCCTTGATGTGTAAACGTGTCCTACCCTAGAAGGCTCTTTACTATATAAATTATTTTCTAGATGACACAATTAGAAATACACATCTAAGTCTGTGGAAGAAATTACATCAAACTACACACAGTAAGGAGTATCTAAGAACACATGACACTAACAAGGGACAAATATTCAAGAAACTCCTGAAAATGTAGGAGCAAGTCTGCCACCAAGCACTAGGCCAAAACGCACAATGAGACCAAAAGCACGACCCGTGGAAGAGAAACTGCAGGAGACACCACTGAGGGAGTGGAAACCCACGGCACAAATCACAGGTCTGACAAAAGACCTGTAATGAGAATACGAAGTATAAGGACTTCTCAAGGCCGTACAAAAAGAAAACAAACCTAATTAACCAATGAATAAAAAGATCTAAACAGAAACTTCACCAAAGAGGCCAGAAGAGTGGCAAATAACCACATGAAAACGTGTTCAACATCGTTAGCCATTAAGGAAGTGCAAGTTAAAACCATGGTAGCATCCCACTATACACGTGTAAGATTGGCTAAAATAAAACACAGTGGGGACCCCGAGTGCTGGCAAGGATGCGGAGCGACGGGGCCTGGGACACACCGGTGGTGGGAGCACCACATCGTAAAGCCGCCTTGGGACCCAGTTTCAGCAGGAATCAGGTTGGGCCCAGCAATCACACTACTAGGTATTTTTCCCAGAGAAATGGAAATTATATTCATGCAAAATTTGTTTGTTATTTTAAAACTTTTTTAAAGATTTTACTTATTTATTTTTAGACAGAGGAGAGGGAGAGAAACATCAATGTGTGGTTGCTTCTTGTGCGCCCCCTACTGGGGACCTGGCCCGCAACCCAGGCATGCGCCCTGACTGGGAATCGAACTGGCGACCCTTTGGTTCACAGGCGGGTGCTCAATCCACTGAGCCACACCAGCCAGGGCTATTCATGCAAAATCTGTAAAGGAATGTCCACAGAGACCTTATTATAATTACCCCAAAACAGAAACAACCAAAATGTCCTTCAGCAGGTGAACGGATAAACACACTATGGTATCCTCAGATGACGGAATGCTACTCAGCAGTGAGAGTAACTATTAATACCTACAACCTCAAAGGTATAATTACTGAGTAGATAAAGTCTGTTCCAAAAGGTTCCATACTGTGTCATTCTACTTATATGACCTTCTCAAAAGGACAGAACCACAGTGACAGACGGAGATGAGTGGCTGCCAGGGACGGACGTCCAGGGTACGTGTGACATGAAGGAGCAAGACAAGCAAGTGCATCTCACTGCCAACGTCACGGCCAGACAGCCAAACGCCACCCGGATTCTGTGGGGGCTGATGGAACCGCGGTAGGACCCTGGGTGATCGCAGGCAGTTCAGACTCACTGAAGAGAAAACCCTGCACTGCCAGCAGTCTTGGTACCAAACACCAGTCCAAGTACTCTCCACTGCGCGTGTGGGTTTGCTTTCCTCTGCCAGCAAGGATTAAATTGACTGAATTCTATTCAATCCCCTGGTACTCCTAGTCTGATCGGTTTGACAAGAGCAACCGATGTCCTGGCTGACGTGGCTCAGTGGACTGAGCGCCGGCCTATGAAACACTGGGTCCCTGGTTGGATCCCCAGTCAGGGCACGTGCCTGGGTTGTGGGCCAGGTCCCCAGTAGGGGGCGCGTGAGAGGCAACCACACATGGATGTTTCTCTCCCTCCCCTCTGTCTAAAAATAAAATAACTAAAATCTTAAAATAAAAAAAAAAGAACTGAGGCTTACATAATCTTGTAACATGGAAATCAAAAATCCCCAGAAAAGAAACTTCTAACACTTTAAACAATGGCCAGCCTTTTAGGGGACGGGGGTCATGTCTCATAAAGGGAACCCTCGTGCACTGTTGGCGTGACTGTGAAGCGGCGCGGCCACTGTGGAAAGCGGCGGCGGCTCCTCAAACGATCTGACACAGAACGACCAGATGATGCGGCGCTCCCGCTGTGCGTCTCGGTCCAAACAGCACAAACAGTGACAAGGAAATATCCCTGCACCTCAGCGCTCACTGCGGCATTAGTCGCAATACCAAGGCACGGGAACAACGTGGGTGTCCGCGAACAGGTGGCAAAGTGCAGTGTGAGCCCTTGTTATCAAATATCCCCCGGTCCGTGCGCGGCGCACGCTGGAGCTGGCGGTCAGAGAAGAAGGGAACCCGGCCGTCGCCGGCAGCGTGGATGACTGGGGCATCACAGAGTGAAGTGAATCAGAGACAGGCAAGTGCCGCGTGACCCACGCACAAGTGGAGTCGAAAGAAGCCAGACTCTGAGAGTAAAGCGGGGCCAGCGGCTGGAGCCGTGGGGACAGGCCAGCGCGCGACCTGCAGCTGCAGGAGGGCGGGCACGGGCGGGGACCTGGCGCGCGGACGGCGCTCTGGAGAGCAGCGAGGACAGTGGCTCTCGAGGGTTCTCACCACACGCGAACCACCGCACGAGGCCGTGGGTGCTGGTTCACCGGCCCTGCTGTGGTCATCCCATGGCACGTGCGCGCGCAACCCGCAGGGGCCGTTACACCTGCAGGGGCTTCCAGGCCGGCTGCGTCTCGGGAGAGCGGGCGGCAAGAAGCCTCTCTGGGAACGCGCCGCATCGCCTTCACACGCAGAGTCCGAACCCGCACAACCCAGCGCGCCCCCGGGGAACTCGGGAAGGGCAGGCGACTGGCAACTGGCTAGACGCGGCCCTGGGTCCCAAAGCGCTGGCCAGGCGGCACCCGCACAGCGCACGTGTGCGCCTTCTCCAGAAGAGTCTGGTTAATCTGGGTTTTTGAACTTAGACTTGGCCGGTGACCGGACTTTCACTGGGGTCAGAGTGTGAGAATGCAAGATCACTGAGTCACTCTCGTTGAATTACAAAATTCTGACAAGCTTTTTTACATGGACTTGTTCTAAAGGGCAGCTTTAACAAAGGGCACAAATCTTTTGTTAACTTGAAGACACTGGCCCAATACTGATTTCATCGATAGCTTATCTGCGAAATCCCCAACAAATGCTGGGCGAGAACACCAGCTGGGACCTCAAGGTCAGGTTTTGTCAGGAAGCAAACACACCTTTCCACCTCTCACTGAGCACACTCCTTGCTCCTTAAACTTACAAAACGGGGCTCTGATAAAGAATGGGGGCTGCAGATAGCTGCTAAAATGCTCCAACACCTACTTCCCACCATTTTTTTTTAATCCTCACCCAAGAAACAGAGACAGAGAGACAGCGATATGAGAGAGAAATATCGATCGGGCCTCCTATACACGCCAGGATTGGGGATCGAACCCACGACCTTTTGGTGCACGGGATGACGCTCCAGCAAAGCAACCTGTCCGGCCAGGGCTCCTTCCCCCCTTTATGCCTGTGGTGTAATAAAAAGATATGTTTGCTGTTCCCGAGGCTCCAGGCACAGCTCCTAAGCCCTTGGGATTTACTGAGACCAGGAGAATCTTCGGTTGCGCAGAGGGAGCCCCATTCTCCCTCGTTCTGTGTGTGCTGATGCACTGACTCACTCAGAGTGCGGCCTCCACCTGGCTTCAGGCTGTGGGCTGGGCACCAGGAAGACCACACAGTGACAAGTGGGAGAGAACTATGAGCCCCATCCCTGACCTCCAGAGTGGGGAGAGAGAGAGGCTGGATGTTAAGTTATAAAAACTCTTGAGCCCTGGCTGGTGTGGCTCAGTGGACTGAGCGCCGGCCAGAGAACCAAAGGGTCGCCATTCCGATTCCCAGTCAGGGTGCATGCCTGGTTTGCAGGCCAGGTCCCCAGTAGGGGGCACACAAGAGGCAGCCACACATTGATGTTTCTCTCCCTTTCTCCCTCCCTTCCCCTCTCTCTAAAAATAAATAAAAAAAGTAAATCTTTAAAAAACAAATCTTGACCACGAAGACTGGGGAATTTCCAGGTTAACGAACCCTTGAAGGTATGGGAAGGCTGGTGCGCCCAGAGAGGAAGTGGAGGGTCCCGCCCCTTCCCCCACACTGTGTCCGTGCATCCCTTTCATGTGCTGAATACAGGGCTGTACCCTTGAAAACAAATGGATCAATGTAAGTCCAGGGTCTTCCTGTATTTTGTGGCTCATTCTAGTGAATCACTCAACCTAAGGGAACCTCATGGAAACCTCTAAATTTGTAGCCTGGGGAACCCCATTTGTGGTCAGCACCTGAAGTGGACGCAGCCTTGTGAGATCGAGCTAACTGCAGCAGGTAAGTGGAAGGCTGGATTGAGGTGCTAGGCACCGAGCTGGTGTTGGAACTGTGTGAGCCAATGACCTGTACGTACAAGTCTGGTGTCAGAAAAGACACAGTCTGAATTAAAAGTTATCTAATTTGTATAAAAGTTGTAGTGAATATGAATGGTTATGCCCTGGCTGGTGTGGCTCAGTGGATTAAGCGCCGGCCTGTAAACTAAAAGGTCACTGGTTCAATTCCCAGTCAGAGCACATACCTGGGTTGCAGGCCAGGTCCCCAGTAGGGGACACTCGAGAGGCAACCACACATTGATGTTTCTCTTTCTCTCTTTCTCCTTCCCTTCCCCTCTTTCTAAAAGTAAATAAAATCTTTAAAAACATATATGAATGGTTGTGATTAAACCAGAAAGAATGGTGGCAGAGAAATATATATATATGCAAAATGATCAGTATTTTATCATGGGAGAAAGTCATTTTTGTCTTAAAGAAAAATGTCTCGCCCTGGCTGGTGTGGCTCAGTGGATTGAGCACCAGCCTCCAAACCAAAGGGTTGCTGGTTCAATTCCCAGTCAGGGCTCATGCCTGGGTTGCATGCTGGGTCCCCAGTGGGGGGCATGTGAGAGGCAACCACACATTGATGTTTCTCTCTTTCCCTCTCCCTTCCCCTCTCTAAAATAAATAAATAAAATCTTTTAAAAACAGAAAAGTGTCCAGTTATGTCAGAACGGGAAAGTAGATGGTAAGAGACAAGTGAGCGTGGTTATATCACAGTAAATTGTGGAAGACTGCAGGGAAAGTGGCCTTTATCTCCCCTGGTTTACAAAACCTGCCAAAATGTGTCAGAATCCACAAGGTCGATCAATAAACAAAAGTGTGAGCCATTACCACCAGGCTGAGCTTCCTGTCTGTGACACGGATCCCCCGTCTGGACAAGCCTCGGGACAGCCACCCCCTGGAACCCAGGCCAGCCTCCTCTGGCAGCTGTCTGAAGCCCTCTTCCCAGGATCGGACCCGAAATTCTGAACTATAAAACTGGCAAGGAGGTTTTTTACAATCCCCACCCAAGGATATACATTTACTGATTTTACAGAGAAAGGAAAGAGAAAAAGAGGGAGAGAGAGAAAAACATTATTGTGAGAGACAGACATCAATCAGTTGCCTCCCGTAGGCACCCTGACTGGGGATCGAACCTACAAGCTTTTGGGGTTTGGGACAATGCTCCGACCAAGCCACCCAGCCAAAAGCTGCCACGTGTTCTTACACCTAATCGGCCTCTGGCCCTCCCAGGACGACCAGAACAGCAGACACTGGCTCCCACACCGCCGGACTCCCGAGGCAACGCCCACAGGCAGGAGGAAGCTGGAAAAGAGAGCGGTCAAGTTGGGTGCCCCTGTTTCTTCATCAGCTCATCACCGTTAGTGCTTGCCTGTGCTTCAGGCCCACAAGAGGGGAACCTCAAATCATCAGGGCAAAATCAACGCTCCCCAGATTCACCTCGTGCAAGCAGGATGTTATTTACGCAAACACACTGCAGGTCGCAGGACCCCCGAACGGCCCCAGGGACGCCTGCAGGCCTCACTGTCTGTGCCGCGTTTTAACCCCCAGCTGCGGCCACGCCAGGGCCAATCCCTCACAGGGCGGCCACGAGGCCCCTACCCGCCAGGGGGTGTACTCCTGTCCGTCCTGGCGCTGTAGGGAAGTACAACCGCTTAACCAGAGCCTTGAGTCTTATCGCCTGCTTCCTTCCAAAGCTGAAGGCCAGAAATCAGGCTTCAGCACACACACACAAAGGCAGGGCCCCACTGGCACTTCCGTCCTGCAGGGAGGGAATCCCGCGGAAGCTGACATCACCCCTCCAGCCAGGGCAGGCTGACCCCAGGGGGCATTAAGCTTTCCAGGAAGGACTCCAGATCCAACGCAAGGAGAATTATGGGGGACAGAATAAATGCATGAGGGAGCTCTAAGTGCGGCCCCCTGCTGTGGAATATGTTGGCGTGTGGCATGTTCTGAGTTCCAGGAGCACAGGAGGCAGCTCTCCTTCCCTCTGGGTCTCTAACTCCCCTGCACAAGCAGACACAATGCACTCTCTGAAAAGCAGGCACCAGCAGGGGGACTGGGCAATGGGGTCAGAAATTCGAATTTCCAGGCCCCGCCCCACCCTGTGGAATCTCACTGGGGCGGAGCAGGGCAGGTCCTGTGGGGCGACCCACGTGCTCCGGGTGACCCTGGTGAGCAGCAGAGTGTGCGGGCTAAGGGGTCAGACTTTGGTTCTCTGAGCTCCCACTGCTGGGAGCACAGCCTGACTGCTTGTCCTAACATCTACGGCCTCCGGTAGTGCTTCTGACTCCAGTGTGTGACAGTGTCACCTGGGGCGTGTCCCGCAGGATCTGGAAGCAGCAGGCGCTCACAGGGGCACACCTCCCTCCGGTCTGGCCCCAGCCCCTCTGCAGCTCCCCACTCACCACCAAGGCTCCCTGTCACCTCGCACACCCACTGCCCGGCTGCCTTTCCCTGTCATCTCCGTGGACGGCTGTGCCCGCCTCTCCCTTGTGACCTTACGTGCCACCTTCCCAAGAGCCCAGGCCGGGACTCCCCAATTTCAGCATCGCCACAGGAAACACCCCACCCCAACTTCTTCCAGCCCTGGGAGCTGCTGACAGCTGCGGTCTCTGTTGCCCAGTGCTCCACCTGGGTACGGGGCTGCCTTTTATGCCCCAACAATCATGAGCTACCTGGGGGACAGGCCACACTTAGTGCTTGCCTACATCCTCCAAAGAAAATGGTGAAACCAGCAGGAAACTGCCAGGGGGGCCAGAGATACGATAGAAGCACCCACAGTCCAAAAACAAATAAAAAATTCACCTCTGAGCTCTCAAAATTCACACACGTAACTCACGAGTGCTCATTAGCACTCTCCCCCCAAAAAAACCAAAACAAAAAATCTTCCCCACCACACTCCTGTGAAGTCAGGTAAAGCTAAGAATAGCTCCATGGAGCCACACACAGTCAGTCCCACACCGATACACCCACCGCGATTTCCCTGTAACAGAACTGAAACTGACTATAACGGAATGAGAATCGCAACTGCTTCTGGGGGCCTGACTGTCACAGGTTCTGGCTGCTCCCCCTGTCATTTTACAAGCTGTGGCCTCTATTTCTCAGGAGAGTTGAAGATGAAGGGAAAAGTGAGAAAATACTTTCAAGACAACATCCAGCAGCTGAGCCAAGTACCGGCTAACACCGTTCCTACTGTCTGCACACACAGAGGTTCACCATAAACAAAGTGGCCCGTGACCGTTACATTCTTCACCCAAGGGCAGCCCTGGACGAAAATAACAATACGCTGAGCCTATCTTTGCTGGCCTCCTCTTGTGCCTTTCGTCCTAGTCCCTCCTCTGCCTTCCCTCCACATAACAAGTATAAGCAGCCCCACAGACGGCGTGAACAAGAACCGCTCGCCTGCAAAGTGCGTGGGACTGTGACCCAGCCCGTCTGTGTGAGGAGACAAAGGCTTCCTGCTGGGAAGGACTGTCTCGAAAAACTCTCCCTGGGACTGCAAAAGAAGGGGAAGTGTGTCCCACAGGAAGTGCAAATGATGGTAAGCCGTTCTCCCAGCCGTAAACTGTGAAGGGGCCGGGCTGGAAGCTGGCAGGAACCCACACCAGGGTGGCTGTCACGGAAAGAAGCACAGGCACACCTCAGAGACACTGCAGCGTGGGTTTCAGGACGCCAGAAGAAAGCCGATACCACACTGAAGTGGATCACGATTTATTTTCTGGGGGGTTCCCATTGCATTATAAGTGTTGCGTTTATATTACACTGTAGACCATTAGGTGTGCAAGAACAGAGTCTTTTTAACATGTACTCATCTGGCTCAGTGGATTAAACACCAGCCTGTGAACTGAAAGGTTACTGGTTCAGTTCCCAGTCAGGGCACATGCCTGGGTTGAGGGTCAGGTCCCCAGCCAGGTCACCACTTGGGGGTATGTGTGCAAGAGGCAACCAATCAATGTTATCTCTTACACACTGATGTTTCTCTCCCTCTCTTTCTCCCTCTCATCCTCTCTCTCTAAAAATAAATAAATATAATCTTTAAAAAAGTTTTTTTAAATAAATAAATAAGCCCTGGCTGGTGTGGCTCTGTGGATTGAATACTAGCCTGCGACCCGAAGGGTTGCAGGTTTGATTCCAAGGCGGGGCACATGAACCTCAGCCAGGTCCCCAGTAGGGGGCGCAGGAGATGCACCAAATCGATATATTTCGCGCATTGACATTTCTTTCTCTTTCCCCTCTAAAATAAGTAAAACGCTTAAAAAATAAATAAATAAAATGTACATATCTTAATTAAAAAATACTGCATTGCTAAAAAAGGTTAACCATCATCTGAGCCTTCAGTGAGCTGTAATCATTTTGCTGGTGGAGGCTGCTGCCTAGTAATATGAAAGATCTCTGAACACAGCCCTGGCTGCTGTGGCTCAGTTGGTTGGAGCGCCGTCCCATAACCAAAAGGTTGCAGGTTCGATTCTTGGTCAGGGCACATAGCCAGGTTGTGTGTTCGATCCCCAGTCCAGGGGCAGAGGGGAGGCAACTGATCATCAATGCTTCTTTCACAGGAACGTGTCTCTCTCTCCCTTCCTCTCTCTCTCTCTAAAAGCAATGAAAATCATACACTATTCTACACTAAAAATACAAACTTTTACTGAATATCAAAAAAATGACCCCCAAAAACAATTCAGGTAGGACCTACGTGAAGAACAACTATGCTGGGCTTTCTAACATGAGTTTTAAAAGAACAAAGAGCAAAAAAAGATTCATCAAATGTAACGAGTAAGAAATACACTTTGAATTTTTCAACGTAATTATTAGTTAGTTTCCAAGCACCTTTTAGAACGACTGTCTCATGAAACACACTTGGGGAAACTGTTTCAATGTATTAACAAATACTAGGGGGCTGAAAGAAAGGGTAAAACGTTAAGGATACAGAGAATGAACTACTGAAACTTCCAAAACACAAGGGATGAAGAGAGCCAGCCACAAAGACCACAGGTCACTGCAGGATCACGTGCACTTGAAGTTCTAGAACAGGCAGACTCCTCAGCGGGGGAGAAAGACCAGACTAGCGGCTGCCCAGAGGTGGTGGGGGCGGGGGCCAGGGGAGAGGCAGGGATTCTGAGGCGGAGGACTTTTAAGTTACACAGACCCCCCAATTTCTGCCCTGTGTAATGTACTCCCGTGTGCAATGCGCACCCACGTTTTTGGCCCAAACTTTCAGGAAAAAACCTTTCATTTTAATGTTTTAATTCAATTTTTTATTTACTGATATTTAGATACTTGTTTTTTGTATTTTAAAGGAATTTTCAGCCCCGGCTGGTGTGGCTCAGTGGACTGAGCACCGGCCTGTGAACCAAAGGGCCGCCGGTTCCATTCCCAGTCAGGGCACATGGCTGGGTTGCGGGCCAGGTCCCCAGTAGGGGGCGCATGCGAGGCAACCACACACTGGTGCTTCTCTCCCTCTCTTTCTCCCTCCCTTTCCCCTCTGTCTAAAAATACATAAATAAATCTTTAAAAGTAAATAAAGAAGTTTTCAAGTCTGCTCCAATTGCTTTTGCACTTTGTGTAAATGGGGCCTTGAAGTGATCAAAAGCAAGATAAGCTGGTTTTTTAAGTACTGAGGGCTGTCCACGTACATAATGCACATCCTTAATTTTCCCTCAAAAATTTGGGCAGAAAAGTATGCATTATACATGGCAAAATATGGTACATTTGTCAAAACCTCTGTAGTAGTAAACTTACAATATATACAGTGCATCATGTATAAATTTCACCTAAAGACAAACAACTAAACTGAACTGGATCGAGTTAGTTACATGCACGCAGGGTCTAGGGGAGCCAGGTAAACAGCATGGATGGGCAGACGGGCAGAAAGCCGGCGCCAGGGCGCATGCGCGCACAGAGGGCCGCTGGGGGCGGGCCGGGGGAGGGGCCCAGGGTGGGGCTGCTGCGCTGTGTTTGCCTCTCCGAGTTCTGGGGGTGTGGGAGTTTTCACCATGAAATATCAGGAAACAAAGGGATAATTCTGACAGACATTGTAAATGCAGAGATATACTAATGTTTTCCCAATGTATTTTCTTTCCCTTTTTAAAGATTCTATTTATTTATTTTTAGAGAGAGGGAAAGAGGAGAGGGAGAGAAACATCACTGTGTGGCTGCCTCTCGTGCGCCCCCTACTGGGGACCTGGCCGGAAAGCCAGGCACGTGCCCTGACTGGGAATCGAACCAGCGACCCTTTTTTCTCAGGCCAGCGCTCAATCCACTGAGCCACACCAGCCAGGGCTATTTTCCCAAAGTATTTTCAAGTGGAGACTATCCCAATTCATTCTACAAAGAGAAAAAGAACTACTTCCTGCGGTAATATTTTTATCCATCTCAATGACTTTCAAAAAGTGGGGCTCAAGTGAGGCCTCTCAGGGTCTACAGGGAGGGGAACAGGCACCCATTTATTTTTAAGCCTCAACAGTGATTGTAATTCACAGCCAAAGCCTAGATCAACTGAAAGAGTGTCTCATTGAGTGTTCCTAACTACAAGCCTCACTAAGAGTGTTCACTGGTACTTCCCTTCAGGAAGGACAAGATACAGTTAAATAAGGGACCGAGTCCCATCCATGGGCCAAAGGCTTCTGAAAAGCAGAGTCATACAGGAAAAATTTCAGAAATAATTATTTGTACCCAATCTTATAATAATCACTATTTATGAAACAAAATGAATGAACAAACAAAACAGAAGCAGACTCAGATACAGAGAAAAGAAGGGTGCTCACCAGATAGGAGGGTGTATGGGGCGGGGTGAAGAGGGGAAGGGATTAAGATGCACAATTTGCCGGTTATAAACAGTCTCAGGGATGCAAAGTACAACGCAGGGAACACGGTCATAAAACTCTAAGAACCACGTGTGGTGTCAGATGGGGACTGCACGTATCAGGGTGATCACTTCGTAAGTTATATAAATGTCTAATCACTGCCTACACACCTGAAGCTAATATATTATTAGATGTCAACTGTAACTGAAAAGATTTTTTTTTTATTTTTAAAATAATAAAGCCTGGCTGGTGTGGCTCAGGGGATTGAGTGCTGGCCTGCGAACCAGAGGGTCGCCGGTTCGATTCCCAGTCAGGACACATGCCTGGGTTGCTGGGCCAGGTCCCTGGTAGGGGCCAAGTGAGAGGCAACCACACACTGATGTTTCTCTCCCTCTGTCTAAAAATGAATAAATAAATAATCTTTAAAAAAAATTAAAAAATAATAATAATAAAAAATAATTTTTTAAAATTACTATTTGCCCTGGCCAGGTGGGCCGGAGTGTTGTCCCGTACATCAAAAGTTTGTGGGTTCAATTCCTGGTCAGGACACACACCTAGGTTCCCGGTTTGATCCATGCATATGGGAGGCAACCGATCAATGTTTCTCTCTCTCTCTCTCTCTCTCTCTCTCACCCCCTACCCACCTTTCCATCTCCTTTCCTCTCTAAGCAAATCCTCAAGTGAGAATTAACAAAAAAAATCCCTATTTATGGCTAGCCAAGGCAAGACATACTGTCAAAACTTAAAAGAGGAGCCATGACTGGTATGTCTCAGTGGGTTGGGCGTCATCCCACAAACTGAAAGGTCGATGGTTCGATTCCCAGTCAGGGCACATGCCTGGGTTGCAGGCCAGTCCCCAGTAGGGGGCGTGCGAGAGGCAGCCACACACTGATGTTTCTCTCCCTCTCTTTCTCCCTCCCTTCTCCTCTCTCTAAAAAGAAATAAATAAAATCTTTAAAAGAAAACTAAAAAGAAGAAACATTAACTGATGTGGCTACAAGTTGCAGAGGAGACATCAGAGGAAGGATACCACAGCGAGAACGCTTTGCAACGAAAAGGCCTTGCACACACCGAGCACGACAAAAGCCCAGCAGCCCGTATCGTGAACTACTTTTCGATCGCCACCACCAAAGTGGAACGACACTCCGACGAGTTGTGATCGGAGACCCCTGCTTCTGTAGCACGTTCCAAAACGTCTACGGAACGTGACTCACACACGTCTTCACCAACGAGAAGGACTAGTCAAAGGCCCTTACCTTTTCGGGGAGGCAGGTCTCCAGGCGGGGGTAACTCCGCCCCGGTGTACACAATTTCTCCGTCTTTAACCATCTCGTTCCACAGCCCACACAGCCCATCTCTGGTGAACGCGAGCTGGCAACGACAAGGAAGACGCACTTACGGAGTGCCCACAATGACGTTCTCAAGTAGCAACACGGAAAGAATCTCACTTCCTCTTGGACACTGAGTAAAAACATTATCCCAAGAAAAGCAGTTAAATGAAAAAGGCAGAGTACCTAACCGTGTGGGTACGTAGTACGTTTTTGTGTCAGGTACAAGAGAAGAGGACACGCAAAGCCCGTGCTGTGGGAAGACGAACTAGAAACGAGTAACAAGGGTTACAAGCCAATCAACCTACGTTTATTAAAAAGAAAGTGGCTCATTTGGCTGAGCATCATCCCACAGAGCAAAATGTCAGGGGTTCGATTCCCGATCAGGGCACATGTCTGGGCTGCAGGTCGAGTCCCCAGTGGAGGGCGCGTGAGAGGCAACCACACATTAATGTTTCTCTCCCTCTCTTTCTCCCTCCCCTCCCCCCTCTCTAAAAATCAATAAATAAAATCTTAAAAAAAGAAAAGTATTCCAAGAGACATTTGAACTACACATCTTTAGTCAGATAAAGTCCAAGGGGAAAAACCCTTAAACTTTACACACTGGTCTTATTGATATCACAGTACCGACATTAAAATTTTTTCATATTTCGTGTATACTGATACAGCAATGTTAAACTAACAAAATCGATGTTTATGATAAAGTATGTTGGTGTTACTAGAAACTGAGGTTTTAAGTGAAAAAGAGATCAAATCAAGGACCTCTTTAAGAACAACTTGCACTGAAAATCTCAGTATGATTGGTATTTGACTCCATTGGCTGGCCCTGTCTTTAGAAGGGACCCAGAACCAACGGCACTTAAACAGTACTGAGTACAGCTCACACTCAGATACTGGTTTCCAAGGACCACTTCCTCTGTGTAAAATCTGGGCTCTGCCCTGGCTGGTGTGGCTCAGTGGATTGAGCATCAGCCTGTGAACCAAAGGGTCGCCAGTTCAATTCCCAGTCAGGGCACATGCCTGGGTTGCGGGCCAGATCCCCAGTGGAGGGCACGTGAGAGGCAACCACACGTTGATGTTTCTCTCCCTCTCTTTCTCCCTCCCTTCCCCCCTCTCTAAAAATAAATAAGTAAATAAAATCTTTAAGAAAAAAAAAAAAGAACGCAGGCACCCTGGTGCGGGTGCACACAAACCCCAGTGTGGGTGGGGCAGGTGGACACAATGACATTTCACCCCGTGACTCAGTTGTTTCCTTCTAGGACAAAGGTAAAGAATTTTGACTAAGAACAATCTGACAGTAACCAGAGGGGAGGGGGGAGGGGACAATGGGGAGAAGAGGGGAAGGGTTTTCAGGAACAACTATAAAGGACACATGGACAAAACCAAGGGAGGGGTGGAAGCAGGGGACGCAGGTGGGGATGGCTGGGGTCGGGGGGAGTGTTGGGGGGCAAATGCAACAACTATAATTGAACGGTAAGGTAATTTTTAAAAGAACAAAATAAAATAAGGCAATGAAAAAAGAATTTCTCATACATAATTAAGGTCCCATACAATTAAGGTCCCACATCGCAGTTGATCCGGAGAAAGACTGTCCTGGGGGCCCCACTGGACGAGGCCATCCAGAAGAGCCACTCTCCACAGCTGTCACCCACCATGGGCTGCCCGTGGAGACGAGTGGCCTCTAGGAGCCCATGACAGTCCCACAACCACACAAACTGAACTCTGCCAACGAGGACCCCGGGGAGACCCTCGATATGAGCGCAGCACGGCCTGCACCCTGTGAGACCAGAAGCAGAGGACCAGCTAAGCCACGGCCAGATCTCTGACCCACACAAACTAGGGGGGAGACCATACGTGACTTGTTTTAACCAGTTAAATTTGTGACCTGTGACAAGATAAAACCAACTGGGCATCGAACTCAGTTTTCACAGCAGACGCAGATCTGTTCCCACCACTAACAGTGGAAGTGCCATGCACATGATCGGGACCAAAGCATGTGACTCTTGGCGAAAGTATCACCTGCCAGGGAGAGATGGCAACTCCTTCCTAAAAAGCGAGCTAGGCCCTGGCTGGGTAGCTCCCTTGGCCAGAGCATCACCCCTGTACGCCAAGGCTGCTGATCTGATCTCTGGTCAGGGCACAGACAAGAAGCAACTGGAGAATGATAGGTGGGTAGAAGAGCAAATCAAAGTTTCTCTCTCTTTCTCCCTTGCTCTCTCTCCAAAAAAAAAAAAAAATTCAATAAGTAAATAATCTTTTAATTTTTTTTAAGATTTTATTTATGTATTTTTAGAGAGAGGGGAAGGGAAGGAGAGAGGGAGAGAAACATCAATGTGTGGCTGCGTCTCCCATGCTCCCTACTGGGGACCTGGCCTGCAACCCAGGCATGTGCCCTGACTGGGAATCGAACCCGCAACCCTCTGGTTCACAGCCTACGCTCAATCCACTGAGCCACAGCAGCCAAGACAACCTTTTAATTTTTTAAAAAGTGAGCTACAAACGTTCAGGGCTCCTGGGGTTTTAACGAGGAAATGGAAAGGTCTGGCTTCTCCGCTCATTCGGGTAAGAGGAGGCTGGCCGAGACCTGATGCTGGGGTTCAGCCCGGTCCCCACATGGCCACAGGAGGCTGGAAGCAGCGGTAGGCACACTGCACAGCCTGTGGGCACAGCGCTCTAGGGAATAAATGATCACGTCCTAAGTCAAAATGTTACCGCTGGTAGTTAGCTAATTATTAAAAGGAAAAGGGAGCATGGAAATTAGCCATTGAACTTAATACACCCGGGAGCAGGGGAGCAGAAGCCCGTTGCTCCCCCCGGAAGCTACAGTTTCACACCCCAGGGGGTCGCAGCGTTGCTCCCCCAAGGGGATTACCCTCCCCCATCTGGCACCAGAGTGTTGAAGGAGGGGTCTCAGGTCTGTCGGTCTAACTAGGGGGTGGACCTATCACGAGCCCACCAAGACGTGGGAAGTTGACTGGTTCTTTTGAACGAGCACCTGGTCCTTCCCAAACCCATGCTAATGTGATCCCAGAACAAAGGAGGGCTTGCGCACCCGCACGCTCTCCCGCCACCCCCTCCCGGTAACACACTCGCCCCGTGCGTCTGCGTGCTCTCTCTTGCCCGGAGCACCAGACCATGCAGGTCCAGCAGGGACCAGGGCCCGCGGCAGACGGAGTGGGCTCCCAAGGACTGAGCATCAATGTGAAGCAGAAACTCTGGACACTGGATTTTGCTTTGCTCTGGGTAGGCATGGTTGGACTTTTTCCCTGGCCAGACGGAGGGAGATGGGACATTGGGAACCCAGGGGAGGGTGTCTATTTCCATCTTGCTACACCACCATGTCCCGGGCGTGGGTCCATGGAACGCTTTCCTGCCAATCCCGTGGAAGAGTCTTATTTCTACCCACAACAAAAACTGAGCGCGCATGCAGTGGATGGAGGCAGAGGAAGAAACTAGAAAGAGAGAAAATAACTTCAGAGGCCTTGCCAAGGGCACCCCCACCAATAAAGGATGAGACCCAACCCAAGACGCACTGCGCAGAGCACTTCAGACATCGTAGATCACACGGGATCAACGCGAAAGGTGACAACGAGGCCAGAAGCAATGGGAACGAGGGAGAAGGGGCTCAGCTTTAACCACCGAGATCTGCACTAACTACAGGGTGTGGTGAACAAGGTGCTCCTCTCTGCACACGTGCAGTAGGTACACACAAGTCCGGACTGCAGTCCAGCACTCAGGGCCAGAGACGCAAGTCTGCGACTATAGGAGCACCCACAGGAGAGAGGCAGCGGACCAGCGTCCTGCACCCCGTCGCACTGGGATGACCCCAGGGTGGCTGGGCTCCCAGCACCAATGTTGTCTTGAGGATCAGCCCAGGTTAAAAAGCACTGCTATTCAGTGCTATGAAAAAGAAGGAAAAAGGCCCTGGCTCATGTAGCTCAGTGGATTAAGCACTGACCTGCAAAGCAAAGGGTTACCAGTTCGATTCCCAGTCAGGGTACATGCCTTAGCTGTGGGCCAGGTCCCAGTGGTAAGAGGCAACCACACATGGATGTTTCTCTCCCTCTCTTTCTCCCTCCCTTCCCCTCTCTATAAATAAATAAATAAAAAGAAGAGAAAAGCCAAAACCAAAAGATGGAACGTTATTGCCACGGCCCACTCTTTCCCACCCTTTAGCACTTAGGCATGTCAGACTGGGTATCTGCAGGGACATGGAAACTGAGGACCTAAAGATACTTGGGACAGGCTCCAGTGACCATCATTCAAAGTATAAGGTTGGGGCCCTGGACAGGATTGGAGGAAGGAGGACCGTTGCTAAGGCAACGAAGCAAGCATCCCGCAGGAGGGCTTGAAAGAGCCAGACTGCAGAAGGCAGAGATGAGGCCCCTGAGGGAACATCCCAGGGTGCTGGGAGGGGAGCTAGGAGGCCCAGGAAAACTGGAAAATAACCACGGCATTGTAAGAACAGACTGCACAGGGAACAAAAATCACTTCAACTTGTCCATGTCAGAGTATCTGTACAGCCCTGACCGGCCTGGCTCGGTTGGGCATCGTCCGGCAAAGCAGGGGGTCGCATGTTCAATTCCCGGTCAGGGCACAGGCCTCGGTTGTGGGCTTGGTCCCTGGTCGGGGGCATATAAGAAGCAACCAGTCAGTGTATCTCTCTCACACAGAGGTTTTCCTCACTCTCTTTCTGCTCCTCCTCCCCCTCTCTAGAAATAAATAATTTTTTTAAAAAAGAATGCACGATAGTCTATACGGAGTCTTCATTTGTAGTTAATTTACACAGAACTTCCCAATGGGTGGTAATAGAGGTTTTAAGTTTTCTTTACCTTTTTGTTACAGAATCCACATACTTATAATTGGCACTATTCCACCCTAGGAGCCTTTTCCCTTCTGCTCATTCTCACCTCACATCTCTGGAAGGACAAAATGGGTAAAGGCAAAGTCCTGAAAAGAAGCCAGCAGGGTACTGGGGGAGCCCCGACAGGCCCAGGTTTGAGGGAGACTGAGAGACGTTCAAGGACGTGCCGAGATCACCCAACACCGAGGCAGTCAGGGCAGGACTGGGGAAGACGCCTAACTCCCAAGCTCGTTCTTTCTCACCCACAGCACCGCGCGCACCCGTAGGTGCAGGAGGACGCCACCAGGTCCCCCGCGTGGGCGCTGCCAACACCTGAATACCAAAAAGGATTGGGCAAGGCAACTAAGGTCTCTATTAAAATGACCGCCTCACAACACTGCATGGTCCCAAACAGAACGGGCCAGGTCAGTAGATGGAATCTGGTTAACTTACAGGTTAGGAAATGTTGACGCCTGAAATGCTGTCTGTTCAAATATTTGCGGGTGGCTGGAACAAAGGCATCTGCTTCTTTTTTTTTTTTTTTTTTTTTAGCCTTGCAGAAAAATACTAAGCACCTACTGCATACAGGACAACGTAGCAATTCCCAAAAATCTGAAGAATGAGTTTCAAGAGCAACGGGAAAGGTCAGGCAGAAACACGAAGGACACCTGTCCGTGGACAGGTCGGCGGCAAGGAAGAGCAAGCCCGGGACTCCAGAGAGGAAGGGAGTCAAGCCCAGAGAGCCTAAGGGTGCTTCCCCAACAGGCACCCAGAGCAGCTGAGACAGGGTGCGGCCAGTGTCCCCAGGCTGAGGTGGGGGGTGGGGTGAGGGGCTGGTAAACACACCACGCTCTGAGGGGCACCTCAGAGGGCCGCACGGACAAGTGAGGTGGAAGGGGACCCCTACCCCAGGGAAGGAGCTCACTTTTGCACCATCCCAGTTCCCCTCAGCCCTGCAGTGCCCCGGCATTGCCCAAGCTGCCAACTCAGTAAAGCCTCAGATGACCACAAGTGTTTCCATACAAGGTCTGGAATTCCAAAACAGTAATAGGTAAGGCAAGTCCAGGAGACTGAAAAAGCGACAAAGAGAGCAGACAATAGAAACAGATCGAGAGTGAATCCAGAACGCAGAAACGCAGAGACTTGGTCCTGAAAAGGGGAACCCCGGTGACGGATGAAAGCGCGGACAGTACTGGGGAGACGCCAGCCCAGAGCTCAGACGGGAAGGGGAACGGGGAACGCCCAGCAGGGAGCCCAGGCCCAGGCTGGAGCCCCCCCAGCACACCACGGCTGCAGGTTCAAGCTCCGGTCAGGCCACATACAAGAATCAACCAATGAGCGCACCAGTAAGTGGAACGACAGATTGATGGCTGTCTGTCTCATATCGACAAAAGAAATAAAAATAAAATAAAACAAGACAGGAACCCCAGGAACCCCAGGAGGGGCCAGCACACTGTGGCCCCGCCCACAGGCCAAATCCGCCCGCCACCGATTCGTGTTGCCTGCACACAGCTGAGAGGGCCCTTCACACTTCTCGGTGGTTGAAAAGCAATGAAGAGAAGGGCAATATCGCATGGCACCTGGAAGTGACCACCTGCCAACGGCAGGGCCCATGCAATTTTACTGTCCAGGTGTGGTCTGTGGCTGCCTTTGGCGCCGACCGCAGAGGTGGATACACGGCTCGCAGAAACATTCGCTGCCCAGCCCTTTCTAGAAGGAGTTTGCTGACTCTGACACGGCGCTGGCCCCCACTCCGCAGCGAGCGCCCGATACAGCAGGTGCGCAGCAGGCACGTTCACTGGGCACAGGAGGGGCTCTTCTACCAGGTTTGCGAGGAGAAACCACCGAACAGTTCACAGAAGGAAGCAAAAGGTGGGAATTAGAATAGCCAGTTCCCTTATCTCTCCCTGCCAAATGGTGAGTGTTCGCCCCGGGGAAGGGGGGGGGGGGGGGGGCTAGCTCCTGTTGTCCCTCCCCCTTCCAGGAGGTGTCATTGGCTCTGGGGTAAGCAGCTGGGAAGCCATAACCCACGTCCTGTTCTGTGACAATGACAACCGAGACTAACCACGCACTACGGAGGGGCAGCCCACCCGACGCTGGGGAGTCAAGCCGGAGGGAGAAGGAGGCGCAGTCAGGCACGGACGCTGTGCACTGTTTGATCCGCGCAAGCACCTGAAAGATGAGATTGGCATTTCAACAGAGAAGTGGCAACTATGAAACAGGACACAATGTGGCAGTTAAACCGCCACAACGCTTGACACATTTAAAACAGAGGCACTTTTCACCCTGGCCGCTGTAGCTCAGTGGGTTGAGTGCTGACCTGCAAAGCAAAGAGTCACCGGTTCAATCCCCAGTCAGGGTACGTGCCTGGGTTGCAGGCCAGGTCCCCAGTAGGGGGCGTGCCAGAAGCAACCACACATGGATGTTTCTCTTCTTTTCTCCCACCCTTCCCCTATATCTAAAAACAGATAAATAAAACCTTTCTAAAAAACTTAAAAATAGACGCATTTTCAATATATCTCAATAAAACTCTTAATAAAAACATGGAAAATCTAGACCCCCCAAAATATGTAAAATTTAAGAATCTAATGAATGAGATTAAAAGTAGATTAGTAAAGCCTGTGCTTCTACCACTGAAAGATTAACTTCTTTAGGAGAAAAGCAGACAGAACCTATCAAAGAGCTGTTTTCAAACCCTGGACAAGAGGCAGCCCAGAACTGTGACCCCAGTGCAGGGCAACAAAGGAAGTAAGGCCTGCATATGCCCGAGCTTACTGCCTGGAATCAGCCTCCAGGCTGCCGTGCGGGAAAGGGGAAGCAATCAGATCCCAGAACTCTTGCTGAGTTGAGGACACAGATCAGCTATAAGTAGGTCAAAATAACAAGAACACAGGAGAGGAGGGAGCTGCAGAGAGGTGATCCCTGGGGGTGGGCCGGGGGCCCCGAGTCTCTGGCTGATGGGGCACGGGATGAGGAACCTCCAAGGCTGGCACCAAAAGCGTTAGGAAGGGGGAGGCAGAGTCCCCCCCATCAGAGTCTGGGAAACCGGGTGTCTCTGCCAGCCAGCATGGAAAGACCGCCCCACACCACAGCCTAAGGATGCGGCCTTCACAGGGCAGATACATTAGCCCAAGCCTACCAAAGCCCGTGCTAGATCAGCCCAAACAAACATGATTTTCAAGCTTGGAAGAGGTCAGACTGATCCGACACGTTACACCACAGGCGGCGAACACGAGGCCCTCCACCTCGTTCCTACCCAGGGCAGTGCCGAGCTCTCCCTTAACAGTTACGGAGCAGTTACATTTGTACAGTCCTAAAGTTACAGCCGGCCCTTTGAAGGCAACCGCGAGGCTGACGTGGCCCCCACTGAGAACGAGTCTGACGCCCCTGCTCTACATGCATGCCAGACAAAAACTAAGGCTCTTTAAAGAAATAAAACCCAGCACGGAAGAACACAGTACTCACAATGTCCAGCATTCCATAAAAAATGACCAGGCATGCACACATGCCTCAAACCACACCAATCGATCAATAGAAATGACCGAATCAATCAGGAGAAATTAGACCGAGATGATGCGACCGGCAGACAAGACCATTAGAAGTTCAAGGACAGGTACCACCCGCATGCGCACAAAAGGAAGAGAATATGAACAAAACAACAAGTAAAATGAGACGCACAGAAAGCGGTTCACTCTCTCCCGTTTAAAACTCGCTCAGTCCAGGCTCTACCCACGACGACCGGCGGAACGCCCGCCACCAGCCTTCTCATCCGTCTGCAGTCAGTCGGACGTCGCCACGCCTCTGTGTGCTCAGAGGGCCCCTGGGAACAGTATCTCCCGAGTTCTCACCCATTCATAAGGTCGTGTCCCTTTTACCCGGAAACCCAGTCTTTCTAGAACATAAAATCACGGGCTCACGTTTTCTTTTCTTGAGTGCCTGAAACACGTTACTCGATTTTCTTCTGCCTAAAGCCTTGTCGTCAAAATTTAATAGTGAACTCGTTATCTTTCCCTTGAAACTATTGGTCTTTTCCCAGAACCAAAGCTAAAAGCTAGTGTTTAAAAAAAAATGAAAGAAAGAAAAAATAGCCCTGGCTGGTATACGTCAGTGGATTGAGTGCAGGCCTGCGAAGCAAAGGGTTGCTGGTTCGATTCCCAGTGAGAGCCCATGCCTGGGTTGTGGGCCAGGTCCCCAGTAGGGGGCATGCGAGAGGCAACCACACATTAATGTTTCTCTCTCTTCTCTTTTTCCTTTCCTTCCCCTCTCTCTAAAAATAAATAAATAAAACATTTAAAAAATAAAATAATTTTAAAAAGACTAACAAAATGTACAAACCCCTGACAAGGGTGACCCAAAATATAAAGGTATAACCAAAGCATGAATAAAAAACACATAGAAGTAATCATAAGTCATCATGAAGCCAAATTAAGTGACTTGCATGTACAAAGTCTTCTATTTCTGCATTTCATCCATGAACTGTAAAACCTCAAAACAGAATGTACCAAGATGTTCACTTTTATGTTTTTTAAGCTACCGATGTTTCTAAGCATAAAGTGGAAAAATATAAACTTAGTTCTAAGTTTAATTTTATTTTTCTTAAGATTGTATTTATTTACTTCTAGAGAGAAGGGGAGGGAAGAAGAGAGGGAGAGAAACATCAATGTGTGGGTGCCTCTCGCATGCCCCCTACTGGGGACCTGACCTGCAACCCAGGCATGGGCCCTCACTGGGAATCGAACCAGCAACCCTTTGCTTCGCAGGCCTGCACTCAATCCACTGACGTATACCAGCCAGGGCCTAAGTTTAATTTTAAAAGCTAACATTTATGCTTAATAATTTCAAATTGATGATTAGAAGAAGAGACAAAGGGTCCAAGTTGAATTATTGATATACTCAACAATTTTGATGGACCTCAAGGGCGTTTTGCCAAGTAAACAAAGCCAGTCTTAAAAGGTCACATGCCATTTGACATTCTTGAAATGACAAGATTGTAGAGATGGGGAACAGACTAGCGGCTGCAGGGTGGAAGTTTAGGGGGGAAGGAGAGCGCAGCAGGAGGGAGATCCTGGGGGGAAGGAACAGCCTGGCTCTCCGCTGTGGGGTGGTTTTGGTGACGAAATGGCACCGAACAAGCACAACGGCACCCACGTCAACTTCCTGGTATTCGCGTCATGGACAGTGTCACCTACGTGTATCCGCTGGGGGAGTCTGGCTGAACAGTATGCAGTGACCGCTGTACTTTCTGTGCAACTTCCCGTGAGTCTGTTATTATTTCAAAATAAAAAGTTTTCAAAAATTGCCTCATACATATCTAATTTCATGTTCCACTTCAAAGGAGCCCAAAATAGACACTGTAGGAAATTCATCTGAGCACAGCTCACCCAAGAAAGAACAGGATAAGGCCATTCTTGGACCCTGAGCCTTACATCAAGGCCAGTAAATAAATATGTGTACATGTTTGAAGACTAAAAGCCTTTTAAGGTTTCCTGTGCTATTTGTTATAATGGTGCCTTTGCTTCACTGACTTTTTAGTTCACTGAAAACCTACCAACCGCGACAGACAGGACTTCGCCTGTAAACGTGCAAACAGTGACGGGAGTGAGGGCAGCCAACACCTCTTCGTTCCGTATTTTATGGCCTCCTCAAGTGTTGTACGGGAAACATCGCAATTCCAGGGCCTCCCCACAACAATCAGAACACAGAGTCAAAAGAATAAAGAACGGCCCTGACTGGTACAGCTCAGTGGATTGAACGCAGGCTGCGAACCAAAGGGTCACGGGTTCGATTCCCAGTCAGGGCACATGCCTGGGTTGCGGGCCAGGTCCCCAGTAGGGGGCGCATGAGAGCCAACCATACATTGATGTTTCTCTCCCTCTTTTTCTCCTTCATTTCCCCTCCCTTTAAAAAAATAAACACATAAAATATTTTTTTAAAAATCAGCAAGCACCTTTTTCACGATATTAAATAGCTTCAATACCCATAACACAGTTCTCCTCTCATGCACAATCCCCAAACCTGGATCTCTTCACTTACCACTAAGAGGAGTTTGGGAGACTTCTGAATAATATTCAAAACATCTAAGACGGGCCAAGCACTGAGTATGACACTGGATGAACCAAAAGTCAAATAAATGGTGAGCACTCTGAAGGTCTAGGTGATACTCCTTCTTATGTACATCCGCCTGACTCATTGCGGGCACTCCACTCAGCATCAAACCGGTTTTTGATCAAGATGCTAAGACTTCTATTTAGCAGTTATTTAATCATGATTACTAAGAACAAAAACTTCATTAGGTAAAGTTCTCTACTCCGAAAAGTTCCCCACAATACATAAACACTAACATAAAAACAATTCCTAAAATCAGTTTGCCTGAATCTCAAGGTTTCAGAAATAAGAAAGTATCTCTCACCTCCCCCGCCCTGCTTAAAAATAACATCACAAAGAAACAGACGGAAAGTGATAAATACAAGACAATAACCAAAAGAATTACTACTATGCCAATTTTCAACTCAATTCTTTGTGCTTTTTTATTTTATGTTTTTAAGATTTTACTTATTTATTTTTAGAGAGAAGGGAAGACAGGGAGAAAGAGAAGGAGAGAAAATCAATGTGTGGTTGCTTCTCACATGCCCCCTACTGGGGACCTGGCCTGCAACCCAGGCATGTGCCCTGACTGGGAATCGAACTGGTGACCCTTTGCTTCGCAGGCCAGCACCAATCCACTGAGCTACACCGGCAACAGCCTTTGTGCTTTTTAAATCTAACGTTACACCACTAATAACAATCCTGTTGTCCACGACTTAGTTCTAACACTTGGCTCTCATATCTGTCAGGACTCAAAACTCTGAAAAAGTAAACAAAAGAGGGACAATTTTCCTTCACTACAAGTATCTGTGGCTCTTGATAAATCATCATGAGGTACATAAGATTGTATTTCAAAAAGTGGATTACTTGAACCCTGGCTGATCTGACTCAGTGGATTGAGCGCTGGCCTGTGTACCAAAGGGTTGCCAGTTCGATTCCCAGTCAGGGCACATGCCTGGGTTGCGGGCCAGGTCCCCGGTAGGGGGAGCGCGAGAGGCAACCACACATTGATGTTTCTCTTCCTCTCTCTATAAATAAATAAATAATCTTAAAAAAAAAAAATAAAAAGTACATTACTTGAGAAATACTGAAAATGTTTAACCTCAGGGAAGAGGAAAAAACACATATACTACAAAGTACTCCAGACATTTCTTTTTGCTGGTATTATGGAGTTACAAAAGCAGTTTTTCCCAACCATTTGCGAAACAAAAACCACCTTGGGTGAAGAACAGTCCATAGAAAGATTACTGCTATTGTTTATTCCATGATTTCTACACAAGCTTGCAATTACCTTATTAAATCAAAACATTAGCGAGTCTGAGGGCAACATTTGTTTCCACATGTTCTGTTTTAATTAAATTTATTAGGGTGACCTAGGTCAATAGGATTACATGGGTTTCAAGTGCAGAATTCTAGGACATGTCATCTGTCTATTGCATCGTGCGCTGTTTCCGCGTTTTAGATGCTAAAATCCAAGCACTGCTCTAACTAAGACCAGTCCTGAGGACAAAGCAAACAGCTCAACTCAACTCGCGTCCCTGCAGAAGCACAAGCACAGGACACCGTTAAAATGAGTAAGTCTCTTCAGAACATAATACATTGTGGCATGTCAGCTCTCCACCACATAATTAACTCAACATCTTAAACACCAACCCTATACAGTTACCAGGATATAGTTAAAAATGATACAGACCTCTTAAAAATAACACAAAACTTTGTATGACTAGACCTCAAGCTTCTTGCACGTACAAATCACTGTAATAAAATGTAGCCACACATTCTGTAAAAATAGCAATAAAAAGCAACACAATAGCCCTGGCTGGTGTGGCTCAGTGGATTGAGTTCGAGCCTGCAAACCAAAGTGTCGCCAGTTCGATCCCCAGTTAGGACACATGCTTGGGTTGCAGGCTGGGTCCCCAGTAGGGGGCGCGCAAGAGGCAATAACACATTGATGTTTCACTCCCCCTCTTTCTCCCTCCTTTCCCCTCTCTAAAAATAAATAAAATCTTTTTTAAAAACCCAACACAATAAACAGTACCTTCTAACGTTATAGAAAATAAACCTGTTTCTCCTATATTGCAAGACCCGATCTGCACCACCCTTCATACCCTAAAGAAAGCCTTCACCAGAATCTAAATATGGAGGCAGAAACACACCAAGGAAAAGGCTGATCAAAACCCCACCTGTATATCTGTTTTCAACCATTTGGAGTCCAGTCGAGCCTGGGCCACCAAACAGAAAGACTCGGAGGGCATCTTTCCTCCAGCTTCCTCCCAGCTGTCAGACCTGCAGGTAAAACAAAAATGCTGAAGACTCAGGCTTGTCAACATTTTACGAAGACCCTCCCGCCAGGTGTAATGCGGCAGAGAGAGAGAGAGAGAGAGCGCAGACAGAAGGGAGAGGAGTTGCGGGAGGAAACTGAGAGCAGGCGAGAAGGAAGGGAAGATGGAGAGACGGGAGCGAGAGGGCGAAAGCCTGCTTCCAACCAGGTGAGAGCCACGCAGGGGGTTCGCCCGGCTCCTGGACTCCGTCGGCGAGACCTTGAGGATAATGGTCGGTCGGTCACAGGAGACCGGACCACAATGTCATCCCCTTCCCTTAAACCCGAGAGGGAAACACAAACAGACAAGAATCCCACATTTCAGCGACAAATGACAGCACTGTGCATCTGCCTCTTCACCCCAGACCAGTCGATGGAGTGCGAAACACAGTAATCAAAATCCACATATGCAGGGAAAATCCAAAACAATAATCACTCAGACGGGGAAAGACAGCCCGAGACGTGCGCCGCGGACGGTCCGCGCAGGCCCAGGTCCGGCGGCCGCACCCACACCCGCTGCTCCCCAGCCGGGCCCAGTCCCAAGCCCCAGCCCGCGCTGCCCAGGCCGGCGGCCGCCCCCGCTGTTCCCCTGAGACCAGGACCTGAAGCGCACAGGCCCGGCCGCCCAGCTCCAGCGGCGGCGTGCGGACACTGCCTCCGAGCCGCTTCTGGCTCCGCCCGCGCCCGCGATCCCGGCTCCTCTCGCGGCCGGAGGGGTGTGCCCACGCGGGACTACCGCCCCCGCCTTCCAGCCAATCGCAGCAAGGCTCCTCCTCTGATCCAGCCAATGGAGAAAATGATCCCCTTCGCCCCTCCTCCCAGTCGTCCTGCTTCCTTCAATCCTGCTTATTTTCCTCCTTGTAGTGCAACCCTTGCGGCCATGGCCAATCGCAGCCGCCGGGGGGCGGGACTTCCGCCGCACGCACGCACGTAAGTACGCACACACTTGCTCCGATTCCGGGTTTCGCCCAGCCCTGCGGGAAAGCCTTCTTCGACTGTGCGACCCGCGGCGCTTGAGCTACTCGAGCGTGTCGCGTGTCGAGGGACACGCGCCTGGGTGGACGCCCGGAGCCCGTAGAAGTGAGCGCCCTGCGCGTGACGCTGGTTCGAGTCTCCTGGAGCCTTGTCCGGTCTGTCCGAGCGAGTGCAGCCAGAATCGCGGACGGGAAACGCGGGCCGTCTGGCGGCCCTGAACCCGTGGCCCTGAAACAAGCCCTGAGAAATACAGGACGTCACCGTGGACGCTCACTAAATGGCGGCCGTGCGAAAAGAGGAGGAGTCTATAGCAGAATTGTGTTCTCTGATTATAACGAAGTTCAGTTACGGGTCAGGAAAAAGTGCCAGGACAGCCTCCAAACTTGGAAAATGAATGAGCATGCTTTCACCTGGATCAAAGAAGAAACCTCGAGGGAAAAAGAAAATGCAACCATTTTGAATTGAACAAAAATTAAAATACATCAGAATGTGTGGGATTCAACGAGAGCAGTGGTGAAAATGAAGTTGATGCATTCACTACTTGAAAGAAAAAAAATCCAAAGTCAAGCAAAGCTTCCATTTTAAGAAATTGGGAAATAAGAAGCAGCAGCACCAGTTTGCACAAACTCTTACAGAAAATTGAAGAGAAACGGATATTTGCGTTCGTAAGCCCAGCATTACCCAGAAAAGGACATTGAAAGAAAATTAAGGTCAACATTCCTCCTGAACAAAGCCGCAGAAACGCGTAGCCATGTTTGTGCAAATAGATTCCAACAACACGTGGAAAGGTTGGTAGGTCATAACTAAGTGCCGTTTATCCCGAGCATTGAAGGTTCAAAATGAAGTGTCGTTCACCACGCGGTCATCTCAGTTGATGCAGGACATGCTTTTGACAAAGTCTTACAATGGAAACTCTCTCGGCAAACCAGGACATCTATGGAAACCTACACACAGCCAAAACAGTCTTGAAAGAGAACAAAGAGGACTCACACTTCCGAATATCAAAACTCACTGCAAAGCTACAGTGAACAGAACAGTGTGGTACTTGCATATGGACGAACACAGCCCTGGCGGGGTGGCTCGGTTGGCTGGAATATCACCCGTTACACCGAAAGGTTGTGGGTTTGATTCCTGGTCAGGGCACAGGCCTAGGTTGGGAGCTCGATGTCTGTCTTTCTCTTTCCCTCTCCTTCCCTCTCTCTCTAAAATTGAATAAACATATCCTGAGGTGAGGATTTGTTTTAAAAGAAGGATGAACATATATATCAATAGACTAGAACAAAGAAATGCATATCCAGTCGATTGATTTTTGAAAAGGATATCAAGGCCATTAAATGGTGAAAGGACAATTTTTTTCCATAAATGGTGCTGGAAAACTGGATATTCACATGCAAAAGAATTAAGTTGGACCATTACTTTACACTATGTATAAAAGTTCTTTCAGCCCTGGCTGGTGTGGCTCAGTGGACTGAGTGCAGACCTGCCAACCAAAGGGTCGCTGGTTCGATTCCCAGTCAGGGCACATGCCTGGGTTGTGGGCCAGGTCCCCAGTAGGGGGCGCTCAAGAGGCAGCCACACATGGATGTTTCCCTCTTTCTCCTTCCCTCCCCCTCCCTCTGACAAGAAAGAAAATCTTTAAAAGAAAAAATTCTTTCGAGCCCTGGCCCAGTAACTCAATTGGTGACAGCACTGTCCTGATGCACCAACTTTGTGGGTTTGATCACCGGTCAGGACACATACAAGAATCAACCAATGAATGTATCAATAAGTGGAACAACAAATCAATGTCTCTTCCACTCTCTCTAAAATCAATAAATGAAAACAAGTTTTTTAAAGATTTTATTTATTTACTTTTAAAGAGAAGGGAAAGGAGGGAGAAAGAGAGGGAGAGAAACATCAATGTGTGGTTGCCTCTTGCATACCCCCTACTGGGGACCTGGCCCGCAACCCAGGCATGCGCCTTGACTGGGAATCTACCCTTTCGTAGGCCAGCACTCAATCCACTGAGCCACACCAGCCAGGGTGGTAAAGGGAAAAAAAAATTTAATTATTCAAAATGGATCAAACCTAAATGTAAGGCCCAAAGGTATAAAACTCACAGGAAAACATAACTGAGTACCCCAACGTCTAGGCAGAGGACCGGTACCAGTCTGGTCCTGTGAGGAACCAGGCTACACAGCAGGAGGTGAGCTTGAATGCAATGCACCTGAATCATCCTGAAACCATCCCCCTCGCCTTGGTCTGTGGAAGAGTTGTCTTCCATGAAACCCATCCCCAGTGCCAGAAAGGACGGGGATGGCTGATTGATAACATTGGACTTAGCAATGATTTCTTAGATATGACATCAAAAGCACAGATAACCACCAAAACTAGATCAATTGAATGTGGTAAATTTAAAGCTTTGAATGTCCCTAATCTTATTTAGGTCCCTACTTTTCATCTATTTCCCTCACCTCCACCCCAAAACCTATGGAATGTACAGATTGTCACCAGCAACATCTTCAATATATTGTGTAATGTGCTCATCATGTAACTCTTCTAATGAAAAACCTGCGCTGGCTGGTGTGGCTCAGTGGACTGAGTACCAGCCTGTGAACCAAAGGGTCACTGGCTTGATCCCAGCCAGGGCCCAGGCCTGGGGTGCAGGTCAGTCCCCAGTGGGGGGCCTGTGACAGGCAACCACACACTGATGTTTCTCTCCCTGTCTTGCCCCCTCCCTTCCCCTCTCTAAAAATAAATAAAATCTTAAAAAAAAAGAAAAAAACCTGTTGTCCCCTGTAGAAAACAGTGGCTTTTTACTGTCCCACATCCATCCATCTTAGGACATGAAGTGGGTCCCTGCCACTTTTAGATCATTATTCCTTCTGCCTTGCTCTAAAAGAACAACTTCCTTGTAACGCTTGCAACCAGAGTATACGGCCCTCTGCTCCTGATTTCAGTACCCCTCAATCCTTGCCATCACTTCCCAAGCTCTCTGAAGATTGAAGTTCTCAGCTTTCCTCCGCAACCCCCAACCCCGCTGCTACCAGGGGTTCCATTCTCAGGGCCCTTCCTAGCACGGGAGTCACTCGCTTGGTGCCTTACCTCTCAGTTCCTCATGGTCTTGCTTTTAAGCATCCTGCTTCCCACTCCACTGAGCACTTACCACCACAATCGGTTCCATTCACCAAATCACCTTGGAGGTTACTATTGGGAGCCTCTGGCTCACTGATCATCACATCCTGTTTTTCTAGTTCACTTCCTGGGATAACTACGCCAACAATCTTCAACCCCTTTAGGAGCCTTGACTTACATTCTCACTTCCCTTTTTCGTCCAGTTAGGTCCGATCGCATGACGTAAAACACCATCTGTGAGCTGGACCTGTGCAAGAGCTTCCTAACTGCTGCCCCTGCTTCCACTTGTGTGCCCCTAGCAGCCAATATGATGTTTTTCAAATACGCTTCAGATTAGCCCTCTCCCTGAACAAAATCTTCTCATAGCTTCTCATCATACTTTAGATAAAATACAAGGTCAGCCCAGGCTGGTGTGCTCAGTGAGTTGAGCACCACCCTGCAAACCAAAAGGTTGCTGACTCAGTTCCCGGTCAGGGTACACACCTGGGTTGTGGGCCGGGTCCCCGGTTTGGGGCATGCAAGAAGCAACCAATCGGTGTATCTCTCGCACATTGATGTTTCTCTCCCTCCCTCCCTCCCTCCCCCTCTATAAATAAATAAATGGAATTTTTGAAGATAAAATACAAGGTCATTACCATGCCTGTAGGCCCTACCTGATCTATTCCTGGCTTCTCTAGCCTCACTTCCTTCCACGTTCCTCTTCACTCACTTTGTTCTGAGCACACATCTTCTTGCTCCTTTTCCAACAGTGCAAACGTGTTTCTGCCTCAGGGCCTTTGCACTGGCTATACTCTCTACTTGGTAGGATCTTTTCTCAGGAATTTGTCTGGCTTTCATCTGTTTGTACGTGACTCAAAAACCTACCATCATCTGCGTGACTTCACACCACAACTACAAATTCCCCAGACAATAAATCTCAGTTACTCCCATGCCATGGAGTGTCCCTCTTTCTCGAGGCATGTACCCACCCTTGGGCCAATCACCAGATCTAGCAGGAGAGTCATGTGGTTCAAAAACACCCACTTTGACCTAGACCTTCATGGCAAACTTGATTCAGTGCACATTCAGTGTATTTTCAAATACGATGCATGAGTGGGTAGGTGTCTGTAACATGTCTGTTCTAATTTCTTTTTTCTTTTTTAAAGACTTTATTTATTTATTTATTTTTAGAGAGAGGGAAAGGGAAGGAGAAAGAGAGGGAAACATCAGTGTGTGGTTGCCTCTTGTGCGCCCCCTACTGGGGATCTGGCCTGCAGTCCAAGCGTGTGCCCTGACTGAGAATCGAACCGGCAATCCTTTGGTTTGCTGGCCCACGTTCAAGCCACTGAGCCACACCAGCCAGGTGTTCAAATTTCTTTACCAAAATTTGGTGTGCATATGTGTATGTGCATAGAAAATGATCTGGAAATGTGTATTCTAAAGGATGTCAGTAGGAAATCATGTTATTATACTCTTAGATATGCTTATCTGTATTTTCTAGTTTTCTAAACACATAAAGATTCAACTGTGTTCTCAGAAATAGATAAGACTTCAGAACAAAAAAATGGAGTGTAATATTTATCTTAGTTAACTAGCAAAGTTTCATTTCTGGAAATATGATGGAATAAATTCTATGAGAAAAAAAAATCCTTCCACTTAAAAACACCTAGACATACTGAAAATGGTGTTTTGGTCTAAATCTAGCCAAACTTTAAAACCTCTAGAATATCTCTGGGGTCAAAGGTAAGTAGAAACTGAGAGTTAAAGTGATGGTAGAGTCAGAAAGCTTTTCTTGTTTCAAAAAAAAATTTTAGGGAGAAGGGAGAGAAGGAAAGAGAGAAACATCGATTTGTTATCCCACTTATTTAGGAGTTCATTATTTGAGTCTCAGTATGTGCCCTGACTGGGGATCAAACTCACAACCCCGGCATCTCAGGATGACACTCTAACCGACTGAGCTAACCTGGCCAGGGCTAAGTCAGAAAGCCTCTCTGACCTGAAATCAGTTGCCTACACCCAGAACCTAGAAGCCCGGGATCTATCAAGGACATGCAATGTGGCCTTGCTGCCCAGGGAGTAGAGGCTCATTCCCAGAACTTAGAGACCTGGGATGCAACAATCAGAGGAGGCAGGGCCTCGATCCTACTTGGAACCTAGGAGTGTGGGACCCTCATAATCCGAACCCGGAAAACTGGATTCAAACAAGCAACAGAACAGGGACCCGAGATCCAACCAACAGAGAAGACATGAACTCTGTGCCTGGGGGGAGCAGACCATGTGGGATAACAAGTCTCAGGTGGTGAGACTTGTCATCCAATAAGCGGAGGAGACACAGCCTTAGAGTCCTGAGCATAAAGACTTCAGATCCAACAAACAGAGGAGACAGGTCTTGATGTCCTTAAATCTGATTCCCCTACTTGGAACCTTGGCTCACGAGTTTAAACAAGCAGCAGAGACAAGAGTTGGTGCCCTAAGAGTGGTGATCAACACATGGAATTTACGCTAGGAATCCAAAAGGCAGAGGAGCCTATTCCTCACTGCCAGGATACATTCACATAATTAGAAACTGAGATGCAGCCCTGGTTGGTGTGGCTCAGTGGATTGAGTGCTGGCCTGTGAATCAAAGGGTCACCGGTTCAGATTCCCAGTCAGGGCACATGCCTGGGTTGCAGGCCAGGTCTCCAGTAGGAGGGCGTGTGAGAGACAACTACATATTGATGTTTCTCTCCCTCTCTTTCTCCCTCCCTTCCCCTCTCTCTAAAAATAAATAAAATATTTAACAAGGAACTGAGATCCTTCCTACAAGCACAGAAGAAGACTTAATGGTGTACTTGCTAATTCCTAGGAAACACAAAGCAGAATATACACAAACTTCTTGCCTGGGTCTCTATTGGAGTCATGCAGACCTAGAATCCAAAAGTCAGAGGACACAAGGTCTTGGTACCCTGAGACTAGTTACCCATACTTAGACCAGGGATCTGAGGTGTAAGAAGCAAAGGAGACAGCTTGGCACCCTTGAAATTGTTATCCCACTCATAGAAATGGGTTCCAGCAAGGAGAACAGACAGCCTTTGATGCCCTGGGAATAGTTGCTCGTAATATGAAATATGGATTCCTTCCAGCAGAGGACGCTATCCTGCATGCCTGGGGACACACTACCAAGTGTGAGAGAGAGAGAGAGAGAGAGAGAGAGAGAGAGAGAGAGAGAGAGAGAGAGAGAAAGTACCCATAGACCTAGGACTCTGTCTTTATTGGGGTTTAGGGTGGGGTACCTAGGGTTTCATGGGTTCACTCTTTATTGCTGAACTTAAAACATAAAAAGAGCCCTGGCTGGTGTGGCTTAGTGAATTTAGTGCCAGCCTTCAAACCAAAGGGTGGCTGCTTCCATTCCCAGTCAGGGCACAAGCTTCAGTTGCAGGGGGGGCAGTAGGGGGCATGTGAGAGTCAACCACACATTGATGTTTCTCTCCCTCCCTTCCTCCCTCCCTCTCTTCCCCTCTCTCTAAGAAGTGCTCCCTAGAAGGGAAACTTCATGGTTGATACAGCCTGGCTCTTTTTAACCAACTGTGTAGTTGTGTAATTGTCAATAGGTTTATTCAAAAAGAAGCCTTTCAAATTAATGTCTCAGCAACTGAGCTCAATGCCTGGGCAATCAAAAGCTTAATGCCAGGCACAAATATGAAAATCAAAAGCTAACTGTCCAGCACTTACACTACACTTCTGGGATCTAAGGGGCAGTGGAAGCAGCTGGAAAGCCCTGGAAGTAGGTGCACTCACTGGGAACCCAGAAGTATTATTTGCAAGAAGCAGTGGCCTTGATGACCTGGGAGTGCTTTCCCATACTCAGGACAAAGACATGGGGTCCAACAAGCAGAGGGGACAAAGAGAAGCTGGTCACACTTGGAACGGAAGAAAGTTTAATTCAACAATTAGAGGACACTTGGTGATGTGAAGATTAATAAACAGAAACCTCATTTAAATTGGAGCTGTGCCCTGGCTGGTGTGGCTCAGTGGATTGAGTGCCAGCCTGCAAACAGGAAGGTTGCTGGTTCGATTCCTAGTCAGGGCACATGTGTCGGTTGTGGGCCAGGCCCCCAGTAGGGGGCATGCAAAAGGCAACCAATCAATTTATCTCTCCAATATTGATGTTTCCCTTCCCCTTCCTCCTCCCTTCCCCTCTCTCTAAAAAGCAAAATAAATAAAACCTTTTAAAAAATTGGAGTTGGGAGGGTCTACAGAAGGAACTCTCATCCCCTACCACTGGGAACAGAAAGAGAAGTACGTTCCACATCCAAAAGAAAGATGTTTTCCTACTGTATCACTCTAGCAGGAAGAAGGTGGAACTTAGCCAATGAAAGACTGTTCCAACTCAGCCAATGAAAAGCCAGTACACTTTGAGCACTTAGGTCCCTCCAATGAACTCTTTGTTTACAACAGCACCTCTGAACTCACATTTCCTCTGTAAAAGAACCTTCTTTCTTATTCTCTGAACTTCTGCGTGGTTTGCCATTCGAATGCAATGTCTAGAATTGCAATTTTTTATTGTTTCCAAATAATATTTTATTTGGAAACAATTTTGCTGGAGACATATCTGGCTATTTGTTTAAGGTTGACATTATCCTAAAAGTAGCTAGCCTCTTTAGAATTGAATAGTCGTAGGAAATGAAGTCTTACTCAATAGACACTGTCTTTGAGGCAGCCCAGACATTGGAGTTATTTAGATGAAGAATTAAAGAAAGCTATTTTAGCCTTGACAAGTGTGGCTGAGTGGATTGAACGCCAGTCTGCAAACTAAAGGGTGGCCAGTTCGATTCCCAGTCAGGGCACATGCCTGGATTGTGGGCCAGGTCCCCAGTAGGAGGTGTGTGAGAGGCAACCACACATTGATGTTTCTCTCCCTCTCTCCCTCCCTTCCCCTCTCTCTAAAAATAAATTTAAAAATCTTTTTAAAAAGCTATTTTAATATATTCAAAGAACGAAAGGAAACCATATGTAAAGGAAATTTTCTTCCCTATCATGCATGCATCCCCTAAACTCTAAGAGTCCCCACAAGACTTGCAACCAGGGGAGCACGGGGCAGTGGCAGATCGTCCTGGCTAATGCCCTGAACCTGTCCCCAAGGCCCCCTTCTCTGATTTTTCACGGAACCTGAGCACCCCGACTTTGGCTCATTTCTCCCTTTTACATTTCTAGAGAGACAAAGCAGCCCCGCCCAGGTTTTCTCCTCCATCCTAAGCTCTGACTTGTTTCACTGTCCTCAGCTTTAATAAATGAACTCTCAAAATAAAAAAAAGAAAGAGAGAAATTCATGTGTTGAAAAGTACAGAAACAGAAAGGAAAAATGTAACGTAGATGCTAAACAGCCTATTTAAATTAAAAAAAGAAAATCAGTTACTTGATAGGTCAATAGAGATTCTCTCGTCTGAGAAAGGGAATAAAAAATAACAAAAATGGGCAGTCTCAGAGATGTATCCATCAAGTGCACGAATACCACATAGTGGGATTCAGGAAAGGAGAGATGAAAAGGGGTAGAAAAACCCACCCCTTTATTTCTTACTTGAAGAAATAAAGGCCCGAAACTTTCCAAATCTGAGGAAAGTCATAAAGCCATGCAATATAGAAGCTCGACAAAGTCCAAGCAGGAGAAACTTAGAAGAGATCTACAAGAGACGGAAGCAGCCCAAGTGTCCACCAGGAGATGAGTGAATATAACAACTCTGGGACATTTACACAATGGAATACTACTCGGCCATAAAAAAGAAGAAAATTATACCCTTTGCGACAGCATGGATGGACCTGGAGAGCATTATGCTGAGTGAAATAAGCCAGTCAGAGAGAGACAAACACCATATGATCTCACTCACATGCGGAATCTAATGAAGAAACTGAACTAACAAGGAAAAAGGGGACAGACTCACAGATGGGGAGCAACATGAGAGCCAGTAGCAGGGGAGGGATTGAACAAAAAAGAAAAGGGACTCATGGACACGGACAACAGTGTGGTGATTGCTGGGAGAGGGGGTATAAAGGGACTGAAAGGAAATGTAAAAAATATACAAAAAGATTAAATTTTTTGAAAAAAAGATCTACACCAGGATACATTATAGTCAAATTGTTGAAACCAAAACACAAAGACAAATTTTTGAAGAAAGCTGTAAAAGAGAAGTAATTTATCATATATAAGATATTCTCAGTAAAATTCACACCTGGCTCCCCATTAGAAATGATAGAAGCAAGAAGGCCATGGGTTCATATATTTAAACTTCTAAGAGAAAAAAATTGTCAGCAAAGAATTCTCTATCCAGCAAAACTATCCTTCAAAAATGAAGAAATTAAGAAATTCCTGGGTAAACAAAAACTAAGATAATGTGTGGCTAATGGAACTGCCTCAAGAAATACTAATGGACCCTGGCTGGTATGGCTCAGTGGATTGAGCATCAGCCTGTGAACCAAGGGGTGGCTGGATCGATTCCCAGTCAGGGCACAGGCCTGGGTTGCAGGCCAGGTCCCCAGTTGGGGGCGTGTGAGAGGCAACCACACATTGATGTTTCTCTCCCTCTCTTTCTCCCTTCCCTTCCTCTCTCTCTAAAATAAATAAATAAATAAAATCCTTTAAAAAAAAAAAAAGAAAGAAAAGAAATGCCCATGGGAATCCTTCAGGCTGGTACAGGTACCATACAGGTAAGTATATAAGTAAATATAAAAGAAAGTATAATGTAATTTTTGTTTGTAACTTCCTCCCACCTGATTTGAAACACATTTGCATAAATCGGTGCTTATCCATCTATGTTGCTGAGCACATAACATATAAGGATGTGATTAAATGACAACAATAGTGCACAAGAGTGGGGAGAAATGGAACTACGTAAAAGCAAAGTTTCTTTATGTCATTGAAAAATTTTTAAAGGTTTTATTTATTTATTTTTAGAGAGAAGAAGGAAGGGAGAAAGAGAGGGTGAAAAACATCAGTGTGTGGTTGCCTTTCACGCACCCCCTAGTGGGAACGTTGCCCCTAACCCATTCGTGTGCCTTGACTGGGAATTGAACCGGTGACCCTTTAGTTTGCAGGCTGATGCCCAATCCACTGAGCTATACCAGCCAGGGTTAAAATAGCAAGCTTTATGTTATACATATGTTACCACAACAAAAAAGAATAAGCAATGGTCTAGATTTTTTTTAGCATAAAAGTTTTCACACAGAAATAATACTACTACATTGTATTGTTTCACAAACTAAGAATGCTGCAGAAAGGTATAGGTTTATGTTCTTTAACCTGTACTTTAATAGAGAGTAAGTTTAATAGTTTAAATTTATAAACATGTTCTTTATGGCATCATTTGTAATAGAAAAAAACAGGTGGCAGCCTAACAACCAACAATACTAAATGGTTAGACAAATTATGCTAATTAACTTTATGGGAAGTTACATTGTCACTAAAATGATCACAATTATGTAATAACATGGAAGTTGATTATGATGTATTAAATAACAAAGATATATTTTATATGTTGTGATTGGAAACAAGTACAATTATGTTTATTTTAAATGGAAAAACATCTAAAATAATAGTTAGGCTAGGGCTGTGGCATTTAGTAATTTTTAAATAAATATTTCTTGGTTTTCATGCTTTCTGTAATTTTGATATATTTTTCAATAAAAATAAATTAGATAATTAGCCAAGATATGGAAGCAACCTAAGTATCTATAAATAGATAGACAAAGAAGAGGTGGTACATATGTATATACAATAGATTACTTCTCGGCCATTAAGAAGAATGAAATTTTGCCGTTTTTGAGAACAGAGATGGACCTAGAGGGTATTATGGTAAGTGAAATAAGTCAGGCAGAGAAAGACTAATACTATATGTTTTCACTTACATGTGCAATCTAAAATATATATATAGTAGCCCTGGCTCAGTGGACTGACTGCCAGCCTGCAAACCAAAGGGTCACCGGTTCGATTCCCAGTCAGGGCACATGCCTGGGTTGTGGGTCAAGTTCCCAGTAGGGGGTGTGTGAGAGGCAACCACACATTAATGTTTCTCTCCCTCTCTATCTCTCCCTTCCCCTCTCTCTAAAAAATAAATAAAAAATATATTTTAAAAAAATAAATCAAAATATACAGTAAATGAACAAGTGAAACAGAAATAAACTCAGATACAGAGAACATTTTGAGGGTTGCCCAAGGGGAAGGAATCGAGGGACTGGGGGAAAGAACAGAAGGGATTCAGATGTACAACTTGCCAGTAATGAAAACAGTCACGAGGGTATAGAGTGCAGCCCAAGGAACATGGTCAACGATATGGTAATCCCTGTGTGTGGGGCCAGGTGGGTGCTAGACTTGGCGGGAGGGAATCACATCGTAAGTCACATACGGTACTGTGCTGTGTATAATGCTCACTTTTTGGCGCAAATTTTTGAGGGAAAAAATAAGGATGCGCATTACACATGGGTGGTGCTAACCCGTATCTATATAAATGTTTTTCTTTCATGTACGCTTATGCGTTAAAAGTGTAACTCCACAAAGCAGTAACGATCTCCGTATGCAAAATAATACCACGGAATACGATCATCGGTTTTGTTTCTAAATACAAATAAATAAATAATTGAATTAAACAATTAAAATGAAAGTTTTTTTTCCTGAAAATTTGGGCCAAGAACGTGGAAGTGCATTATGCATGGCAAAATATGGCAAATGTCTAATCACTATGTTTTATACCCAAAACATACTAATATAAAATTGTGTGTCAACTGTAATTGAAAACTCAAAAAATTACTTTTTCAATATAATAAAAATACCAAAATTTGCAAACTGGTTTTTTTCAAAAGTTGATTGTTCAGAAGACATTTTGCTTTCTTTTTGTCAGTTGTAAAGGAATTCAGTTATTATTATGAGTAACGATTAGTGAAGGAAAAAGTAATACATGCTTATGATAAAAAAATAAAGTAAATATTATCTAAATTTTCACTATCCAGATTATCCATTTTAATGCTAATACTACAAGAAATCTGTTTATGTGTATGCATATAATTATTTTTTAAAGATTTTATTCATTTGCTTTTTAGAGAGAGAGGAAGAAAAGGAGAGAGGGAGAGAAATAGCAATGTGTGATTGCCTCTCGTGTGCCCCCTACTGGGGACCTGGCCCGCAACCCAGGCATGTGCCCTGACTGGGAATCAAACCAGTGACCCTTTGATTCACAAGCTGGTGCTCAATCCACTGAGCTACACCAGCCAGGGAACATATAATTATTAATAAAGGGGACCACACTATTAAAAATATTATAATAATTATGTATGGAGTCAGGTGGGTACTAGACCTATCTGGGTGAACATTTTGTATGTTACATAAATATCTGATCACAATACTGTACATTGGAAACTAATATAATGTCAACTATTGAAGAATAAAAAGTAAAATAAAAACATAAATTAGGAAATTAGATGTTAAGATCACAAGCTCCAGCGTGTGGGTGGCTGACTCCACTTCCCATTGGGTGGTGCCATCTGAGTTTCTACAGCGGATGGCTCTGGTTGCTGGCACCAGGGGCAGCTGGCTCCTCATTGGCCTCTGAGCAGAGGAGGCTCTGGGACCGTGATCCTGGAAGGCCTGTGACATGTGAGCACTCTTCAGCCCCAAATAGTGCATGGGACACACACAATTAGTATTTTTTAAAGAAGTTTAGGCCTGGCTGGTGTGGCTCTGTGGACTGACCTCCAGCTTGCTAACTGACGGGTCACTGGTTCTATTCCCTGTCAGAGCACATGCTTGAGTTGTGGGCTGGGCCTCCAGTAGGGGGCGTGCAAGAGGCAACCAAGCTTTGTTTCTCTCCCTCTCTTCCTCCTTCCCACCTCTCTAAAAATAAATAAAATCTTAAATAGAAAAAAAAGTTTATTTTTATGGTGTCACAATTTATATTTAAGTCTTTTATTCGTCATGAGTTTATTTTGGTTTATGGTGTAAGTTGATGATCCACTTTCTTTTTTTTTTTTTTGCATGTACCTGTCCAGATTTCCCAACACCGTTTATTGAAGAGGCTATTTTTACTCCATTTACTTACTCTTGCATTCTTTCTCAAATATTAATTGATCAGAGAGACGTGGGTTTATTTGTGGATTCTCTATTCTGTTCCATTGATCCCTGTGTCTGTTCCTATGCCGGTACCAAATTTTTTTTATTACAGTGGCCTTGTAATATAATTTGATATCAGGTATTGTGATCCCTCCTACTTTGTTCTTCTTTCTCAAAATTGTTGAGGCTATTTGAGGTCATTTATGGTTCCATATAAATTTTTCAAATATTTATTCCATATCTGTGAAATATGTCATTAGTATTTTGATAGGGATTGCGTTGAATCTATATGTTACTCTGGGTAGTATGGACATTTTAATGACATTAATTCTTTCAATGATCGTGGTACATGCTTCCATTTGTGTCTTCATTTCTCTCTTCAGTGTTGTGTAGTTTTCTGAGTTTTCTTTTACCTCCTTGGTTAAATTTATTCCTAGGTACTTTATTTTTCTCATTGCTATAGCAAACGGGATTTTTTCCTATTTCTGCTATTTCATTGTTGGTGTCCAAAAATGCCTTTGATTTCTGAATTTTGACTTTGTATCCCGCTGTTTTGCCAAATTCATTTATTTGGTGGAGTAGATTTTTGGTGTAGCCTACGGGGTTTTCTATGTACACTATCGTGTCATCTGCACACAATGGCAGTTTTATTCCTTTCCAATTTGGATGCCTTTTATTTCTTTTTCTGGAAAACATGGGCAGTAAAATCTCAGATAACCCACCAAGCAATATCCTGGCCAATATGTCTCCTAGAGCAAGGGATATAAAGGAAAGAACAAATGGGACTACATCAAATTAAAAAGCTTCTGCAGGGCTAAAGAAAACAGAAAAAAGAAAAGGGAACCAACCATATGGGAAAACATCTTTGCCAATGATTCCTTGGACAAGGGTTTGATCTCCAAAATATATGAAGAACTCACATGGCTCAACACCAGGAAGAGAAACAATCCAATTAAAAAATGGGCAAAGGACCTGAACTGACACTTCTCCAAGGAGGACATATAGAGGGTCCATAAATATGTGAAAGAATGCTCAGCATCACCAGCCATCAGAGAGATGCAAATTAAAACCACAGTGAGGTATCATTTTACACCAGTCAGAACGGACATCATTAACAAATCAACAAACACGTGCTGGAGAGGTTGTGGAGAAAAGGGAACCCTAGTGCACTGTTGGTGGGAATGCAGACTCTTGCAGCCACTGTGGGAAATGGAATTTCCTCAAAAAACTAAACATGGAACTGCCTTTAGATCCAGTGATCCCACTGCTGGGATTATACCCTAAGAATCGTGAACCACCAATTGAAAAGAACCTGTGCACTCCAATATTCATAGCAGCACTATTTACAATAGCCAAGTGCTGCAGACAGCCTAAGTGCCCATCAGTAAATGAGTGGATCAAACAACTATGATACATTTACACAATGGAATACTATGCAGCAGAGAAAAAGGAGCTCCTACCCTTTGTGACAGACAGCATGGATGGAACTGGAGAGCATTATGCTAAGTGAAATAAGCCAGGTGGTGAAAGACAAATACCATATGATCTCCCCTTTAAGTGGAACCTAAACAACAGAAGAAACAAATGAGCAAACTAGAACCAAAGAGAGGGAAATACAGAACAAACTGACAGTGAGCAGAGGGGAGGAGGGAGAGAGACAAAGGAGAAAGAAAGGGAAGGGTCTAGTTAAGGAACGTGTATAAAGGACCTATGCTAACTGACAACAGGGTGGGGATTGACTGAGGGGGGTGAGGCAGGAGCGAGCAATGGGGGAACAACTGGGACCGCCGTAATGGAACAACAATAAAACAAGAATTTTATCTTTATTGATTGATTACGAGAGAGACAAACAGAAACATCGTTTGTTGTTGTGCTTATTGATGCACCCATTGGTTGATTCTTCCATGTGCCCTCCCCGGGGATGGAACCCCCAACCTTGGTGTTTGGGGGCCATGTTCCAGCCAACCGAGCCACCCAGCCAGGGCCACGCTCGTAACCATCCACCCAATGTGGAAACTGAACTGCGTGCCCCGCATATTTAGGTTTGCCAAATCGGGGAAGCTAATCTGCGCACAGACCGACCCACAGCCTCCCCCGCCTCCTCACCACTCTTCCAGCCCCGACAGTCACGCCCCTCCTCTCCACTCTCACTCCGGAGCCCCCGCCCTCCGCCCCTGAGGCTCCCCGAGCCCCGTCCCCTCCCCGCCCCCCGGCTCCCGGCCCCGCCCCCAGGCCGGCGGCGCGCGTGCGCAGGCGCGGAGGGCGGGCGCGGGCGGAATGGGGACTGCAGCGGCGGCAGCGGCGGCGGCGGCTGGGGAGGGGGCGCGCAGCCCGAGCCCCGCCGCCGTGTCGCTCGGCCTGGGCGTGGCCGTCGTGTCGAGCCTGGTGAACGGGTCCACGTTCGTGCTGCAGAAGAAGGGCATCGTGCGCGCCAAGCGGCGAGGTAGGGCGGGCCGCGGGCTGCGCTGGGGTCGGCGGGGGTGGAGGGCGGCCGCCGGCGGAGCGCGCAGGGTCCCGCCGGGGCCGGGGACGCGGCCCTGCGCACCGCCTTCGTCTCCCCCGGGGCCGCTCCCGAGGCCGCCCCGGATCACCCGGCGCGCCGAGCCATGGTGGTTGGGTCGCCGCCACCGCTTCTCCCCCCTCCGCGGTGGCCGGAGAGGCCTTGTTCAGGTCACCGCGTCTCTCCGGCCCGCTTCTTCCTCCTTCCCGGCCCGTCCGTGTCCCCTCGCCCGCCGCGGCCGAAACGCCCCGCGCGCGGTGTCCCCGAAGTGGGCGCAGCCCGCGGCCCGGCCTGGTTCCCCGCTGCCTGCGGCGGCCGCGCGGGCGCCCACGTGAGAACTGCGCGCTGGCCGGCGGCCGAGGGGGCTGCGCCCGCCGGGGCTGCCGCGCGTGGGTCCGGGCTGGTTCCTTCTCGGCGTAGACGCGATCCGCCCGACTGCAGGGGCCGTCCTCAGACCCCCGACGGGCCGGCCGCAGCGGCCAGCCCAGCCCGTGGCGTCGCGGCCCCTCGGCGCTCAGAGGCCGGGCACGCGTGGCCCGACGCGACGCGCGTTGGAAGTGAAGGCGGGCGCTGTGGCCGGAAGGACCGAGCGAGTGGTGTCAGCCAGTGGAGTCCCGAGTCGGAGAACCAAGCCCTTTCACAGCTCGCGTTCCAGAACGCCGGGGATCCGTGCCCCGAGCGGCCTCGGATCGCGGAGAGACTGCGGGAAAGCAGGAAAGGGACCTGGAACAGGGAGATGACACGGCTGACTGTACATGCAATCTAACGAAAACCGAGTAGCGTTTCCTTAGCGTGCAGATGCCTCTCAGGTGACAAACAGACATGGGGGGGCCGCCTTCTTGGGGGAGTGCCAGTCAGTCTGCCAGGCGTCAGGGGTGGCCGAAGTGTTTGCTGTGACTCAGAAACAAAGAGCTCGAGTGCGGGGGGCGGGGCGGGTGAGGCGCGCACCTCTCCTCCGCGGGTGTGCGCCCCCAAGCCCACCGCCCCAGCCTAAGCAGGAGAAAAACATCTTACAAACTACCCGGTTGGCCAAAAAGTCCATTCAGTTGTTTTCCATAAAATAAAGGACACATTTTTCATTTGCACCAATAACTTTATTGATTTGGATATGTTGAGCATGCCGGTTCTGTCCTGCTATTGGCTTCTGGTGGGCAGAGGCCAGGGTGCTGCTGAACATCTTCCAATGCATATAAGACAGCCCCACAGCAGAGTTATGTGGCCAAAATGTCAAAAGTGCCAAGAAACTTCGCAAACCACTTTTGACACGTTCGATCAGTCACAGCACCTTCTCCACACACTGCATAAATCGTTTCTTGCGTTTCAGTTGCATTTTTACATTTCTTGACATCATAAAGCATAATATGCTGAAAATGTTGCGTATTGTCTTCCATCTTCAGTGTTAAAATGGCTGCACAGAAATTCACCCGTCTTGATGATGTTGTTTTTTAGTGCACGCTGATATGACAGCTGTCCCAATACAACCTAACACAATTGTTTTGGATGAAGTTAAAGTCAACTAAGTGCTACTACAGCCATCGTGGGGAAAAAACTAAATGAACTTCTTGGCCAGCCCAGCAAATCCAGGGACAGCCTGTTAAAGTTGTACAGCCTGAGAGGCTCTCAAAGGCAGGAGCCTAAGGATGCCTGAGATAAGACAGGAGGTCATCTCTATGGAAACCTGAACAACCAAATGAAAACCAAACAATCAGGGGATCAAACTAAATGTGTTACTTCAGCTCAGCTTATGTGTTCACAGGAGTTAGTGAATCAGAGAAAACAAATCAACCTGAACCCTGGCTGGTGTGGCTCAATGGATTGAGCATGGGCCTGCAAGCCAAAAGGTCACTGGTTCGATTCCCAGTCAGGGCACATGCCTGAGTTGCCGGCCAGGTCCCCAGTAGGGGGTGTGCCAGAGACAACCACACATTGATGTTTCTCTCCCTAGCCCTCCCTCTCATTCTCTCTAAAAATAAACAAATAAAAAAATAAAGTTTAAGAACAATCAGCATAAAAAAAAAAAGAAAACCCATGATTGATGCCATTATTTGTACCTGCATACTATGCCTTTAAACTTAAAAAGGTGAAAATGTGACATTTGCTCATTTTATATTTCCCCGGTTGCCACACGCCACTTCCGGTGCACACTGGCTGGGCTGATCATGGTGGGGAAGACAGAGTCTTGTCTGGATGACTTTATGTCGATTTGTTCAGCGGACCTTTATGAAGCTCTTATTGTGTGCCAGGCACTTTTGTGGATATTGAGGTTACCCAATTTTAGAATCTGCTCCTTCTAGGACCTCTTGTCACATCTGTTAACAAGCCACAGAGCTGACCATTGTGAGCTGCCTGCAGCCGAGGAGATAAGAGGAAAGAGAAGGTAGTGAGGAACGGGGGAAGGCTGGCGGTTTCTTACATGTAAGACCCTGTGTCTGTCCGGAAGTTTCAACTTTAGATAAACTCATGTGGTAGTAGCTTCAGGAGAGCTAAGGATGTGGCTTTTTCTGGTAGCTTTCACTCTTTTCTTTTTAAAGATTTCATGCATTTATTTTTAGAGAGAGGGGAAGGGAGAGAGAAAGAGAGGGAGAGAAACATCAATGTGAGAAAGAAGCATTGATCTCTTGCCTCTGGTACGCTCCCAGACCGAGACTGAACTCACAACCCCAGCCTGGGTCCTGACCAGGTTTTGAACTGGCAACCTTTCGCTTTGCAGGATGGTGCCCGACCCACTGAGGCACACCAGTCAGGGCTCACTGACTCTTGAAGGGACCTTCCCAGTGAATGAAGTGGACCAGGAGGTCTGGCCACAGCGTGTGCTCAGACAGACTGCCTGGCTGCTGGGAGCCTTGGAAAGACCCTGCCAAAGGCAGAGGACAGCAGGTGGCACTTGGGGCGACAGGTCATTTATAGTATGTGTAGTGTGAGAGCCCAGTTGAGACAGAGCTTTAGTGAGAGAAGCAAGGCAAGCACTGGGCGTGAAGGCATTTGTGGAGAGCCAGCCCCAACGTTAGAATGTCTGTGCGTGGAGTGTGGGTGAGCAGGACCTGGGAGTGCGTCCCTGTGGGGCGGTGTCCTGCCCCGGGGCAGGCTTCGTGGAGAGTCTCCCGAAAGCCAGGTCTTTTTGAATTTGCGGGAGGCTTTGGAGAATTGAAGAGATAACGTAACTCTGTGTTGATGCCTAGACCAGGATGAACCTGTGGATCTTTTTAAAAACCCTGTCATCAAAACCAAGACATAGCAACTCATAGCCAATCAGGATGCTACTGTAAAGAAGAAGAAGGAGAAGAAGAAAAAAACAAACAAACACAGAAAATAACAAGGAGAAGCTGTGGAGAAACTGGCACGCTTGTGCGCTGTTGGTCAAAGTGTGAAATGTGCAGCTGCTGTGAAAAAGACTTTGGGGATCCCTCAAAAGCTGAAGCATAAAATTACCTCATGGTCCAGCAATGTCACTTCTGTGGCCAAAGAAAGCAGGGGCTTGAGCAGACGTGGGCACCCCTGTGTTTGTAGCGGCCTTATTTGCAATAGACGAGAGATGGAAACAATCAGCTTTGGCCGGGTGGCTCGGTTGGTTGGGGGTGTCATGCCATACACCAGAAGGTTGCGGGTTTGATTCCCGGTCAGGGCACAGGCTTGGGTTGCAGGTTCGATCCCCAGTCGCGGTGTGTATGGGAGGCAACTGATGTTTCTCTAAAGTGAGTAAACGTACCCTCGGGTGAGGATTTTTTTAAAAAAGATGGAAACAACCAAAGAGCCATTGACAGATGAGTGGATGAACAATTTGTGGTGTGTACATTCAGCAGAATGTGATTTAGCCATAAAAAGGAAGGGAATTCTGCCACCTGCCACCACCTGCAGGAGCCTCGAGGACATGATTACACCAAGTGAAACCAGCCAGTCACAAAAGGACACATTCTGTTAGAATTCCACTCGTAGGCGATACATAGAATGGGCACGTTCACAGAGACAGAGAGTAGAATGGCGGTGGCCAGTGGTGGCCTGGGGCCAGAGGAAGGGAAACAGCGAGTTCATGTTTCATGGGGACAGAATTTCAGTTTGCACTGTACATTTTATACTGTGTATATTTTATCACATTTTTTTTTAAAAAAGCCTGTCTGGATTTCGTCGTCTCCTCCCCGAGGGGAGCACAGCCCAGAGGTGAAGTCACACTAAGGTACTCAGAAGGGGGAGGGAGTTGTCCCACGAGAAGGGAAACTGATCCAGGCGTCCCGCCGGTTAGTCCGCACACCCTTGCACAGGACAGCTTTCCCAAGGGCATGTGCGGTGCTCCCTCCTGGCCTCTCCTGCCCCCTCCAGGCACGCAGCCGGACCACGTGACCCCATACCCAGGGCCTAGATGCACACACGTTGCCTTCGCTCCTGCAGCCCTTTGGGTCTGTGGTTATACCGTATTTTTGCTGCGTCTTATGCGCTCCCTTGTATAACACATACGCACATTTTTGTGTGCATTATATACAGGATTATTATACCCATGTGTCGTGCACATCCTTATTTTCTCTCAAAAATGTAGTAAAAAAAGTGCATGTTATACATGGCAAAAAGTCGGTAATTCTGCTGTTTCTGTGAACCTCCCAGACATGTCATTTGGCATCAGTGGTCTTTCCGGGGGTTTTCTTGGCATCTGTCCTCAGCCTCTTCTTGCCTCGTCCACTTGCCTATACCCGCCCTAGATCTTGGTTCTTGCAGGACACGGGTCCACTCCACAGGGAGGCCTGTGGGGGCCACTGAGTGATGCCACCCAACTGGCTATGATAACCGTGAAGAGGATAAAACCGGATCTTAAATTTTTTTTTTAATTTCTTAAAGGTTTTATTTATTTTTTTTTAGAAAGGGGAAGGGAGGGAGAGAGAGAGGGAGAGAAGCATCCATGTGTGGCTGCCTCTCATGCGCCCACTACTGGGGACCTGGCCCGCAACCCAGGCATGTACCCTGACTGGGAATCGAACCAGCGACCCTTTGGTTCGCAGGCCGGCGCTCAATCCACTGAGCCACACCAGCCAGGGCCAGATCTTAAATTTTATGAAAAGATTTCAGAGCTTCCTTTAGGTTCCTCTGAGTGGAGTAACCTACCTATGGCCTCTACTAAGTAACAGAATCCAGAGTCCTTGAGGTGGCTGACGAGCTGTAGCCCTGTCTGATCTCTATCTAGCCTGTGGGGAGATTTTCGGTAAGGGACGAGGTGAGAATAGTGAGTGTCACCCAGACCTGGCTTACCTGATACTGTTTCCATAAGAGGAGAAGATAAAGGAGGCCCTGCTTACCGAAGGCCCACGGTGTCCCCGACTCACTTATCTGTCACCGTCCTGTGGGTTGACTGGACTCTGATGGGCGACTCTCCCTGGGATCACATAGTGGCCAGGGCTGGAGTCACCTGCATGTTTGACTGGACTGACCATCCATGATGACTTGTTCGCTCACTGGCCTGGGGCAGCTGGAGCAGCTGGATGCTTGCTGAGCCCCTTTCTGTCTTTCCCGCCCTCCCTCCATCTCTCCGCTCAGTCTCTTCACACCTGGGCTTCCCTGTACTGCGGTGGTCTCCGGGACATCAGACCCCTTCCATGGCGGTGGCTTCCCCTAGACCAAACCTTCCACGGAGCACAGTGGAAGCCACGTGGATCCTTGGGACCTGGCCTGGGAAGTCTTGCAGTGCCACTTCTGCCACACTCAGTGTGGGGCCCAGGAGGCTGATCCAGAAGATGAAGTTGAGGCATGCCCTGATACAGGAATGGTGGGGTCGGGATTTGAACCCAGCTCCAGCTGGTTTTGAAGAGGATCTGCCTCATCCTGCTGCTGCCTGTAGGGAAGGCGAGGAGGAAGACAGACACATTCACCTATAAATAAAGTCTTTCTCCCTCTTTTTTTTTAAAGATTTTATTTATTTTTAGAGGATTAGAGAGGAAGAGACAGAAAGAAACATCAATGTGTGGTTGCCTCTCATGCGCCCCCTACTGGGGACCTGGCCTGCAACCCAGGCATGTGCCCTAACTGGGAATCGAACCAGTGACCCTTATGGTTCACAGGCCGGCGCTCAATCCACTGAGCCACACCAGCCAGGGCTAAATAAAGCTTTTCTGATGAGGGGAAAAGCTTTTATTTGTAAATGCTGGTACTCTGATACTGGGTTGTTATTATTATAGTTAATACCCAAATGCTTATTAAAACAAATAAGAATTCTTATTTTTGTGTGAGGAGGAACACATCACTAGCTTAATTAAATTCCTGCCTGAAGTAAATACCCCTTGGTCTTATTGAACTGCAGCTGGACAGAGTATATGTTTTCCTCAAAAATATTTCTATGAGTATAAAATATAATGTAATTTATATGTTCGGTCCTTTAATTAAGTCCTTAATGAGTAAATAATCTTTTAAAATTTTTTAAAGGCTAATATTGAGAGAAAGATCAATTTGTTATTCCACTTATTTATGAACTTACTGATTCTTGTATGTGCCCTGACTGGAGATCGAACCCACAGCCTTAGCATAGTGAGATAATGCTCTACTAATTGAGCTACCCAGCCACTGCCTAAGCAATCTTTTTAAAAAATATTTTGCCCTGGCCAGGTAGCTCAGTGGGTTAGAGGCATCCCAACATGTCAAGGTTGTGGGTTCGATCCCTGGTCAGGGCACATACAAGAATCAACCAGTGAATGTATGAATAAGTGGAACAACAAATCAATGTTTCTCCCTTCCTCTCTCTCTCTCTCTCTCTCTCTAAAGTCAATAAATTTCTTAAAAATTTTAAAAAATGTTTAACCATGAGATACTAGAAAAGATGACTTTTCAAATATTGGTTTGGCCAAAAAAGTTCATTTGGCTTTTTTCTGTACACTAGTTCTGCTTAGTTTTGTTTTTTTAAAGATTTTATGTATTTATTTTTAGGCAGAGAGGAAGGGAGGGAGAGAAACATCAATGTGTGGTTGCCTCTCCCGTGCCCCCTACCTAGGACCTGGCCTGCAAGCCAGGCATGTGCCCTCATCGGGAATCGCTCGGTGACCCTTTGGTTTGCAGGTCCGTGCTTAATCCTCTGAGCCACACCAGCCAGAGCTTAGGTTTTTTTTTAACTTCATCCAAAACATTTTTTTTTTAGATTGTATTGTGACAGCTGTTATATCAGCATGCATTTTTTTTAAAGTTATCAAAATTGATGAATTTTTATGAAGGCATTTTAATATTGAAGATGGAAGAAAATATGCAGCATTTTCAGCATATCATGCTCTATTATCTCAAGAAAGGTAAAAATGCAACTGAAGTGCAAAAAAGGATTTCTGCAGTATGTGGAGAGGGTGCCATGATTGATCGAATGTGTCAAAAGTGGTTTGTGACTTTTGTGCTGGAGATTTCTCTCTAGATGTTGTTCCCCGGTTGGGCAGACCAGCTGAAGTTGATAATGACCACATCGAGACATCAACCGAGAACAATCAGCGTTATGCCACCCGGGAGAGAGCCGACATACTCAAAATACCCAAATCAGTAAAGTTATTGGTGAAAATGAAAAATGTGTCTGTTATTTTATGGAAAGAAGTAAACGAACTTTTCGGCCAATCGAATACAATATGCTCAATTCAACTCTCCCTAAACCCATGCATGCTCCCTGAGACTTACACGCCAGAAGCCTGGAACTGCAAGGTGACCCCTTTTAGACATTGGGGGTGTTGGTGTGGGAGAGGGGAGGCAGTGCCCTCAGCCCATGGAGGGCAAGCGGAGCCCGTTGGAATTATGCAGGTATTGAGTACAGTATATCATGAATTTTCAGTACCTGGCATAGTTATGTGTTTAAAAAGCATCTTCCTGCTTACAGAATATCCGGTCATCGGTTAACATCTGAGAAGTGCCCTGGCTGGTGTGGCTTAGTGGACTGAGTGCCGGCCTGTGAACTGGACGGTCGTCAGTTCGAATCCCTGCCAGGGCACACGCCTGGCTTGTGGGCTAGGTCCCCAGTTGGGGGCACGCATGTTTCTCTCCCTCTCTTTCTCCCTCCCTTCCTCTCTGAAAATAAATAAATAAAATCTTTTTTTAAAAATCTGAGAAGTACCTAATACTATGAACAGAAAAATAAAAGGTATTCGTGTCCTTACTTTAATATAACTGCTGATACAATTAGGATGTTTTTATTTCTAGACACATTCAATACTTATATTTCCAAATTGAATTGAAATGAAAAAATCTTATGGATTAAACTAATAACACATGTAGGTTAGAGAAAATAATAACACAAACACCATGCATCAGACATTCCAAGAATATGTACATCCTTAAAATATTTTTAAAACCTTTTTAGTTTAGAGAGTGACAAACATACCCCAGGCTGGTGTGGCTCAGTGGATTGAGTGCCGGCCTCAAAACCAAAGGGTCACTGGTTCGATTCCCAGTCAGGGCACGTGCCTGGGTTGCAGCCAGGTCCCCAGTAGGGGGCGCATGAGAAGCAACCACACATTTCTGTTTCCCTCTCTTTCTCCTTCCCTTCCACTCCCTAAAAATGAGTAAATGAAATATTTTCTAAAAACTATTGTAACAATTCTTTAATATTCTAACATGTCCGTCAGTGTTCAGGTTTCTGTGACTATGAGTTTTCCCCCATTTTCTCTTTGAGAATCAGGAGCCAGCTCTGACGCATACATTTCCATGAAGTGGCCACCTCCTCGCCGTACACGTTAAAAACGCAGTAGCCCCTGGAGTCTACTGCGTGCGCCTGTGTGTGCCCGGCGGGCGCTCTCCGTGTGCCCCAAGCTCATCCCTGTGTTTCATACAGTGTGTTCTGTTGACTCTCCTTGCATGCGCATCTTTGAATGTAGTGTATTCCTTTGGAGAGCTTCCACAAAATGGTTTTAAGGTGGTGATGCTTATGTAAACTGTGTACCAACTATATGTAGGGTGGGGCAAGAGTAGGTTTATAGTTGTTCGTTTGGAGAATGATACAGTTAATTAATAGATAATAACACAATTATAAAGTCTGCATTTCACGCCCTCACAGCTGAAAATCGACTTTCGCCCCGCCCTGGGTGTTTTTATTGAATATGCATCTGGTTAAACTGGTTTCTAGGAACATCACGCTATTTTCATTCCCACCGGCAGTGGTTGGAAGGGGCGTGCTCAGTCCTGGCCACGTGGCTCAGTTGGTTGGAGCATCGCTCGGTACACTGAAGGCTCGCGGCTTCGGTTTCCCCGTCAGGGCGCGTGCCTGGGCTCTGGTCCGATCATCGGTAGGGGCGCATTCGGGAGGCAACCAATTAATATTTCTCTGTGTTGCCCTCCATCCCTTCCTCCCCTTCTCTCTCCAAAAAACCGATGAAAACATATCTGCAGGTGAGGATGTAAAAAATAATTTGAAACAAGAAAAAAGAAAGAGGCGTGCTCATATATAAGTGTAGTGGGAATATAAACATGTATTCCAAATATTTTTCCCCATCATTTTGGGTTCTCCCTGCCTCAGTTCCTTTCTTTTTTTTTTTGTTTTGTTTTGTTTTGTTTAAGACTCTATTTATTTTTAGAGATGGGAACGGAGAGAGAGAGAGAGAGGGAGACAAACATCCATGTGTGGTTGCCTCTTGCGCGCCCCCTACTGGGAACCTGGCCCCCAACCCAGGCATGTGCCCTGACTGGGAATTGAACTGGCCACCCTTTGCTTTGCAGGCTGGTGCTCAGTCCACTGAGCCACACCAGCCAGGGCCGAATTTTCTTTTTCACAGCCATGGCTGAGGCACATTGTTGCAGGATGAGGAGAGAGAATGTGTCCATCTGTGCTGGACTCTTACTTCCCCTTTGAAACACAAAATGGAATTTCCCGTAGAAACTGGGAGAAGCTTGATCACACCAGTCATTGCATCCTGCTCAGCGTTGTGTGGGCTGCTAGAAGTTTAGGTATTGTTTGGAAAGTGTTTCTTTTTAAAAAAGTATTGGATACAATTACATACAAGAAGCTCACAGATTTTAAGGATATAGTTTGATGAGTTTTGAGAAATAACTGGTACACCGCCTGTCCAGAAGGTATCCAGCCATATAATATGAAAAATAGAGACATTTATTAAAGAAGACACAAGATACAACAAGAAAGATTGTACATAGGACAATAACACCTCAGTTCCCCTCAAAGTAGGCACTTTGGGACCTCACACAGTTCTTCCAATCGCCATCAGCTGCCCCGTTATATTTCCTTGAATCTCATTGACGGTCTGAAATCTGTTCCCTTTCAAAGGTGACTTTAGTTTTGGGAAAAGCCAGAAGCCACCGGGTGCCAGGGCTGTAGGGGGACTGGGTCACCTGGGTGATTTGACGTTTCACCAAAATCTCTGCACGAGATGTGATGCATGAGCAGGTGTGTTGTGATGAAACTGCCAATCACCAGTTGCCCACAGCTGCGGCCTTCTGAGTCATCTGAGTAGTTTCTGCAGAGGAATGTTCAGGTTTAATGCAAAATCTGATGCAGATTCATTGCTCTACTTGCTCAGTCATTTTGCATGTGACAGCCACACAGGGCACCTGCTCACTCATTGGCGTCCACCATTCACTAGGCATTCACTGACTAGTACAGTGAAGGCGTCATTGTTCACACATGCGCATTCCAGCCCCCTCTCCTTGGCTACCAGGTTACGTCCTTGTCACGAAGACCATTCTTGTTGTATTAACGATGATGGCTGCACTTTTTGTAGACAGACCTCGTGTACCTCTGTGGCCAACACCCCAGTAAGGAAGTGGGCTCCTGCGATCACCCTGGACAGCGAGCGCCCTGTGCCCATTCCCTCCTGTTCTCCCCACACCAGAGCTCCCGCTCCCCTTCGCCATCTGCAGAGTGAATCACTTCCGCCTGCTCTTGAACTCCATACAAATGGAATATTACACTATGTTTTTACTTGTGCCCACTTCTTTGGCTGAGTCTACTTTGAAGACTCATCATCATTAATGACCAGTAGTACGTTCCAGATTTTTGCTATTTCAATAAAGGTGCAATGACAATTCTTTTTTTTTTTTTTAATTGACTTATTTTAGAGAGTGTTGTTCCACTTATCGATGCATTCATTGGTTGATTCTTCTATGTGTCCTGACCAGAAATCCAACCCGCAACCTTAGCATATGGGGATAATGCTTTGAGCTACTTGGACAGGGCATTTTTTTTTTTTTTGGTCTTTTCTTTGACAATTGTTTTTTTGCTTGACAATTCTTTTTTTGTCTTTTGAAGATTTTATTTATTTATTTTTAGAGAGAGGGTTAGGGAGGGAGAAAGAGGGAGAGAAACATCAATGTTCGCTTGCCTCTTGCACGCCCCCTACTGGGGACCTGGCCCACAACCCAGGCATGTGTCCTGACTGGGAATCGAACCAGTGACCCTTTGGTTTTCAGGCCAGCACTCAATCCACTAAGCCACACCAGCCAGGGCTGTGTAGTTTTATAGTAAATCTTAAAATCAGCCGGCATTAAGTCCTACAACTTTGTCCATCTTTTTCAGAATTCCAAAACCACGTCTTTTTTTTTCTTTAAGATATAATTCGCTTTATACGACGACACATGAATCAGGTAGCATCTCATCCAGCAACTAAAAGGGAGCTCCCCAAACTATGTATTTCTTTAGGAAAATAAGTTCTCTGTATCTACTCATCAACAGACAAAAGAACCTCAAGTGCTAGATCCATTCACGGGCTGACGAACACTGGTGCTCACGTTGATTCGAATTTATTCCCTGACGTCACTGTGGTGGTGTCAGAAAAGAGAATTTCTTCATTCATAGTTGTTTTGCAAGAACTTTGGACAAATTATGTAGCATCATTTTACACATTTTTTTAAGAAACGTCACAGCGCTCCTTGATTAGGAAAGGACCTAGTGACCCATTCTTGCTTTGCTGTTAGACATGCCTTCTGTTATCTGGAGCACACATGGGTGGGGACACTTTCTCTGTAATCAGAAGGCAAACAAACTAGGTGACGGTCTGCATTTTTGTGCTAGAAAGCCATGTTCCAAGGCATTTCCAATGCCCATTTTTCACTAAGTGGAAGGTTTGCCATGCCGTGGTCGGAGAGCCTTGCCGCCAGCTGACACCCCGTCCTGACAACTCTGTCTTGTGTTTGCACAGCGCCTCTTTGTCTTATGTCACAAACAGCTGTCAGCTGGCACCCAGAGTTTCCAGTGGGAGGAGTTAGCCAGGATTCTGCTCTTGCTCCCTGTGCAGCCCACCCCCAGGAGTGGAGGGGGGAGGCAGGAGAGGGGACACACACACACACACACACACACGGAAACCCCTCTGTGCTCCCCGATTCTGGGGCTCCCTGCTCTTACCAAGGCTGGGGGGCTTGAGTCCCAGGCATCCGCTGGGGAAAGGAGGTGCACAGGCATAGGCTTGAACAGGTGCCTCCTGAGGGCGTCAGGGCAGTGACGCTTGAAGGTGACACTGTGAGTAAACCATGTGGTTTTAGGGCATAAGAGAAAAATACCTATCTGTGACGGGCTGAGGGCCAATATGGAATGCGGACACCCAGGAGTTTCTGAAGGAGCGTGGGGCACCCAGCTCAGGGAGAGGCTGGGCACGGGTGGGGGGGCAAGCTGAGCCGTGGACTGCCTTCAGGGCAGAGTGCCGTGGGGGTGCCACTGGACCGAGGTCTTTCGGGGCCACCTGGAGGAGCGTCACTTTGATCTACAGCTAGGTGTTTTGGTCAGGCATCCAGACAGAAAATCTGACAGACTTCATGTCCATGGAAGCCGGAAAATTTTGCCTAATGTTGGCTTCAAAGGTGAGGGTGAGCTAGACACCTCTTGTTGGATTTCCGCAGCTCCTGGGGGTGGGGGGGTGAGTGCATTTCCTGAAACCTAAGACTCTTTGAACTGACCTGGACCCTTTAACAAAAGGGAGAGCGAGCAGAAGAAGCTTGTCCTTTGCCCGTCTCTGAGTTCCTCGCAGCCCAACCTACTCCTCATTTTAAAGATGTTATTTATTTATTTTTAGAGAGATGGGGAAGGAGGAAGAGAGGGAGAGAAACAGGAATGTGTGGTTGCCTCACAAGCGCCCCCTACTGGGGACCTGGCCCACAGCCTAGGCATGTGCCCTGACTGGGAATCAAACCCGTGACCCTTTGGTTTGCAGGCGGGCACTCAATCCACGGAGCCACACCAGCCAGGGTAGTGAAGTCATATACTCTTTATATAATGTTATGTCCTAAAGAAGCCCAGAAACAAGGAAAGCCAGCATAGACTGATAGTGTTTATGTTAACCGTTTCTGTTCTCTTTGTCCTCTGCTTTCAAGCTGCCATCAAGTCACCTGTCCTTACTCAGGAAAACATCGCTCACGCCACATCCTTTATGTTTTCATTGTCAAATATATGAAATTCTATGTTACAGATCCAACAGTACAATTCTCTACATACTTCTCCTTTAGCTTTTGAAATCAGTGAAAGTGACAAAACAGAATACATTTTTGTTTATGTTGCCTTTTATAATTATACAATTACCTTTATCACTGTGTGTGTGTGTGTGTGTGTGTGTGTGTGTGTGTGTGTGTGTATTTAAATTAGCATCTGTATCGCTTGCTTTCACCGAAGAACTTCATTTAATACTTAGGGTAAGACAGGTCTGTTCTCCAGGGATTCTCTGTATTTTGATTTATCTGGGATGTGTTTATTTTGACTTCGTGTTTGAAAAGTAATTTTGCTGGTACGATTCTTGGTTGACCATTTTTTTCCTTTTAGCTCTTGACTATATCACCTCACTGCCTTCTTGCCTCCAATGTTTTGCTGAGAAGTCAGTTGTGAATCTTATTAGGATCCTCTTGCATGTTTTCAGTCATTTTTCTCTTGTTTTTAAAAAATTATTTCCTATGTCTTTGAATATTTTTACCAGTATGTGACTTGGGTGTGGAGCTCTTTGTGTTTGTCCCATCGGAGGTTGTTGACCTTAGTGATGTGTAGGTTTTCATCATAGTTGGTAAATTTCAGCCTTTTTTTAATTAAGGATTTTTTAATAAGATTTTTATTTATTTATTTTTAGATAAACAGGAAAAGGGAGGGAGGGAGAGAAACATCAATGTGTGGTTACCTCTTGTGCGCCCCCTACTGGGGACCTGGCCCGCAACCCAGACACGTGCCCTGACTCTGGAATGGGGAACCCTTTGGTTCGCAGGCCAGAGCTCAGTCCCCTGAGCCACCCTAGGCAGGGCTGCTTGTTTATTTCTTTAGTGAGGAGGCCTCTGTGGGGGCGAGATGAGCCTGTCTAAGCTTCTGTGCTAGAGACTCTCACTGTTCTTACTGAGATTTAGTAGGTTTTCTTGTGAATAAATGTGTCTTGGTGGACTGTATGCTCTTAGGACAAATTCCAGAGACTTAAAATGTGTTTTAATACTTGGTTCACCACTTAGAGTTGTTTTCCTGGAGACCTGGCCCACGAGCCTCCTCACACCCGTGTTCGGGTCATGGACTCATGGCCTTTCATTCTGGAAGGCCCAGCACGCAGGGGTGCGGGGACACCCTCTTCAACAGGCGCGGTGCGTCTAGCGCACCCAGGGATTCACATCCCTGTGCTGTTCTCCGGGAACCACTCCACAGGGGAAACTGGGCGCATTTTAGGCTCCACTGTAGTCTGTCGCTCACCGGATGGCATGGGTCACATTTGCGTCAGTCACACTGAGGAGGACAGGAACCCTCTCCTGCTGGAGGTTGTCAGCAGAGGCAGAGCTCCGGGCGGCGGGAGAGGTGCCTGTCCCCAGAGCCACCGCCCCGGGTGGCGGTGTGCCTGGATGGTTCTCCAGCAGGTCGGGTGCGGCTGCCCAGCAGAGGTCGCTGTTGGCTGAGTGCTGTCCCCTGGCCGCTTGGCCACCTGCCCAGACTCGGCCCATTGCTCCAGGACTGTCCGGTCTCTCACTGGGCACCGTGTGTGGTGTTTAATCACCAGTGTCCTTAGTCCCCTGCCCTCTGCCACAGGTGTAAGCCTTACTGTGTCTGCCATGACCTCGCTGCTTCGGAAGGGTACAGGCCAGCTAATTCCTAGACTGTCTCAGCTTCCTCCTAATTAGATACAGGTGACACACTTTGGCAGGGACACCGCCGAGGTGACAGTGTCCTCCTCAGTGACCTCTGAAGAGGCACAGGATGCTGGTTTCTCCTGTTGCTGATGCTGTTAGCTTGGACCACTGGGTTAAGGTGGTGTCTGTTCGGGTCTGTAAGTACAGTAAAGAACTTTTTATTTCCTGGCGGGTGTAGCTCAGTGGACTGAGCGCCGGCCTGCGAGCTGAAAGGTTGCTGGTTCAGTTCCCAGTCAGGGCCCATGCCTGGGTTGCGGGCTGGGTCCCCCATTGTGGGTGTGAGAGAGGCACCCACACATGGATGTGTCTCTCCCTCTCTTTCTCCCTCCCTTCCCCTCTCTCTAAAAATAAATAAATAAAATCTTCGAAAAAAAGATAACTTTTTCTTTTTATAATTATTGGAAAGCCAGGGGAGCTGACTCAGAGAGACTACGTAACAATGCTGCCCCTCAGCCCTCCACTGGTCTCTCTGTCCATTGATGCTTCCTGTCCAAGTTGCTTATTCATGTGAGGTTGCCAAATGGTGACATTCTGACACAACACAGCCGTTCCTCCCACGCCGTCACTTTGTTTTTTTAAGTGTTACCGTGAGGGCTGTAGCTCTGCTCCTCCGTGTCTCGGGCTGGCTTCCTGCGTTAATTATACCAAGTTACCGAGAGTTAAAATGTCCAATCAGAAGTAGGTACTTTACCCGGAATGGAAAGAAACCTCTCCAACGAGGAGCATTTTGACATACCTGAAGGACAAATGTGTGCCTCAGAGGCAGAGAGACCCTGTTGCTGAGGGCACTGTCACCCCGCAGGAAGAGGGACGTCTGCAGTGGACCTAAGGGAGGACAAGAGTGTCGGCAAATGACCCAGCACCAAGGGAGCGCACGGGTCTGCTGTGCTGGTGCTTGGCAAAGAGTCACGCCAGAAAGGTTTTAAATTATGCAAACTGAGTAGCCTGTAAAACAATTTCATATGAATTGGTTATAGTAAATGCATGAAAAAATGGACCTCGAAGAACAAATCTCATTTAAAAGGAACATAAAACTTTAGCCCTGGACGTGTGGCTCTCAGTTGGTTGGAGCATCGTCCCCTAACCCACAGGTAGGTCACAGGTTCGATTCCTGGTCAGGGCACATGCAAGAGGCAACTGATTGATGTCTCTCTCTCTCCCCCATCCCCTTCTCCTCTCTCTAAACTCTATAAGCAGGTCCTCAGGTGAGGATTATCTTTAAAAAATACTTTATTCCACCCTGGCTGGTGTAGCTCAGTGGATTGAGCACGGGCCTGTGAACCAAAGGGTCCTGGTTCGATTCCCAGTCTAGGGCACATGCCTGGGTTGCAGGCCAGGTCCCCAGTAGGGGGCGCACAAGAGGCAATCACACATTGGTGTTTCCCTTTCTCCCTCCCTTCCTAATTCTCTAAAAATAAATAAATAAATAAAACCTTTAAAAAAATAAACTTTATTCCGATGAATATCTGTGTCTCTGGGGGGCATGTTGCACCCCCATACCCCCATCATAAAGGTTCAGCCTGTGGTTCGGGTCAGCTTGAGTTGGTTGCAAGAAGTATCTGCCACTTTCAGTGGCTTGTCATGCTGCTATTTGTAGACTGACTTAAAAGATTCCTGAGTTTACAGTGTGACGTTCATTATTCTTTCAAAAAACTTTAATATATATTCGGCGTTCGAGAAAGACATGGTTTTGTTGTTCCACTTATTTACGCATTCATGGTTGATTCTTGTGTGTGTCCCGACCGGGTCGCGAGCCCCCAACCCTGGTGCATGGAGATGACACTCTAACCCACTGAGCAATCCCCGCAGGGCATTCCGTTCTTTTCAGTTTTAGTTTTAGTGTAGTTCCTCTCTTAAGTATGCAGCTTGCAACCCTCTGGCTTCTGGCCTTCCTGATGTTTCCGTCTCCCTCTCTGACAGGCACCTCCTATTTAACGGACATTGTGTGGTGGGCAGGCACCATTGCAAGTAAGTACCCTGTGTTGGGAAGAGCTGGTCTTCTTTCTTTGTTAAGATCGGTCATTCCCCCGGCAGGACTAGGGTGGGATGCGGGGGGTGAGATGGGGGCGTGGGCAGAGGTGGGCTCGGTCCTTAGGGGTGAGCACCAGGGGGCCCCAGGCCCCTGCTGCCTGCAGTGAGCCCTGAATTACCCCGGGCCCCACTCGCCTGGGCTCAGGGAAACTAAAATCGCTCCTGTTTGCTCACGCGTGGTCGGGCTGTTGGCCTTGGTGAAATGACGTGTTTTTGCTGCACGTAATTGGTTTTACGAAGGCGACAGAGCGTCAGGACCAGACCACGTGCTATGGGAGAGAACGCACTTTACATATTCAGAACTTTTAAATACATCAGGAAAATGATATGCGAAATGTCAGAATTATCACGGGGTTCATTTGTCTCACGTCTTTTCGTTGGGAAATGACCGAGCAGACGTGATGGCTTTCACGGAAGGGCTGGTATTTAAGCTCTCCGCTCCCTGCCACCCGGTGTGGCCCAGCGGCCGACACCGGGGCAGGTCCCAGGCCATTTCAGGGACACGGGGAGCCCGGTACGATCCGCCTTAAAACTAGGGTGTTTTGGGGAGAGAGTGGAAATATACAGTGTTGGACCCATTGTCAGTCACTGCGTTTAGCCGGGGAATTTCCAGAGACCGCTGAAGCTGCTCCCCAACCAATCGGGACACTGGCTCGGGGAGGGGGGCGGGCAGTGCTCCCCAACCAATCGGGACAGTGATGCGGGGAGAGGGCGGGCGCTGCTCCCCAGGCACGGCTCTCCAGCCAATTGGGACAGTGACTCGGGTAGGGGGTGGTGGTGGGTGCTACTCTCCAACCAATCAGGACAGTGACGGGGGGCAGGGGCGGGCGCAAATAATGCTCCTCCCCCCACGTGCAACTCTGATCCTTGCCAGGAGAGGGCGCTGTCATCGCAAGTGACATCCTGTGCTTCTCTCCACAGTGGCTGTTGGCCAGATTGGAAACTTCCTGGCTTACACGGCGGTCCCCACGGTCCTGGTGACGCCCCTAGGTGCCCTTGGAGTGCCGTTTGGGTGAGCGCTGGGGTTCTGTGTTTTGGTTTTTAATGTGCCATATATATAAAACGGAAACTTAATTTTCAATGTTTGTTCAAATAGTAAAAGGAAACTCTTAACTGAAGACAGGTCTTCAGTGTCCTCTCTATATGGTTTGGTTTTATTCCTTCAAATTTATTATTTTTTTAAGATTTTATTTATTTATTTTTAGAGTGAGGGAGAGAAACATCCATAAGTGACTGGCTCTCACGCGTCCCCTACTGGGGACCTGTCTGGCGACTTGGGCATGCGCCTTGGCTGGGAACCCAACCAGCGACCCTTTGGTTTGCAGGCCCGCACTCAATCCACTGAGCCACACCAGCCATGGCTATTCCTTTAAATTTAGTTGTGTGAACTATTAGAAATGTGCTTTAGTACATTTCAAATCCTAACTTACTCCTGGGGATCAACGAGTGTCATGCTGTCATTCTCCAAGTTTGCCCTCAAGGACGTCTGAGAGACTAGGGTTTTCCCGGCGTCTTGGCAAATGATTCAGAGAAATCCTTAAGCAAAACTAGTCAGTTGGTATTTTATTTGGGCGCCTACCATCCCCTGCTGGACACTGAGCGGCCCCCCGACCCTGGGAAACTGGAGGTTAGGACGAGTCACACCTGGGCACCAGTGGGTGTGTGACCGGACTCGTGTCTCACCAGAGTCAACAGCAACTGGATCCCCCAGGAGAGGGCTCTGGTTTGGTCTGGAGCAGGGCTGCCCGACCTTTTGGCATCTGGGGGCCACACTCAGAGAAGAAGAGTTGTCTTGGGCCACACGTTAAATACACAAACACAAACAAAAACTGATGAGCAAAAAAAAGGTTTTAAATAAATTTCTGATTTTGTGTTAGGCCACATTCATAGCCGTCCTGAGCCTCCTGTGGCCCATGGGCTGCAGGTTGGACACCCCTGATCTGGGGTGAACCAGGAGGGAGGCAGGGCTTTGGGTTTTTACTGGAATTAGGAGGTGAGCTGCGTGGGGGTGCCGGCCCTCAGGCTGGGGCTTGCCAAGGGACTGGGGACAGTGGGACCCAAGGGCATGTGGGGGCTTTCTTACCAGGATGCCCAGATGTGGGGCAAAAGGGAAAAGGAAGGAGGAGGGGACGTGAAGGCTCCCACTCACCACCTCACATCACAAATAGAACGTTTTTATTACATGGTTTTATACAAAAAGGACTAAATAACACATTCTTCCCATGAACCTGTTCGTATTGTTTTGCTTTTGAAGAAATCATGAAGATGTGATAGAAGAGAAAGAAAATCCAAGGTCCTTATTCATTTATTAATTTATTTATGTGTTTGTTTATTTATCCATCCTCACCCAAGGACATGCTTACTGGTTTTTAGAGAAGGGGAAGGGGAAGGAGAGAAATATCGATGTCAGAGAGAAACATCAGTCGGTTGCCTCTCACTCACACCCCAGCCAGGGACCAAACCTGCAACCTACATATGTGCCCTGACCGGGAATTGAACCCACGACCTTTTGGTTCTCGGGATAATGCTCCAACCTACCAGGACTATGATGGATGAATCTAATTCTGTGGGGATTTTTTTAAAAAATTTTATTTATCTTTAGAGAGAAGGGAAGGGAGGGAGGAAGAGAGAGAGAGAAACATCAATGTGTGGTTGCTTTTCGTGTGTCCCCATCTGGGGACCTGGCCCACAGTCCAGGCATGTGCCCTGACTGGGAATCAAACCAGTGTCCTTTTGTTTCACAGGCCAGCTCTCAGTCCACTGAGCCACAGCAGCCAGGGCTAAGTTTGTGTTTTTAAGCTTTAAGTTTCTGTGGTCTTAAAAGCACAAATACATTGTGCACGGCCGAACCTTTGAAAATGTGTTTGTCCAATAGCATGCTGCCCTTATCCAAACATCAGGCTAATATCACACGTGGCGTGACGTCATTTTGCACGTTGGTTGGCCCTGAAAATCTCGCGTTGCCTAAGTGGTGCTGACATTGGGGAATTATTACTCCAGTTCCCCAGACCTTAGCCTCCGTCTGACTCATCCCCTGAAAAATAACCAAACGAACAACCCGACCTTGTGATCTCTGCACATTGCACATCTAAGCACAGGCATGGAAATGCCTTGCCTGGTTAATTTCCAAAGAATAGTTCTCATGGGCTTTGGTAATTAAGTCACCTGACCGGAAATGTTCAGTGCTCCAAGTCTTTGGAAGAAGTCACTCACTCAAAAAAACATGTGAGGTGGTATTACTGATAAAAAGGCTGCCTTTAACTGAGGATCCCAAGAAAATTCTTTTTATTTAAATGATTTTATTTACTTATTTTTAGACAGAGGGGAAGGGAGGGAGAAAGAGAGGGAAACAGCAACGTGTGGTTGCCTTTCGTGTGCCCCCTACTACTGGGGACCTGGCCACAATCCAGGCATGTGCCCTGACTAGGAATCCAACCCAGTGACTCTGGTTCACAGGCTGGCACCCAATCCACTGAGCCACACCAGCCAGGGCTCGTTCACCCCTCTTCTTGGAGTAGGCCTTCTCTACCAATTAGCCTTTCCCTGCTACAAACCTCTGATTTACTGAATACTGGCCTTTCTCTTGAAGCTTCGGGTACAGGGCCTTGGACCTATAACACAAATATGCGTCACCTTTGTCCCCTGATGGGAGCACTATTCTGCCTGAGTCAGTGCTTCCTGAATAGTTGTTCTTACTGATCTCATTACATGCTTGTTGCCGCTCAGTTTGAAAGGCCTTTTTTATTTTATTTTTTTTAAGTTGACAGTGTCATGGTCCAGGCTGGTTCCTGCCTCTGTTTTCATGCACGCCAGCCCCTCCCCACCTCCCAGGCTGGTTCCAGGCCCACTTCCTCCTGCTCCTGAGAGTCCCCTTCCTCCCTCCCCCCTGCCCTCTGGTTCCCTCTTGTGCAGTTACTCAGAGCCCCTGGATTAATGCACAGGCCCGCATTCCGATGTTACTCATTGGCTCTTTCAGTGACATTGCTGATTCTCTGAGCCACTGCTGGGCTCTCCTTGAGGGAGATGGCAGCCTGGGCTTCATGGGGGTGTCGCCACCATGATATCCCCTCCTTAGCTTGGTGGCCTTGGGTTCAAAGTAATCCTTCCGGAGGCTCAGTTTCTCTGTCTGTAAAATGAGAATTAAAAAGGAAACGATCCCATTTGATCTGGCCGGGTGGCCTCCCCGCAGATGTTCCTGGTCCCTGATTGCCTTCAGTGTGACACTAGGAATGTGATAGTGGCCAGTGGCAGGATTTCCTAAAGGCCCAGGTTTTCTGCCCTAGCTGGCGCAGCTCAGGGGGTTGGGCGTCGTCCTACAAAGTGAAAGGTCACCAAATCGATTCCTGGTCAGGGCATGTGCCAGGGTTTTGGGATTTGTCCCCAGTAGGGGGCACTTTCGAGAGGCAACCAGTTGATGTTTCTCTCCCTCTCTTTCTCCTTTGCTTTTCCTCTCCCTAAAAATAAACAAATAAATAAAATATATTTTTAAAAAGCCCAGGTTTTCCAGCCCAAATTACACACTGATGTTATACAAGAAATAAGACAAGAACCATGTTACTAGCCTTAAGGTTGTAGATGTTTTAGAAGGAACTTTAAAAAGTAATGCAGTAACGTTTCAAACGTCTTGGGTATTAGAGAAAGGAAGAATAATCACCTGTGCTCCTACCATAATGTGGTTACCATTAACCTTTTCATTTCTTTTCTCTTGTTTGTGCATTTCCTCAATGTATTTTAACTTGACCATGAATTGTCATTATTTTAGAAGTTTTCATATCCCACTTTTCCGCTTAGCATAGGTCTTCCGATTATTTGCTTTTAAAAAGGAGAAAGCGATATTTTTGTCAGTCATAAAACTTACTTTTCAGGTCCTGACTGGTGTGGCTGAGTGGATTGAGTGCTGGCCTGTGAAACAAAGGGTCGCCGGTTCGATTCCCAGTCAGGGCACATGCCTGGGTTGCAGGCCAAGGTCTCCAGTAGGGGGCGCATGAGAGGCAACCACACATGGATGTTTCTCTTCCTCTCTTTCTCTCTCCCTTCCCTTCTCTAAAAATAAATAAATAAAATATTTTTTAAAGAACATTAAGGACTGAGCAGGTCCTTCTTTTAAAAAAAACAACAACTTACTTTTCTACTCTGGCATATTGCATATCCATGGAGCAACACCACAGTGAGCCGTGTACACGTTGTGCACTGGCTGTGCACAGAGTTCATACGAAAATCCTGTTTGTGTTGAATGACTGTGTGTTCAGTAAGTTTCTGGTCTTTCCACTCTTACAAACTACAAAATAAAATACAGCTATATAGAAAATGTAGCCTCATAGTGTCAGCAATAAAAAAAAATTTTTTTTTACATGTGGCTTTTCTAAAGTAACCGGAGTGAGTAGGCACAGGTCCGACAGTACGATTTCAACTCGGATTTCTCTCTTTTTTTTCATCGAAGGTCCATTTTAGCCTCTTACCTCCTGAAGGAGAAGCTCAACATCTTGGGCAAGTTGGGGTGCCTGCTCAGCTGTGCAGGCTCGGTGGTGCTGATCATCCACTCCCCGAAATCCGAGGGTGTGACCACGCAGGCCGAGCTGGAGGAGAAGCTGACCAACCCAGGTGACCCTTTCTAGCCTGCAGGTGTCCCGTGTGAGCCTCCGGGGGGCACCATGCCGTGTCCCCAGACCCTCTGCCTCTCGCACCCGTGCCATCCTGCTGGGTTGGCTCTCGGCCCCCACGTTGGGGACCACATGTGTCACGGCCCTGCCTCCCCCTGTGCGCCACTCACTCTCTGAGAACCATACCCGGTGTGATTTACCTTCACGCCCCCGCAGAGGTCTCCCTTTTTCCCATGTATTTTTGACGTGCGATAACTTGTTTTTTTGACCAATGCAGTGCAAAATCAACAGTCGGCATAATTATACTGGTCTGAAAGTAGAGATTCTTCGACATTACTTCCCGTAGACCTTCTGTGTTCCTGACCAACACCCTGAGACAGGGGCCAGCCCCAAACTGCAGCCCCCATGGCCCAGTGCACATGTGTCCTGGCCACAGAGAGTTCCCGCTCCCCTGCAGCTCTCCGCGCAGTGGGGGACACAGCCACCAGATGTCTGTAGGACACGACAAGGGAATTGACGGTGAAGCTCTCCGAGACTGTCACTTTTCATGCCTGAACACTTACTCACTGTGATATTCATTTCTTCCTGTAAAAGACGAAATACTTACACTGCAGAGACGTGACAGGTCAGAAAGCTCGAGCTGAATGTCCCAGGGGACTCACAGCATTTTGCCGTGTATAATGCTCACTTTTCCCCCGAAATTTCTTGAGGAAAAAGAAGGGTGCGCGTTATACATCATATAATGACCTCATGTATAATGCGCACAAAGCCAGGGCTACACATTATACACGGCAAAGTGCGACCTTCATCTGCCATCCAGAGCAGTGCGAGCGAAGGCTTTTGCTTTGCGGTGCGTGCAGGGGGCTTTGCTACAGGCAGGTCCCGACTTGCCCAAAACATGTCTGATTTGAATAGTTTGGCGTGAAGGCATAATTGCAGCCAAAAGATTTTTCTCTTTAACATGAAAACTTTTTTTTAAAGATTTTATTTATTTATTTTTAGAGAGAGGGGAAGGGAGGGAGAAAAAGGAGAGAAATATCAATGTGTGGTTGCCTCTCATGCGCCCCCTACTGGGGACCTACCTGGCCCACAACCCAGGCATGTGCCCTGACTGGGAATCAAACCGTCAACCTTCCGGTTTGCAGGCTGGTGCTCAATCCACTGAGCCACACCTGCCAGGGCTGGGATGCATTTTGATCCGGTTGAACTGTCTGCACATCCCTGGGCCCCTGGCCTCTGCCCACGGGGTGCAGTCCTCCTCTGTCCCCCAGTCCTCCTGCTTGCCCAGCGGCGCCCCCTGCCTAGTTTGCCCCGCCGCCTCACACAGGACGATACGTGTTTTCCAGTGTTCGTGGGGTACCTGTGCATCGTGCTCCTCATGCTGCTGCTGCTCATCTTCTGGATCGCGCCGGCGCACGGGCCCACCAACATCATGGTGTACATCAGCATCTGCTCCCTGCTGGGGAGCTTCACCGTGCCTTCCACCAAGGGCATTGGGCTGGCGGCCCAAGACATCTTCCACAACAACCCGTCCAGCCAGCGGGCCCTCTGCCTGTGCCTGGTGCTCCTGGCCGTGCTCGGCTGCAGCATCATCGTCCAGTTCAGGTACATCAACAAGGCGCTCGAGTGCTTCGACTCCTCCGTGTTCGGGGCCATCTACTACGTGGTCTTCACCACGCTGGTCCTGCTGGCCTCCGCCATCCTCTTCCGGGAGTGGAGCAACGTGGGCCTGGTGGACTTCCTGGGGATGGCCTGCGGCTTCACCACCGTCTCCGTGGGCATCGTCCTCATCCAGGTGTTCAAGGAGTTCAACTTCAACCTGGGCGAGATGAACAAGTCCAGCGTGAAGACAGACTAGGGGCTGCAGGGGCGGGGCTGGCGCGGGGATGGGGGAGTGGGCGTGGCTTCTGGTCCCAGCCGGGCGGGCGGGAGGCACCGAGACCCGGCTCTGTCGGGGGTGCGGTCTGGTGGCCGGGGCTGGGGGGGCCTGGCCCTGTGCCGGCCTGAAGTTGCCGCGTGGCCGCCTGGGCGTCATCTCTCTGAGAGGAACCCCGCGTGTGTGGCCATGAACCTGGAAGCTTTCCCGAATACTCTTCCCTTTAAAATGTCTTACCATTCTTTACGTAGAAAAAGCAGAGGCGGGCTCCGTGCGGTGAGTCCTGGGAGGCCAGATGTCCCTCCCGGGACGGTGACTCTGGACGTGGGAGCAAGTGTGTTGGACCTGACTCTGTACAGTAAACGCATCTGTAGGTTTTTTTTTGTTTTGTTTTTTTTTTGTGCATTAAGCCCGTGTGCCCTCCCGATGAAGAGGCGTATGCATTTCTTTCTTTCCTGTCCCCTGAGGAGCTGACCCTCCCTCCCTTCCTCCACCCACCACGAGCTGACTGCGGAGGCAGCCAGGAGAGTGGCCGGGAGACCTCGCTCCGCGTCCCGGAGGACTCTCCGCAGCTTCAGCGGATTTCAGTGCCTTTACCACTTGAACCGCTCACTCACTTTGACCGACTGTGTGTATGTTCTCTTAGCTTAGAGTAACGCCACCTCCTGGAGTATTACTTCACTGGTTCACGATTGCACACGCGCGGGGGTCACGCGGCTCTAAGGGACCGGCTGTTCGTTTGTTGGAAGAGAGTCGAGACTGAAGGCATGTCAGAGAGATCCACCCTATCAGCATGTAGTTCTTGTCCCACTAACGATGGCTGACTTAGCAGCATGAAATAATACCTGTGCATTCAATCTGTGTACCTGGGATCCAGTGTCAAGTACACCCACGTTCTCTTTCAGCGACCGCTGTGGCCACGCAGGAGAAATGAATTGTTTAACTTGATCATCAGGCTGTGAGAGTAGAGGGTGACTTTCCAGCAGTGCACACATCGGGTTCCCTGTGGTACAGAAACAAGCTAAGGGACTCCAGTGTGCCCAGAGGGAGAAGCAAACGAACCTCTGGCAGAAATGAGAAGGATTCATTTAGCCAGCTCCCTGGTGTTCCAGATGGCCGAAAACCCCACAGCTACCCTCCCGACTCTGGTTAAACTTCTGAAATGCTGGAGAGCCGTTAATTATGCTAATGTGTGGATCAAAGAGACCATTGGGCTCTTTAGAGTAACCTTCCATGCGTATTAAAGGGAACAAAGCACAGCGTGATGTGTGAGTCCATCCAGATATGTGCTTCGTGTGCAGTTTTATCTGAATAGGGAGCTGTACTGCCTTGGAAGGCCAGACTGTGTGACGGAGATTCCCTGAAGCAGAACGTGGAATCTGATGATACCCAACTAATGTTCTTCCCCAAGGAAAAAAATACGCTTTTCCAGCTGAAAAAGAACATTTCTAAAGACCCGAGGAGTAGTTTCCTCCAGTGTTGACCGAAGAGGCCAAGCAAAATGTGATGCTTTCACACAGCGGAGAACACATTTATGAATTAAAAGGCCATGGGATGATCGTGGGTTGTCACTGATCAGTGAACTAAGAGCAGCGACAAAATTATTTAAACGTTTAAAAAATATATATTTACTGATAATGAGATGCTCAAAAACTTCCTCACTCTTTTTTAGCAGCTCACAGAGGTTTGTTTTTTAATCTCGGTATTTTAAGGAATGCAGGCCTTAATTTATGCAACTGAACTTTCTGAAAATATAATGTAGCTGTATTAGTTTACTCTTAGGCATAAAAGTAGTTCCCCAGGTAAGGATTCCCTCTTTGAGAAATTGAAAGAATACGTGTGGCTATACGCGTATCCTGAGAAAGTTGCCAGCCATTTGGAAGTGACTGGTGTTGGTTTTTGTTACAACTTTCCACGGGAAGCTTAGCTGAAATGCCTCTGTTGGTGTTCCTCATTATATTCGCATTTGCAATTATACCGCAGATACTCAGAGGAGACATTGTCAGGATACTCGTCCCCAAGATTTTTTTAGTAAACGCAAACCTCGGAGTATTAATTACCGCACCTTCCTTTGGCGGCTGGTCCCAGGCCAGGTGGGTCTCCCAGGTTCATGTCCAGGCAGCAGATTACCTGGGTCGGAGATGCAGGGGAACCAAGTTCACGTCGTCCGTGGTATGTCATGGGTGCCACTCCACCCTCCGAGTGGTGGATATGGCCAGAGGTCTAACAGCCCAGTTGTCAACCTTGACTTCCGACTTAACCGTATTTCTCTTACAAATTCATGTGTTCGTGATTCCTTTGGAATTGCAAAGGAAGGAAGTCTGGAAGTGAAAGTTTGTGGTGAGGGCCTGGAGTGGTCATGGGTGTCTGCAGACGTAAACACACAGAAAACATTTTCGTTGTCAGCCTATCCTTTGGGTTTTAGCTCTGATAAAACTAAGAAAAATACCCACTGTGTGCTTGTTTTCCAGCCGCCTCGGAAATGTTTGCGATCACCATATGCAGATTTGCTATGGATAGATACTTAAATAGGCATTTCTCTCTCCTAACTTGGATGATGCCTTAGTTTCTCCTCAGAATCTGGGCATTTAAAAAGATTGCTCACTGGTCAAGTGTAGAGCTTATTAAGGGTTCCCACCCAAACCCAGCCCCAGGACCCCCCCTCCCCCCTTCCCACCCCCCCACCCCCAGGGCGACATGCTGTTCCGCAGGGCGGCTCCGTCTCTGCAGAGAAGGTTCTGGGGACTCGGGGCGGTCAGCTCCCGACCACGCGTGGGGCGAGACCTGCCCACAGTGGGAACTGCAGGGAGGACCCTCACCCACAGGGTCTTTTCACTGCTCCTGGTTCAGCAATAAGATACTCCAGTTCCTACCTTTCAAGCCAGGTTGTCACTCAGTTTTATTTGCACAGGTCCATTCCAGCAGTCACAAGTCGGTCTTTGTCCTTTCTCTGTGTTTCGGATAGAAAAGAGAGCAGTTACAGGATGTGGTCACCTCTCGTCGCTCTCGACGGCTCAGCTCTTAGCAGGTACCAGGCGCACTTCCGGAAGACAGTTCCGCGACAGGTGTGAAGCGCTAGAGGTGCAGCGACCCCCAGGTGTGAGCAACCGCGTCGGGCCCCGGCCTGAGGCATTGATGACCACAGGCCCCTGACTTGCGGCCTGAGCCTCGTTGGGAGAGATCCCTCTTTTCCAAGCTGCTCGACTCATCTCCAAGAGCTGAGCAAATGCTCAAATTGGTGGCAGATCCACACCCACGGCTCTTTTATGACGCGTCCTTGGGTCCTTAGTCCTGGCTGGGGCATCAGTTGGCTGATTGGGCAGTGGGGGAGCGTGCTTCCGTTTAGCTCTGTTCCCGACTGTCTGCTGGGCCCCAGTGGTCTGCGGGAGCCGTCCTCACTGTGCAGGACGTAGGTCACCCAGGGAGCGGGATTAGATGGAGACCCGGTGTTCTGCTTTCTCAGGGACCAAACATGCAACTTTCACTCTTTAGCATGGGCCTTGCTTCCAAGAATGTGTCTGTGAGTCCCTCACGTGTGCCGCATTCACGGCTAGAGGTCTGTGAACGTGAGCGGAAAGGGGAAAGGTCATTTTGCGCACACCAGTCACACCACAAAACGGTTTGTCATCTTAAATACCTCAATTTTCTCACTTCCGCCTCACATCTGTACTGCTGATGAACTTTAACGGTCAGTCCTTTAGCTTTCAGTGATTTAAGTTTTAATAAGATTTTATTTATTTATTTTCAGAGAGGGCAAGGGAGGGAAAAAGAGGGAGAGAAACATCAGAGTGTGGTTGCCTCTCGCGCGCCCCCTACTGGAGACCTGGCCTGCAGCCCCAGGCATGTGCCCTGACTGGGAATCGAACCGGCGACCCTTTGGTTCGCAGGCCGGCACTCAGTCCACTGAGCCACAGCAGCCAGGGCTTTTCGCTGATTTTTCATATCTGGCTGGATTCTTACACCTCCATCGTGTGCCTGAAAAGATTAATAATAATAGTAATGGGAAGAAGGATTTGGCCCGATACCACGACTCATTTATTTTCATATACATTTCTCACATGCTGATAAATGCAACAAAAGAATTCTATTTTAAGAAAATGTAACTTTGTTACATCAAAAAAATAACCATCCAGTAAAAAGTTGATACTCAGACCAAGAATTGTGTAAATAACATCTATTACTAATATACCCAATGGGATAAGAACATAGGCAAGGGCCCAGAACATGACCAAGGAGAAGGATTTATTTGTTCTTTTCTCTATTTTTTCTTGAATTGTGCAACTCCAGGTAAGTCACTTTACCTTTCTGTGCCTCAGTTTCTCTACCTCTAAAGGGTTGGGATGGTTCTCCAAATCGACTGTCCAAGGGGGCTTGTACTTGAGCCGGTGCCAGCAGCCTTGGGGGACAGTGTCATGTGCGGGATGGCCCAGGAGTGACTAGGGGACACTCGGCTCATCTGGGCCTCCTGTCTGCTCAGGACGAGGCTGTGGACCCGCAGCTTCGAGCACGGAATAAGCAAGGGAAGCCCTGGGTGTGAAGTTTGCGTAATTCCATGAAGCTTTAGTTTTCTCCTTTGTTTATTTTAAGACGAAGGATGTTGTATGTTCGACAGTACAATAGGGAAATTAAACAGGGACTTGGAAAGAAGCGCTGAATGCTCACACACTGACGGGGTGATGCGCTTCTTTGGCGTCCTGCGTTCTGCAGGAGATTCAGTGGCTTGTGAACCAGACTGACTGGGTTGTGTTGAATTTGTCGTGAATGATGCTGAGCTTCCTGCTTTCTACCTGCTCCACCCCAGCAGTGAACTACCTGACACCAGGTGAAGGTCCGGCACTCCTGGACCACTAGTGCCAAAGGGTCTCTTTGAAAAGTTCGGCATTTCTTTTATTTATCAGACTAGAATATTTTGCCCCCGACCTTCATCTCGGTGTTTCTGCACTTGGGAAAAATTTAAGGTTGCTGTTTTTAAGTACCATTCCTGAGTCTTTTTAGTTAACTGTTACTTTCTTGTAAAAGGGAACATAATGATGAGAGAGAGAGAGAGAGGAAGAGAACGAGATAAAAAAATGGAAAATGTGGACGGGTTGCATCAAAGGTTTTTCATGTAAACGTACCGGGAGCTTCCAATGACCACGCACACACATGTCTCCGTGGCTGCTTACATTTTGCTGTATAGAAGTACTCATAGCATGTAACTGCCTTATGTAAATAAAAAGGCTATTTGTTAAGTTTTCCAATATTTATTAATCTGTATGTGTTTTAAAATAAAATAACATTTCTAGCTGAACGCTCATTTGTCTTCCCCTTTATCTGCAATGTTTGTGTAGTCTCAGGTTTCACGTCGTTGTAATTTCTCGGTCACGTGTTTCCCATTTGCTTTGTAGAAATGAGTAGCCCTGGCCTCCATCCGATGTAGAAAATGTCGCCCTGGCTGGTGTGGCTCAGTGGATTGAGCGCGGGCTGAGAACCAGACGGTCGCCAGTTCGATTCCCAGTCAGGGCACATGCCTGGGTTGCAGGCCAGGTCCCCAATGGGGGCCAGGTGAGAGGCAACCACACATGGATGTTTCTCTCCCTCTCTTTCTCCCTTTCCCTCTGTCTAAAAATAAATAAATAAAATCTTTAAAAAAAAAAGAAAAGGAAATGTCCACCTGTGCTCATCTTAGGAAGGAAGTCCACGATGCATAAAGAAATTCACCGGCCCTGCCTGGGTGGCTCAGTTGGTTGGGGCATAGTCCCGTAAACCAAAAGGTTGTAGGTTCGATCCCCGGTTGCTGCCTGGGCCAGAGGCAACTGATCAATATTACTCTCTCACATTGATGTTTCTCTCTCTCTCTGTCCCTTCCTCTCTCTCTAAAATCAATAAGCACATCGGGTGAGGATAAAAACAGTGTGCTCTCCTTTTTTAAAGAAAATATAGGAATTTACCATATAGTGATTATTTTCTGATACAAAATGATGGTATTAAAGGAAAGCACCTATATTTTCATCCTAATACCTTTTGCATATTTTTGAAACATATTAGCAACATTTTATTGTCTTTTAAGCACATAGAAAATTAGAGAATTAGAACACATCGACTATTCTGTCATCAAAAACATTGTCACTGATCTTTTTTATTTTAAATCACTTTTTCATTACAGTTGACGTAAAATATGAGTGCCAGGTAAAACCCCAGTTACTAGACATTATATAACTAAGTGATCATCCCAATACATCTCATTCCTATCTGACACCATACATACTAATTAGAATATCGTTGACTATATTTCCTACACTGTACTTTTCATCCCTGCAGCTATTCTGTTACTATCAATTTGTACTTTTTTTTTTAGAGATTTTATTTATTCATTTTTAGAGAGAGGAGAAGCTTGGTGGTGATGAACTCTTAGCTTTTTCTTGTCTGGGAAACTCTGTATCTGCCCTTTGATTCTAAATGCTAGCTTTGCTGGGTAGAGCAATGTTGGCTGTGGGTCCCTGCTTTTCCTGACTTTGAATAGTTCTTGCCAATCCCATCTGGCCTGCAAAGTTCTGTTGAGAAGTCAGCTGACAGTCTTATGGGAGCCTCCTGTAGGTAACTAACTCCTTGTTTCTTGCTGCTTTTAAGATTCTTTATCTTTAACCATTGGCATTTTAATTATGATGTGTCTTGGTGTGGGCCTCTTTGGGTTCATCTTGTTTGGGACTCTGCACGTTCACCAGGTTAGGGAAGTTTTTTGTCATTCTTTTTAAAAATAGGTTTTCAAACTCTTGCTCTCTCTGTTCTGCTTTCGGCACCCTTGCGATGGGAATGTTGGTACACCTGTAGCGGTCCCTGAGACTCCTTAAACTATCTTCATTTTTTTTTCCGATTCTTTTTTCTTTCTGCTATTCTGATTGAGTGTTTTTTTGCTTCCTTCTATTCCACATTGCTGATTTGATTCTCGGCTTCATCCACTCCACTGTTGATTCCCTTTAAATTACTCTTTAGCTGTGGCTGGTGGGGCTCAGTGGATTGAGTGCCAGTCTGTGAACCAAAGGGTTTCCCGTTCCATTCCTGGTCAGGGCAGATGCCTGGGCTGCGGGCTGCGTCCCCAGTGGAAGGGTGCACGAGAGGCAACCACACATTGATGATTCCCTCCCTTCCCCTCTCTCTTAAATAGATAAAATCTCTTTTAAAAAATAAATAATTAAGTTTTTATGTAAAAAAAATCAATAAATATAAAAAATAAATTATTCTTTATTTCAGTTAGTGAATCCTTCACTTCTGACTGCTTACCTTATGGTCTCTGTATCCTTTCTTACATTGTTGAAGTTCTCACTCGGTTCATCTGCTCTTCCGCTGACTCCCCTGAGCACCATTTTAACAGTGTTGTGAGCTCTGCATCTGATGGATTGCTTGTCTGCATTTTGTTTAGCTCTTTTTTTTCTGGAGTTCTGTTCTGTTCTTTCACTTGGCCCATGTGTCTTTCTCTCCTCATTTTGGCAGCCTCCCTGTGTTTGTTTCTGTGTATTAGGCAGAGCTGCTATGACTCCCTGTCTCGGTAGAGAGTGGCCTAATGTAGTTAGTGTCCCGTGGGGTCCAGCGGCACAGCCTCCCTGTTCACCCAGGCTGGGCCCTCCAGGTGTGCCCTTCGTGTGGGGCTGTGTGCTCCCTCCTCTTGTAGCTGAGCCTTGACTGCTGTTGGCGCATCAGTGGGGGACATTTACCACCAGGCCAATTGTACGCAAAGCCTGGCTGCGACCGCCAGGGGGAATCAGCTGTGCAGGGGCCCACCCCACAGAGCAGAACTTACTTCAAAGGCCTCTGGTCCCCGCTGAGTAAACCGCTTGAACGTGTCCCTTGTGGAGGTGGTTGGGTGGTGTGCTTCGACGTGGTCTGAAGCTGTCCACCACGTGCGCTGGCTCTGGGACTTCCCAAAAGGTGCAGGCCAAGATCAGCACTGCCTGTGTTCTGTCAGGGGACAATTGGTATGAACTACAAAGTGACCTGCAGGTGGTTGCTACTTGTGCTGGGCTTGGACCTGCCCAGGAGAGGTCAAGCTGGGAGCCAAGGCTGGCTGCCACTAGTGCTGGGCCTGGGGCCGCTTAGCCGGAGGTACCAGGCACACTGAGGCCAGATGCTGCGTGTTTGAGAGCATTTAGGAAAATCTGAAGCACGAGCCAAGAGAAACCATTGGTATGGAAAACCCACGGGAAACAGCTCGTGTGGGCCTGAAAGTTGGGCAGGGGGTCTTGGGGACTCAGCAGAGTGGGGTGAGCACTGACAGCTAGGTTGACGGAGCCTTAGAAATGGGCCTGCCTGCAGCTTCGTGGCTGGAGGGCTCAGAAAAGGAACAATGGCCTCTGCTGGCACTTCTGTCTGGGAGAACGCTGCCTCTGCTGCTCTCGCCCTGATGCCACACACCTCAGGGCCCCCCCAGTTCCTGATGTGTCCCTGGTGCCTTTTGTAAAAAATTGATTAGAGAGAAACATTGATTCATTGTTCCACTTATTTGATTCTTGTATGTGCCCTGACCGGGGATCGAACCCACAGCTTTGGTGTATCGGAACAATGCTTCAAGCCACTGAGCCACCTGGCTCAGGGACCTGGGCTGTCCCTGGTGCTCTTCAACTGCTGCCCCAGGGCTGCTGCTCAGAGGGAGTGAGTCCAAGTGCATCCACGTGCTGGCCCTTTAAAAGGAACTGCCTGGGACTTGAGAAGCCTCCGTGTCACTCAGCCACCATCCTCGATTGTTTTCACAGCCAGACGTCATGGGGACTTCTCTTCCCGGCACTGGAACCCTGGGCTGGGGGGCCTAGTGTTGGGCTGAGACCCCTTGTGAGCTATCCCTCCCAGTTTGTGTGGGACCAGCCCTTCTGCATCTCTGACCCTCCCATCGGTCTCAATGTGGCTTCTGTATTTCCTTATTTCTAGGACTTCCTTCCGGCCAGATTTCGGGTAGTTCTGAAGGAGGGCCATTCTTCAGTACAGCTGTATTTGATGTCATCTTTAATTTTTATTGGTGTCCCATGAGGCATTTCACTAAGTAAAAATAATATCTTAACCTACCAATGAATTTTTTTTTGTTTTAGAAACATATGTTTTAATTTTATATTTCAATTAGAGTTTATATTCAATATTATTTGTATTAGTTTCAGGTGTACCTTATTATTAGTTTGAGGTGTGCATTAGTATATTATTCTCTAATAGTGGTTAGACAACAGTATACTCTACAAAGTGGTCCCCTTGATATTTCAAGTGCCCACTTGTCACCACATACAGTTATTACTGTGTCACTGACTATATTCCCTCTTCGGTACTTGACATCCCAGGACTGTTTCCTGACTACCAGTCTGGGCTTCGTAGCGCCTTCCCCTGTGTCCCCAGGCCTACCACCCCACCCCACCCCCCCACCCCCTGGGCAACCACCAGTCTGTTCTCTGTGTCTTTGTGTTTGCTTCTGTTTTGTCATTTTATTTTTTAAGGTTCCACATATAAATGAAATTATATAGTATTTCTCATTTGCTGTCTTACTTCCTGACTTATTTTACTGAGCATATTTTGTGGCAAATGGCAAGATCTCATTAAGTATATATATGGTGTGTGTGTGTGTATGTGTGTATATATATATATATATAACAAACACACACACTGTATTTTGCTGTGTATGAAGCATGCCCACATTTTTGGCCCCAAACGTTCAGGAAGAGTCTTTTGTTTAAATTTTTCATCCCGTTATTTATTTATTTATTTATATTTAGATACTTGTTCTTTTGTATTGTAAAGGAATTTTAGCATTTATCTTTGAATATATGATATGAGAAATTTTATGTAACAAAGTAATTACAAAACATAAGAACAGACACAAGGTATTTCAGGTGCTCCCCGTGATAATGCACATCCTTATTTCTCCCTCAAAAATTTGGGCAAAAATTGCACATTATACATGGCAAAATATGGTGTATATATATATGTATATATATCTTACTTCTTTTCTTAAAATATTTTATTTATCTTATTTTTAGAGAGAGGAGAAAGGAGGGAGAAAGAGAGGATGGGAAACATCCATGTGTGGTTGCCTCTCGTGTGCCCCCTACTGGGGACCTGGCCCACAACCCAGGCATGTGCCCTGACCGGGAATCGTACCTGTAACCCTTTGGTTCAGAGGCCAGTGCTCAGTCCACTGAGCCACAGCAGCCAGGGGCTCTATCTTACTTCTCTATTGATGGGCACTTAGGTTGGTTCCATATCTTGGCTATTGTAAATAACGCTGCCATGAACATAGATAGGCACATACTCTTTTGAATTAGTGTTTTGGATTTCTTTGGATAAATACCCCGAAATGGAATCACTTGGTCATAAAGCAGTTTTAATTTTAACTTTTTAATGTTTTGAGTAAACTCCACACTGTGTCCCAGAGCGGCTGCACTGGTCTGCAATCCTACCAACCGTGCATGAGAGTCCCCTTTTCTCCACAGCCTCCCCAGCGTGTTTTTTGAGAAAAATATTTCATTTGAGCACAAATATTTTTTTCTTAGGTTCTATCCAAAAGGATTTAATTACACTTTGATCATTCTTATAATGAAATCAGGAACAAACATTTTAATGAGATTTTATTTATTTTTAGAGGGAGGGGAAGGGAGGGAGAAAGAGAGGGAGAGAAACATGGACCAGTTGCCTCTTACATGTCCCCAGCTGGGGACGGGGCCACAACTCAGGCTTGTGCTCTGGTCAGGAATCAAACCAATGATTTTTCACTTTGTGGGACGACGCCAACCCACTGACCCACACCAGTCAGTGCAGAAACAAGCATTTCTAAAAATCACCAAATATTTCTATGAATAATCCTCTACACTTGGGTTTTGGGGGTTGGGAAGGGCGTGAGTGCCAAATTCTACAAACAAACACTCGCCCTGGTTGCTTCCCACCAGAGAACGTTCTAGTTCCAGCGGCGAGTACTGCATCTCGTTGTGAGGAGCATAAAACACCGGGCTTGCTCCCCGCCCTTCAGAGAGTTGGTGCTCCAGGTCCTGTATTGCCGAGCCACATCCCTGTGTGATGACCTAGGTGTGACATTGCCCACATCTTTGTAGTAATGTTAATCACACTCTGAACCTCATGTGGTATTTTTTTGTTTAATTTGAAAAATAATTGATTTTAGAGAGAGGGGAAGGCAGAGAGAAACATGGATGTGAGAGGGAAACGTCAATTGGTTGCTTCCTGTCCACACCCGAAACGGATTGAACCTGTTACCTAGGTATGTGCTCTGACCAGGAACCGAACCCACAACCTTTTGGTGTACGGGATGATGCTCCAACCCACTGAGCTACACCAGCCAGGTTAAGTATTGATATGTCATGATGACATATCAGTAAAGCGAGAGGGCGAACATATCCACCACCCCCAGAGTCCCCCACCCCCACCCCGCCCCCTTGTCAGCCCTCTGCCCTCCTTGCCCCCTCTGCTCTCAACCATTCATCTGCTTTCTATTGTCATGCGGGTCCTGCAGAAGTAACGCCACTGTGTGGTTGGTAGGGTATGTGAATGCCATGCACGGGCTGGACAGCAATTTGAACATTTCACCTAAAAGGTCCTATGGTGTGCTTGAGTGTGATATTGTTACGTTACAGAATGACATGCTTATGACTTGGTAATGAAAGATTTTTATGTCATAAAAAAGGGGTGTTATTTGTGCCAGACCCTGTATATTACCTTACTAGAATTTTATTTATTTCCCAGAATTTTATATAAATGTAATCATTCAGTACTACTTTTTTAGTCTGTTCTCGTCATAATTATTTTGAGATTTAGCCATGTTATAGCATGTATGAATGTTTCATTTCCTTTTATTGATCAGTAGTATTTTATCCATTCATCTGTTAGTGGACGTTTGGGTTATTTCCTCTTTTTTTGGCTATTACAAATAAAGCTGCTACTGAATATTTACTTCTATGTATTTTAAAGGATATGTGCTTTCATTTCTCTTTGGTAAATACTGAGGGGTAGAACAGCTGCGTCACATGGTTAGTATATTTTTGACACTTTATTTTTCAATTTTTTAAAAAAAGATTTTACTAATTTTCAAAGGGGAAGGGAGGAAGAAGAGAGGGAGAGAAACATCGATGTGTGGTTGCCTCTCACACACCCTCTCCTGGGGAACCCTCAACCCAGGCATGTGCCCTGACTGGGAATCGAACCGGTGAACCCTTTGATTTGCAGGCCGGCACACCAGCCCAGGCAATTTCCAAGACTCCTCTTGAGACAAGCCAAGCACAGCCAGCATTCATTACAATCATCTGCCTCCTAGAGACATCTGATGGGATTTGCATTACTTATAGCTACACGCCAACCCACGTCAAAATGAGTGGTTTAAAACAACAATCATTTGTTCTTTGTCAAATGTCGGTGTGTCCACAGTGCAGTTTCGTGGACCTCGACCAACTTGGCTCATTCTCAAGGCTCATCAATCTCTCCTCTCTGAACACAGTACGGCTCAGCTGGGTGGCTTGGCAAGTTGCTCCGCTCCACGTGATCTCCTGCAGCAAACTAGCCCAGTCTTCTCCTCATCGTGATTTTGGTGGGAAATCACATTTTTTTGGCCAAAGAGTCTGAAGAGTAAGGCAGATGGAGTGGAGGTCAAAGTCACTCTACTAAATATGTGTGTCGTAGAACCTTGAAGCTGGGCAGGTTAAGGCCGGACTTTAGCAGCAGGACAATGTACAGAGTGGTGGGTGGGGATGTCTGACTTGCCTTGACTTCGGGGTGGGTCCATATGCACACGTGTGCCGGGGCAAACCCCAAGCCAGCTAGGTGTCAGCATCGGGCAGCGCTGATTCCAGAACAGAACTTGATTCTGCGCATGCGGGCCTTACTCAATATTATATGAACACTGCTGAGTCTTTCTTGTCCGGACATCCGGGTCAGGGAGCCCGTTGTCCCTACTGTGTGGATGGGTAGATAAACAGAGCCGTTTTTCTTCAATGAGACCCACTTCCCCTTTTCAAGCATTCATTGTAATTCCTTATTTGACATGTCACCCAGCTAGAATGTGGCTGAGACCAAAGACATCCGCAAAAAAGGTCCTCGGAACCAGTCCTAAAATGCAGTTGTCTGGTTTCTTACAGAGCAGTTCAGGCCTCCGGGGGAGGGGTGAACGATATACAGTTACCAAAAGGCTCCCCCTTGTGCTCCGGGGGTTCACCTTGACCATCGCCAGGAGAAAGACGTCTCTCAATGCCAGAGATTGGTGAAAAGGAAAAGGATTATTTATTTTAAAAGTCATAGATACTTAGAGTAATGACTTAATGTCTTCATTAAAATACTAAAGTCCTTTAGAATAAACACACCGTCCTTCCCCCTCTGCCCAGTCAGGGCACCGTAGCTCAGGAAAAGTAGAAGTCCGTGGCTCAGGCAGCCCCTCGGGCCCGGCACCATCGGCTGTGTCGCCCTCGAGATCTCCAGTTAATCCAAAACCATGTGGCACCTTCTCATGGCCCACCAGCAAGAGTCCTTTCACCCCTCTTCTTCCTGCAGGTCTCTCCTGCATTCATTCTTCCAAACTGCTGACAGAGAACTCTGTATTGCTCCTACATCTTCCCTTCCGGCTTCCTAAACTGCGAGGTACAGGGAGACCCAAAAGCCGCGTGGGCCCCAACCTTCCCTCTTTTCTCACGCAGGCGCTGTAACCAGGGGGCGTTGCCTCCCAGTTACATCCTGGGTGAAAGTCACTCCCATCCCCCTGGCTCAAAGCAGGGCCACAGCTATTTAACATATCTATGAAAACAGTTAAAACTCACAGATATGTTAAATGACCACATCTGAGGTTAGCTGCAGAGCTGTTGCTATGCAGAACAGCTCTCAATGGCCCTGCTCCATGTGTTCCATGCCCCAGCTCAGACCTGTGGGGATGAGGACATCCTATATATACTTTTACTTACATTTCCTGGACACCCTGAGTTCTGGACCCCATTACAAATCCTCATTTGGGCCCCCCTTGGCTGCACCCTGTTACAGGTTGTCAAGCTCACAGAGTAAAAGTTTTTAAATCAAAAGCTACCTATACCAAACCCAGAGTGGGAGGGGCTGTGTAGCCTATAGCAACACAATCCGTTAGGGTTACGGTCTGAAAAGAGCAAATTAGACTTGGCATTTTTTGCTTATGTATATAATTCATTTTAGGAAGATTCCAACCCAAAATGGAATGATTTAAATTTCGTATAGTGGCGTTTTTGTATCTAGTCAAAAACTAGAACCTCCCCAAAGGATCTTTGCACCGGTGACCCAGGTTTTACTGATTTGGACGAGCCACGGCGGGGTCTGCGAACAGTGGGTTTCCTATGCATTGCATGAAAAATACATCTCCGCTCCGAGGGTCTCGAAAGGCGCCTTTGCCACACCACAAACTCCTACAGAACGCAACTCCGGGATTCGATCACCACGAAACGGCCCTAGCCTGGGGCAAGCCCCGCCCCGACCCCCCCCCCCCCCACCTGGTCCCTTCCTTCCTTCCTTCCGAGGCGCCCCGCCTTCCGGGTCCCGCTCCAGCCCCGCCCCCAGCACTTGGCCACGCCCCCGCGCGCCGGACCTGCCCCGGCTTCCGGGCCCGTTGTGGCCACGCCCCCCGCTCTCTCGGAGACCGCTGTCCTAGGAGATCGCTAGAACAGAGCTTGAAGTGGCTCTTCACACACTGGTCCTGGGCTGGAGTCAGCATTTTAAGCGGCACACGGCGCTTTGATTTTGGTCACTTGGTAGGCCACCGCGACCTTGCAACACGTCGCCTCCAACACGTGTCCCCTCGGGCTCCCACGCCGTCCCCGTGCCCGCGCTAACGAGGGCCTGGGAGAGAAACCGGAACTCGCTCAGACCTCACGCCGGGGTCGGGGCTTCCGCCGCGCCGCAAAGCGCCTGCGCGCGCCGCCTCTTGCGTCACTCGGCCGCGCCCACGTTCCCCCGCGGCGCTGCCTGCTCCCGGTAGCCGGCTGGGCTGGAGGTTGTTCAGGGCGAGGTGCCCTCGGGGCTCCCCCATGGAGGAGACGGCGCTCGCGGCTGCCGCCCCGGACGCTCGCACCTCCCACTGGACGGCGACAAAGGCGCTGGCGGCGCGAGCGCAGGAGAGGTCGGCCCGCACGGCCTGTGGGAAGGTGTGAGCGGAGGTGAGCAGAGCCGGGTAACGGGGGGGAAGCCGCGCGGTCGCCTGCCCGCTGGGGTGAGGTCGCCACTCCTTCCCCCTTTCGGACAGCGCCAAGGGGCTAACCGTGGGCGAGCCTTGCCCTCGGCGGTTGGGGAGGGCGCTTCCCAGGCGCCGTTCTTTTTGCCCCGGGACACTGAGCCAGGCGTGTTCTGAGATGGAGGAGGCTTTCCTCGTTACCTGCATCGAGGAATCCCGCCGTGGGTCGGGTGCCGTGAACCGCCACGGAAACGTGGCTCGGCCGTGTCGGGCGCGTGTTGCTAAGTCCACGAAAACAGTTCCCCGTTGTCGTGCTGAGTTTTGGAGGTTGTTTTAGCTCCTGCGGAGATGCTGGCAGTTGGACCAGCCTTAGGAGTCTGCGGAGACCTTTTGAACTGGGCTGTTTTAATCTCCCAACTTTTATTACGTCACCGAATCCTCTGTCCCTCTCCACACAACTGTACAAAACTCTATACGTTTAGTTTCGTGTTTGTGTCTCTTCCAATTCGTTTAATACAAGACTACGTCTCAGTTTCGTTTCTACAAATTCTCTATATACTGGTTGTTTAGTACTACATTATATATTTTTAGTAATAAGAGGAAATGTGGAAGAATATAGATCTTTGTTTCAGGGAGGCTAGTAACTAAATTTTAAAAGGCAGTAACTGTTTAGTTTGTTTGCCTACCTCTGTATTTCCTTCCTGGCTACTCTGCCAGGGCTTATAAGTTTAAATGACAGTAACAGGTATTATTTACAAGGAAATGAATCATCTCCAGTTCCTCCAGCCATTTCCATTTTTTTTTCCCATAAGAGAGACCATATTAAACTTACGTGTAAGTGAAAATTTTAATTTATAACTTATTTTGCTCAATTAGGGTTGGAGATTCAGGTTAGATCCTGTAGTATTTACAAGGATGACTTTTAAAAATATTAGCCAAGTGAGAGGATGGGAAACATTAAAGCTGTGGAAACCAAGTAAAGTTAGTATAGACGAGGAACTCTGAAGTTTTACTATGATATGGGCAGGAATCGAGTCCAGTGGACACCCAGGTCCCTCTTCAGGCTGTGTCACTTTCTCTGGGGTCCTCTGCATGTGACTTGACCTCTGGGAGGTTCGGCTTCTTTAGCTGGAAGGTGGGGGTAAAGGTATTTTCTGCTTGTTATTGAACGGGTTAGAAATAATGTGTATCAGTCACCTGGAACAGTGCTCCCCACCCCTCCCCGGCAGGGGTTCAGTAAGTGGGAGCTATTTCTGTTAGGGAGAGGGAATAATAACAAAGAATTACACAAATTTCCAGGCTGGTTGTGTTGTATGAAAGTACCCTGCTGTGGTACCCTCCCTCCGCTTGCGCACTCCAGGTCAGCCTCGATGGCCTTTCTTTTCTGAGAAACTGCGCAATGCTCAGACATCAGTACCTTTGCACTTGCTTCTTCCTCTGGTTCGCTCTTTTCCCGCCTCTTTCAAGCTTTCACTCCATGTCTTCTCTGCTAGGCCTCCTAACCAACCCCCACTCCCCCTGCCTTAATTTATTTTTAGAGCAGGGAAAGGGAAGTAGAAACATCTGTGTGTGGTTGCCCCTTGCACGCCCCCTCCTGGGGACCTCAGGCATGTGCCCTGACTGGGAATCCAACCAGTGACTGGAGCACAGGCCGGCGCTCAATCCACCGAGCTACACCAGCCAGGGTGTGAGCTTGACCTTCACCGTGGCATTTAGCACCTTCTGATACAATGTTCTTCTATATTCTGTTTATTGTCTTGCCCTACCTCTAACAAGTTAAACTCCATGAGGGCTTGGTTTTGGCCTGTGTTACTTACTGCTCTGTTCCCGTTCGTAGAAGATCATTTGTATTCATGTAAATATTCGTTGGTCGAGTAAATGGCCTGAGTGTGCCACCTGTCCTCAGGGAGCCACCACGAAGCGCGGTTGAGTCTTCTACAGAAGTAACCGGAGTGTAGTCTAGGAAAAGTGTCGAAAGGCAGGTTAGGTTCAAGGCTACAGAATTCAGGAAAGGCTGATTGCTCTGGCTGACACAACGCACGCAGGGCTTCCTTGCAGAGGTGCTTTCCGAAGTGGATTCTGGAATGAGAGGCAACATGTGACCAGGGTGTGGAGGAGGGGGAGGGGCTGGTAGGACTGGCAGCAGCGTGCTGACCTCGGGCAGACCACGGAGCATGTGAACTGCAGTGTTGGGAACGGAGATGGAAAAGCTAGGTTTGGACTGAATGGTGAAAGACTTAGTTACTGGATTACAGCGTCTGAGCTCCCTTCCGCAGAGAGAGGAGCCATTCCAGGGTTCCGGCGGGAGACTGAGCTGGCAGAGGTGTGTGCTGTGCGGCAGTGTGGGAGCTGCCTGCGTTTACGCGGCGTGAGGGTCCGGGAGACATGCAGGGGCGAGGCCGTGTTTCAGGAAGGTGGAGCCCGTCTGGCACCCTGGCCCCTATATCCAGTTCTGGGTGGCGAGGACGGAGATGGTGACCCATACTGGAGCTGGTTCAAGTGCCACGTGCTCGTGTTGTGCCCCGACTAAACGGGACTCCGGTGGGAAGGGCATCCAGCTCTGAATGAGACCTGGGGCCTGAGCCTGGTTCTGCTACTCTGGCCCCTCCAGAAGCGGCCTAATTAGCATCTCTGTGCCCATTTTCTTGCCAGGGCCCTCACTTTTGTGGAAGTGAAAATGTCGCAAGTGGTTTAATAAAGCCATAGAAGGACTGAAGCTGGCATCATTCCTAAAATTCACTGACTTGGGTAATGGTTGCTACTGTTGTTCTCTTTATTTTTTTAAGATTTTATTTATTTTTAGAGACGGGAGAGGAGGGAGAAAGAGGGAGACAAACATCCATGTGAGAGAGTTGCATCTCACACACCCTGGACTGGGACCCAACCCACAACCCACGCAAGTGCCGTGACTGGGAATCGAACCGGCGACCTTTCACTTCTCAGGGAGACATCCAGCCCCACTGAGCCTTGCCGGTCAGGGCTGTTAGTCATTTTGTTAAGCAAATTTAATTGAGGCTTTCCTTGTGGATGTTCAAAAGCTAGTCCATTTTCCCCTGTGTCTTAAATTACCAATTTCATAATTTTATTTGAGATGTATTTATTTCATTTTCAACACACTTGCATTCAATGAAAGTTAATATATATTTGTAAGTATTAATGAACACAGTTGTGAAAGTTGGGTTAAAATTTAGAAAGAACAAACTGGAGACTCTAAGATCTTTGAAAGCATATTTAAAATTTGAATAGGTTATTTTCAGAATTTTCAGTTCTTGTAGCTGTGGCATCCTCGACGTCAGGGACTGTAGATCATTTTTATATGTCCAGTGCCTGTGACGTGGTAGCTGCTCGGGTGGCCACATACAACTAGAGGGAGCAGCTGGGGAGGTTGGCCATCCACCCAGTTCCTCTGGGAGGTCAGGTGGCCAGGCAACCACCTGGGGCTCATCATCTCTGGTTTAGGAGCCTAGTTGAAGTGAAACTGAGCAAGTTTTCTTGTTTAGCTGTCTGGAGCGCCAGCCCTGCCTGGGAGCTAATCCTTAAGCATTTAAAAAAAAAAAAAAAAAACAGAAATAAAACCCACCTGTCTCTGGCTGGTGTGGCTCAGTGGATTGAGCGCCTGCCTTTGAACCAAAGGGTTGCTGGTTCGATTCCCAGTCAGGGCACGTGCCTGGGTTGCGGGCCAGATTCCCCAGTAGGGGGTGCGCGAGAGGCAACCACACATTGATGTTTCTCTCCCTCTCTTTCTGCCTCCCTTCCCCTCTCTCTTAAAATAAGTAAATAGAATTAAAAAAATTTTTTTTTTAAAAATCACGTTGCAGGGCCTCCCAAGCTGTGACAGACTTGCAGTTAGAGAGAGGGGAGCAGAGCTTTGCCGGGTCTGAGAACAGCCAAGCTTCTCCTTCTCAGGACGGTCACACTGATGTCCTCTTTTCTAAGTGAAATTCAAATGACAATGCATTTACTTAGTCCAGTGACTGCGGGCTGCTTTTAAAGTCGGCAGCTTGGAACCTGTGTGTTGCTTGCGGTCCGGCCCCCTCCCCTTCCCCACTGCCCTGCATGCACACGTGGTTGGGGGGGTGGTTTGCAGGAGCGAAGAAACAGCCTGCTTCCGGAAAGACTGGTAAACCCAACTTGTCGCTGCAGGCGAGTGCCTTTTGTGGGAACCAGCATAAAGAACCAAAGTCATTGTCTTCAAGGAACTTGCCGAGTTGATCTTCAGAGGTAGAACATTAACAGAATATTGAATTTTATGGGGCTGACTACAGACATCCGTGCGGAGGAGAAGGGCAGTGCCTGTGGGCTGGAGCTGTTGAAGAAGTGTGACCTGGCGTGGCGTGAAGTGCAGGCTTCCAGCAGTGGTGGGAGGCTGGGTCCTGGTGGGGTGGGGGTGGGTGGGTGGAGTGGGTGTCCAGAGGAGAGGCCTCACGGGAGCCACAGCCCTGTGCTGAGAACGGAAGTGGGCAGCAGGGACGCCACTCTCCAAAGCCCCACGCATAAGAGTACCCACTCAGTCAAAGACGCCTTCTCTGTGCCTCTGTGTGTTTGGCATTTTCCGTGATACACGTTTTAAACAGCCTCCTGAAACTCTATAAATAAGTGGCGGAAGTTCACGTGTAGAGCTACCAGAGTTAGGACCCATGATCTCTCGGTGAGCTTAGGATAAAATGAGTAAGATTCTGTTCTCATGTGTGGTCCCAGTGGCCTCTGTGGGATTTCCTCCCTGTGGCACCTGACACTCGCCCGAGGAGAGGGGACGCGGTCGGGCTTCCTGGGGGAGGACACTGGCCACCGCACAGGGCCACGCGGGGCTGCAGAGTGAAGAACCAGGGGCTCTGGGAGGCAGGCTGTGTAGTGAGAGGGCGTGTCGGGGGCTGCATGTGGGAGGGTGTGACCAGCTGCCTTTAGCAACGCGACCTCCAGCTGGCTGGGGGGAGCCACGGGCTCAGTAGAAGGGGCGCCGTTGATTGGCTCTGGGCGGCAGAGAGGGTCGGGGCCTGTGGTTAGGCGGCTTTGCCAGGTGCCGAGGCAGCACGCGGCGCTGGGTCTTAGTTTCAGACCTCACAGCACATGTCGGTGGCTTGCATTTAGTGACAGTTGACCGTGAGTGTAAGTAAGTACTAGCAACCTAACGTTGGGTGTCTGAAAGTCAGGTTCATGTGTGGAGAGTGGGAATTGGGATTTGCGAGGCTGTCGTTACACCGGGACTGGAACTGTAGATACAGCTGTCGGATGCAGATCCCCTTGTTTCTAGGTATGGTCTTTGCAGATAACAGAGTGCCGTTTCATGGATTCCAGAATGTTCAGTCCCTCAAAATGGAGATTTACGAACCAGAACTTGAGTTCCTTCCTCCCTAGCGCTCGCACGGTGACGAAGGACGTAGTTCAGGACGGCAGTGTTGTAACGGAGGAGTGTGTGGGAAGGGCCGCTCTTATCAAAGCGGGCTGACCCTTGCTCTCGGAAGGGCACACCTGCCCGCCCGGCTGCTCTAGGACGCCGATCTGTAGGATACAGTGGCTTCGTGTCTGCTAAGGACCGCTCAGGAACAGGCAACTTGTTTTTGTAGGGTCAGTTTTATGTGCTCCCATACATCCACGCTTATCCCCAAAATACATGTATTAAGATGTATTTTGAGACTTCCAGCTACCTGGGTGCCCAGGACGGAAAAGCTGCTGGCACTCCAGTGAGGGAGAGCGGGGCGTCAGCATGGACAGACCGGGTGTGCGCTGCGCGGGGCCACGCTGCAGGTGCGTGTCTCACAAACGGTGTTCACTGGAGTGCACAGAGGTGATGCTCTCCCCTCGCCGTTTCCTTCCCAGGTGTCCACCTCCTCGCCCTTGCAGCACGTGCTTACGTCTCCTCGTAAGAACTGACCATCCTGGTCAGCGGGGCTCCGGATGCCCAGGGAGTCCCCAGGCAGGCTGAAGTGGAGGCTGGGTGTTTCCAAAGTTTGGGAAAATGGGCAATAGCTTCTTCACTTTAAAGTCTTTGGTGACCTTGTAGCTGGTTTAGCTTCTTTCTTTTTTTAAAGATTTTATTTATTTATTTTTAGAAAGAGGGGAAGGGAGAAAGAAAGAGAGAGAAACCTCAGTGTGTGGTTGCTTCTCGTGCGCTCCCTACTGGGGACCTGGTCTGCAACCCAGGCATGTGCCCTGACTGGGAATTGAACTAGCGACCCTTTGCTTGGCAGTCTGGCACTCAATCCACTGAGCCACACCAGCCAGGGCTGGTGTAGCTTCTTCTTATGTGTGTCTTCAGGTTATGATGCATTGGCATTGATACCCCAGCCAGAGGCAAGCTTCAGTCTCCACCTCCCTCCTGAGGACTTCTTTCAAGGTGTTGTCTTGCCTTTGGTGTGGCATTAGGAGGACTGGAGGGATTTCATATGGACACACAATCTCATCCATAGTGCCTGTGACTGTTACTTACAAAACCTCTGCCCTGGCTGGTGTGGCTCAGTGGATTGAGTGCCGGCCTGTGAACCAAAGGGTCGCTGGTTCGATTCCTGGTCGGGGCACATGCCTGTATTGTGGGCTGGGTCCCCATTAGGGGGCGCATGAGAGGCAGTCACACATTAATGTTTCTCTCCTTCTCTCTTCCTCTCTCTCTGAAAGTGAATAAATAAAACTGTAAAAAAAAAAAATCGAGAAGTACCAGAAAATTGGGTGTTAGTTATCACCAATCATAAACCTTGTTGCTGAGTAATGTTTTTCCTTCACTTTCTACGCTTTGTTTTCATTCATTCGTCAATAGAGCTCATGAGTTAGCCTTTGGGTCTTGTGGTTTGAGCCCTCTATTGCCCGGGACCTGCATGCTCTCTGACAAGGCCACCAGCAGCACGCCTGCAGCCTGTCACACACGTGTCTGCTGGAGTCACCACGCTCTGCTGACGAAATAACGTGCAACCCACCTCTCCTCACACACCCCCAGACAGGCTAAATGAGAAGCAAATCACCATATGCTTATGTCCACGTAGCTTTCTAAGAAGAAAATGTGTGAGTGAAAAATTTTTAGTTTCCCTATATATATTCCCAGAGGACATGTTTGTGAAACTGGTGTGTTTATAAGCTGGATATGTGTATTTATGCCTGAATTTCATTGTATAGAATGATTTTACATTTTTTAAATAAATATTTATTTATTTTTAGACAGAAGAGAGGAAGAGAGGGAGAGAAACATCCATGTGTGGTCACCTCTCGTGTTCCCCCTACTGGGGACCTGGCTCGAAACCCAGGCATGTGTCCTGACTGGGAATCGAACCTACTACCCTTTGGTTCTCAGGCTCAATCCACTGAGCCACACCAACCAGGCCTGTTTTTTCTTATAAGCAAAGTTTTGTCGTCATGCACTGTCAGTTAAGACTGGAAACATTTTAAAAATAGGAAACCAGAGTTCACAAAGCCCCTGTAGACGTGGTTTGGAGTCAGCCTGGCCCTGTAGTCTCGTATCTGTTTACCTGGTGCACAACGTAACGATGATGTATGCGCATATTGAGAAGTGATTACCGTAGTGACTGACATCCATCGCCTCAATACTCATTTTTTCTTGTGATGAGACTTCTCAGATCTACTCTCGTAGCCACTTTCAAACATACAGAACAGTATTATTGTTAACTGGGGTCACCGTGCTGTACACGACGCCCCCAGGACTGATGCATCTTATGACTGGCAGTTTGTGCCTTCTGACCCCTCCTCCCCATCCCGCCAGCCCTTGCCCCGCTGATAACCACCACTGTGTCCTCTGGTCCTGTGAGCTTAGGTTTTATGTCACGATACTATCTTTTGCCGCAATCAGGTTAGCGCTAAATATAAATACTCCATACATTGCTTTTCAATAGCAGTGAGAAGGAAGGCGTCGGGGCTGTATGTGAAGGGAAATGCAGTACCGTTTTGGACTGTGCGCGCGCTGTCCCGATCGTCCCCTGAAGATCTCCTTTCGTTTTGCCTCCTGCAGGTCTGCAGCCTGCCACATCTTGCCTCCTGCACCGGCACGTCCCTGTCCTGTGATCAATGTGAGTCACAGGGACTTCTGGAGTCACGAACGAAATGAGCCAGGGGCGTGGAAAATATGACTTCTATATTGGTCTGGGATTGGCTATGAGCTCCAGCGTTTTCATTGGAGGGAGTTTCATTTTGAAAAAAAAAGGCCTCCTGCGACTCGCCAGGAAAGGCTCCATGCGAGCAGGTAGGTGGTGCGGCGGCCACCGTGTGACGTCAGTGCGTGCGTGCTGACGTCCTCGGGTGCTCGGGCTGTAGACTCCGCCTCCTCTTCGTCCCTAGTGGGTGTGTTCGGACCTTCAAGCCGCGAGGGTTGTAAACGTGTGTAGCGCATCCAATGTCAACCTTGTAAAGAGGAAGACGGGATGCCAAAGAAGCCACCCACTCAGCCCTGCATGCAGTCACTATCAAGTGGGACCTGGCCGTTAGCCACCGTTTCTTCACATTCTGATGATTCTGCAGAGAAAGCAGGTCGGGGTCTGCAGAGAATCAGAACCTCATTCAGGGCGAGGCTCTTCTGTCTGGGATAGTGGAAGTTGCATTTTTACCTTAGGCATATTCTTCCTGGAAGATGGGGCTTCCCCGGCTTGAAGAGTCCTCAGTCCTGGGAACTTCTGCAGGGGGTGTAGGTGGTTTCCCCAGAGACTGCTCACACAGGTCAGGGGGCCTGGGAGGGACACCTGCCGTACTGGAACCACACTCTGACTTTGCCTGCCACACTCACGACAGCGCCCGCCATTGTGCTGTATCCCGCCCGAGGTCTGTCAGTTCAGCCTCTGCCTCAGTTCTAGGCCTCCCTCCAACCTCCTAGGAAGACTAGCTTTGGCTGTGAAAAATGCCACCCCCCTCTTGACACTGCCACCTGTGTGGCCGAGCGTCATCATGCAGTGTGCGAAGCTCAGCCTCTGTAGGGGTTTTGTGGACGGAGGGGAGCCCCTTGAACAAGTACGTTCTTCCTCCTTGGCCAGTCTGGCGGGTGCGCTCCTTGTCCATGACGGCCGTGCTTGTCCGAGGCTCTCCTTGCACGACTTCTGCTTTTGGACACTGCTTCAGCGCCGACTGTTCGACTTGATGACTTTGGTTGGGGTGAAGGTCAAGTGAAAAAGCAGCAGGAGCGTCGGGACAGCCCAGACCAGGAGCCAGGGCTCCATCTGTTCACCTCTGGTCAGAGTGGGCCGCTCTATCCAAGGTCACGGCCTAGGAGGGGCTGACCCACCCCTGCGGGGCTTGTCGGCTCTCAGGCTGGTTCCTTTGAGGTTGGACTACTTTTGATTGGATCATTTTCTTGACTTTCTTTATTATAAAAGCTGACTTCACAAAAGACTGAAGTATAAGGGTTCATTTCATTCCTTCACTCAATAGGATGCTACAGACCTAAACATTTTTAACATTCCGTGATCCTCACATCCCTTTTGTTATGTGATCATTAAAATGTTATCTAAGAATCTCTTTATACATGACAGAACCTTTGGTCAAAGCAGCAATAAGCGACAAATGAGATCTTGTAAAATCTGTCATTACTTACAGTCATCATAAACTCGAAGGGGCCTGATGATCTTTCACGGAAGTGAACTGTCTTTTCATCCACAGGTCAAGGCGGCCACGCGTACCTGAAGGAATGGCTGTGGTGGGCTGGACTGCTCTCAAGTACGTACAGAGAGTGTTTTCAGAAAACGTTAGACTTGTATATCGAGATATTTGCAGATACTATTACAGCTGCATGTTACTAGCAACTTTTAAAAGTATAAATAAGTCCTTTTACTAATGAGCAAAACTCAAAATATTTCATATTGGCCCTGGCTGGTGTGGTTCAGTGGACTGAGCACCGGCCTGCAAACCAAAGGGTCGCTGGTTTGAATCCCAGTCAGGGCACATGCCTGGGTTGCCAGCCAGGTCTCCAGTAGGGGGCGTGCGAGAGGCAACCACACAGTGATGTTTCTCTCCCTCTCTTTCTCCCGCCCTTTCCCTCTCTCTAAAAATAAGTAATAAAATCTTAAAAAATAAAATCTAAAATTGAAGCCTGTACAAGTCATTTAACAGGTTAGTAGTTTATTTAATTTGAATGGGAAGACTTTTTCACCTACGTGATTAAAACCTGTCTGACATGTCTCTGTGTTTTTACAACTCTGCTCAGTCCGAGAAGGTGCTTTTGAAAGTGAAGGGTCACAGGAAACACCCTGTTTTTATTGCCCACCTGCTGCTCTCCATTCCCATCTGGGAAGCAGTGCAGTGAGTGGGACCGTCCAGAGAAAGGGACAGAGGAAAAGCGCCGGAAGACACTGAGCCTTGACAGTCTTCAGGGTTAAATCATGTAAATGTTCTTTCTAAGCCCGAGGGCAGCTGACATAACAAAGGGACTGATTTGACTCTTCATCCAACAAATACTACTTTTGTACACCAGGTGTTCTAGGTGCTGGAGGTGCACTAGTCAGATAAACAGAAAGACCCTTGCCCCCGAGAGTGAACATTCTAGAGGGAAGACCAGCAGTAAACAAGATTCTAAGTTAGAGTGTGTCAGGCATAAAGGCTAGCAGTGGTTAGGACTAGACAGGCAAGGGCTGTAAAGTGCAGCGTTGATAGCTTTACATTTCAGACAGGACGCCGGGGCAGGTCTCATACAGGAAGTGAGGGAGCTGTCCGTGTGGATATTTGGGGGAAGAGCATTTTATTTATTTTTTTAAAAGATTTTATCCATATTCAGAGAGCGGGGAAGGGAGGGACAAAGAGAGGGAGAGAAACATCCATGTGTGGTTGCCTCTCGTGCGCCCCCTACTGGGGACCTGGCCCACAACCCAGGCAAGTGCCCTGACTGGGAATCGAACTGGTGACCCCTTGGTTGTTGGGCTGGTGCGGCTCATGGGACAGAGCATTTTAAATGGGAGAAAACAGTAAATGTGAAGGCCGGGGGGGTGGGACGTGTCTGGACTGTGCAGGCATGTGGGGCCGCCTCCAGGGTAGCCCCCAGAGGCTCACCCCTGATGCTCATATCCTGGTGTGACGCCCTCCAGCGCCAGTGAGTGCTGGCTCCCGTGACCAGATTGTAGCAGGAGTGACGATGTGTGACTTTGGAGGCTGTCCTCGGAGGCATTGCAGTTCGACCCTGCCTGTGTGGGCAGCTCACTTGGACTTGCACAGCGGGGTCCTCAGGCAGCCCGAGGGGCAACCATAAACCTGCCATTGTCGCAGCCTCTATGTGTAAAAATCCTAAACAAACTAAGGAGCAAATTAGATTTATTCTGTGGATGCAAAGTTGGCATGAATTTGGAAAACCAGTCACTGTTGTTCACCATGTTAACAAATTGAAGGAGAAAAACTTTCTAATTTCAGTAGAATTCAGGAACTATTCGTGACTACAAGGAAAGTATTTCAAATAAGTAATTTAAGTGAATTTTTTAACAAGTATTTATTTATTTTTAGACAGAAGGGAAGGGAGGGAGAAACAGAGAGAGAGAAACATCAATGTGTGGTTGCCTCATGTGCCCCCTACTGGGGACCTGGCCCACAACCCAGGCATGTGCCCTGACTGGGAATCGAACCACCGACCCTTTGATTTGCAGGCTGGCACTCAGTCCACTGAGCCACACCAGCCAGGGCTGGAAAATATTTTTTAATTTCACAATAAAGTTAAGAACTTCTTTTGATCATGAGTTTAAGAGAATGTAAAGACAAATCACAGAGTTGTAAAAATAATAATTACAAGGTTTTTAACCCACAGAAAATTCATGTTCAAAATAAAATTACCTCAGTAAGAGAAAACAAATCGCCTAATAAACAAAAAGGGGGAAACTTGAACAGCTGCTTCGCGAAAAGGTTTTACTTGGTCAGTAAACAACGGGAAAGGGGAAATGCGAGTGGAAGGCGCAGTGAAGCAGAGTCACTCGCCGTGAACAGATAGCAGACTTACATCTGACCACGACAAGCACTGGGCAGAGAGTGCGGCAGGGTCCTCGTGCCCACTGCCGAGTGAAATTTGGCATAACCGTTCTGGAAAACACAGTAGCCAGGGGCGATGTCTCTAAGAGATCACGTCTCTTTCCTGTGTGAGACTCCCCAGGGTCCCTGGTTCGGTTCCCGGTCAGGGCGCGTCCCTGGGTTGCAGACTGGGTCCCCAGGAGGGGGTGCACAAGAGGCAACCACAGGTTGATATTTCCCTGTCTTCCTCCTCCTCTTCCCCTCTCTGTAAAAATAAATAAATCTTTTTTAAAAAAGAAAGAAAAAAGCCAGTGAAAAAGGTAAGAGAGATACTTTCACACCAGCTTTTAGCGCCTTTTAATTGATTTGTGTCCTTGTCATAGGGTACAAATATCTACTTAAATTATGTATTTAAAAAACTAAGCATAAATTAGATCTCTTTAGTTGAAACTGATGGTAGAAAACATGGAAATTACCAGACACAGTTGCAGGAGTGTAGAAGAATGTCTTTCTAAGTAGCGTGCAGATATTTCCACTTTGGGTGGATGTGCTTCCGTCTGAGAATGTTCTTGTGTTGTCCCCCTCCCAGTGGGAGCCGGTGAGGTGGCCAACTTTGCTGCGTACGCCTTCGCGCCTGCCACCCTGGTGACTCCGCTGGGTGCCCTCAGCGTCCTCGTAAGGTAAGGGTGTGGGGCTGCACGTGTGACAGCAGGTGCCATTTCGGACCGGGAGGTGGTCAGTGCCGGCTCATCACACACGCTCAGCGTGATCCCCGTTAGATAGCCTCGGGAGTGTTTTTAATGCCGTGTCGTAATTTGCTTTTAAAAGCTTATCTTCTGTGCACAGACCAGCCAGCAGTTTATGGGGGAAGATGCTTCTGTGCTTTATCTTGTTTGTATTCAGAGCTGGCGCTAGTTTTGCTTACATTTCAGTTTTTGAAAACTCCAAGTGGCACTTGTCACAGTAGTTATCACGTCACACACGTGCACCTGGCCAGGGTGGTGGGTGACGAGTAGGTTTCTGCACCTGCTGCCTCTGCAGACGGGCCTTGGGTGCTTGTTTGTGGGGAACAGTCCAGGACTTGTTGGATTTCTGTTAGTTCAGTGACTCGCGCAGACGCTGAGCCCATATCGGAGTCTGGGTTTTCATTACTGTCCTCAAAGTTAAGTGATGGATATTTTTGTCTTCCCTCCCCACAGGATTGTCTGTGTATGACCCCAAGATCCCTAGAATTTATTTATAAAAAACTGCATTTATTCTCACATGTTTAAACCTCAGTCACCTTCCAAGTACTCTCCATTTGATACAATCCACCTATCCAGATATTTTTTCCACTGCAGAACAGTTTTTGAACTCACCAATTTTGATGCCTTTTAATACTTCTGCCAATTTTTTTTGTTTCTCCTCTTCCATGTCGTCAAAACATTTTTCTTGAGGACTTTTTTCATCCAGAGAAACAAAAAATGTCGCTCAGGGTGAGATGGGATGAATAGAGGGGATGAAGCATGGGGTCATGCTGGTTTTGGTCAAAAACTGCTGAACACTCAGGTGGTGTGGGCAGGTGCTCTCGTGAATCCCCCATCATGAAGTGGGCAAATGTGTAGAAAGAGTCTTCAAAAAAAAAAATTCACTGAAGGTGAACACAGCCTCTCACAACAACGCCAGTTGGTCCACTGACACAGTTGGATTCCTAGAACACTCACCTAGCGGGAGAAGCCTGGACTACAAGGGGCCCCCCCTTTAGAAGATAATTCTGGGGGTTTATTTTGGGTCCCCCTTGTATGTATAAATATTACATGTAAATGACATAATTTTTTGAGGTAGCATATATTATATATGAAGATACATTGTGGTACATTTCTTTTACCCTTATTTTTCTGTATATTATACTAATGTACTTATAGCCTTATACTGTATTTTCTAATATTTGGATAAAACTAGCTCCAAAGCATTGAAACTTGATAACGAATAGGCAAATTATATAGAATTCAATGAACATGTAAGAGGGATGCATCAACCAGTGAGGATAAATTGAAGCCAAGCCATTGAAGCATTGATTTGCATAGACTCTTAATTAGGATACAGATTTGTATGTCGCTCCATTTATTGTACATTTCATCCCGATTTCCTACAATAAAAGGACGGTGACTACTGGTTTAGTGTCTGAAGAAGCAGGTGATTCCTAGAAACCTCCATCTTGAGGTCAAAGCCATTTTCTGTCCCTTGGTCAAAAGCCGGAGTCTTGCTAAGCCCCCAAGGTTTTGGTTTGAGTTCGACTATTTAATGTCTGAAGTGTGTTGATATTTCAAATGAGAAAATAGCTGCATATTTTAATCCTATGCACCTTCTCCCTCCCGTTTTAGTGCCATTCTCTCTTCATACTTTCTAAATGAGAGGCTTAACCTCCATGGGAAAATCGGGTGTCTGCTCAGCATCCTGGGGTCCACGGTCATGGTCATCCACGCTCCGAAGGAAGAGGAGATCGAGACCCTCAGTGAAATGTCGCACAAGCTCGGGGACCCCGGTAAGGAAAAGATGGGCTTTATTGGGCTCACTCTAGTGTTGCTTTTTAGTTTAGCACGTTTTTTGTTGTTGTTTGTTTGTTTAAGTGATTTTATTTTTTTAAGATTTTATTTATTTTTAGACAGGGGAAGGGAGGGAGAAAGAGGGAGAGAAACATCAGTGTGTGGTTGCCTCTTGCGCGCCCCCTACTGGGGACCTGGCGGGCAACTGAGCCTGGTGTCCTGACGGGGAATCGAACCGGGACCTTTTGGTTCTCAGGCTGACACTCAGTCCATGAGCCACACCAGCCAGGGCTAGTTTTTCATTTTAATCAAAATTCTGTGTGTGTACAGAGAGGCGGATTCCTCTGCATGGCCCGTTAGAAAGCAGCGTGCACCTCCCTCGCTGGTTCTTTGTTCTGTGTCTAAAGAACATGCTTCCGTGGTCGCTTCCTTGGCTGTAGTCATTTTGTGTTCTATTTGTTATCTGTTGTGTCTGTTTAGTTGTGTTTAAGGGTTTGTTTCCACGACAGCCATAACCTTTGTTCTCAGCTGAGACGTGCAATATATTGATTACTTTCCCTTCTTTATATCTGAGTGTAGTCAGTAGACAACGTTACGTTAGTTTCCTGCGCACAGTGTAGGGGTCTGACGTTGATGACACCCTACAGGGTGGTCACCATCGCCTCATCACCGTCTCTCACCGTGCAAGCTGATCCCGCTGTGACTACATTCCCTTCACATTTTTTTTTAAAGAGTTTATTCATCTATTTTTAGAGAGGGAAAGGGAAGGAGAGGGAGAGAAACATCAATATCTGGTTGCCTCTCGTGCGCCCCCTGCTGGATACCTGACCTGCAACCCAGGCATGTGCCCTGACTGGGAATCGAACTGCAATCCTTTGGTTCACAGGCCAGCCCTCAGTCCCCTGAGCCACACCAGCCAGGGCTCCCTTCACATTTTTACCCATCCCCCCAGCGCCCCTCTTCTCAGGAGCCAATCCCTGTGGTCTAACCTTCCCTCTCTAGTCTAAGGTTTTTCTTAACAAATAATGGTCTTGTTGGGTGAGTTTTTTTTTTTAGTGTATGTGCCTTTTTTAAAAAAGTTATATTTTATTGATTATTACAGTTGTCCCAGTTCTTCCCCCCACCCTCTTGCTCCCTTCCGCTCAGCAGCCCCCACTCCCTCAGCCCATCCCCACACCACTGTTCATGTCCATGGGTCATGTGTACAAGTTGTTTGGCTGCTCCATTTCCTATGCTGTGCTTTACATCCCCACGGCTGTTCTGTGACTACCTGTTTGTGCTTCTTAATCCCCGCATCTCTCATCCATTGTCCCACACCCCCTCCCATCTGGTGCACTCTGTATCCATGATTCTGTCTCTGTTCTTCTTAGTTGGTGTTTTAGATTCAATTGTAGACAGATGTGTATTTTTGCCATTTTATTGTTCATACTTTTGATGTTTTTCTTAAATAAGTTCCTTTAACACTCTGTATAATAATGTTTTGGAGATGAAGAACTCCTTTAGCTTTTTCTTGTCTGGGAAGATCTTTATCTGCCCTCAATTCTAAATGATGTCTTTGTAGGCAGAGCAGTCTTGGCTGTAGGTCCCTGCTTTTCATGAATATTTCTTGCCAGTCTCTTCCAGCCTCCAAAGTTTGTTTTGAGAAGTCAACTGACAGTTTAATGAGAACACCCCTCTAGGTAACTAGTTGCTTTTCTTTTGCTGCTTTTAAGATTCTCTTTTTAACTTTGGCATTTTAATTATGATGTGTCTGTGTTTGGGCCTCTTTGGGTCCATCTTGTTTGGGACACTCTTTGCTTCTTGGACTTGGATGTCTATTTCCTTCACCAAATGAGGGAATTTTTCTTTCATTATTTTTTCAGATATGTTTCCAATTTCTTGCTCTTTCTCTTCTCCTTCTGGTTCCCCCTATAAATGTGAAGTAGGACCTGTTGAAGTTTTCCCAGAGGCTGCTCACACTATCCTCAGTTTTGGGGGATTCTTTTTTCTTTTTGTGCTTCTGATTCATTGTTTTTTGCTTCCTTATGTTCCAAATCACTGATTTGATTCTCAGCCTCATGCACTGGCCTGTTGTTTCCCTGTAAATTGTTCTTTATTTCAATTAGTGTTTCCTTTGTTTCTGACTGGGTCTTTTTTATGCCGTTGAGGTCCTCACTCAGTTCCTTGAGCATCCTTATAACCAGTGTTTTGAACTCTGCATCTGGTAGATTGCTTATCTCCATTTTGTTTAGTTCTTTTTCTGGAGTTTTAATCTCTTCTTTCGTTTGGGCCATGTTTCTTTGTCTTCTCATTTTGGCAGCCTCCCTGTGTTATTTCTAAGTATTGGGTAGAGCTGCTTTGACTCCATGTCTTGGCAGTGTGGGCTAATGTAGGAGGTGTCCTGTAGGGTCCAGTGGCACAGCATCCCCTATCACCGAAGCTGCGTACTCAAGCTGTGTACACCCTTTGTGTGGGCTGAGTACACCCTCCTCTTGTAGTTGAGCCTTGGTTGCTGCTGGCAGGTCAGTGAGAGGGATTTACGCAGGCCAGTCAGCTGCAAGGATTGGCTGTGACCACTGACCGCCACCCTCCGTGGAGGACCAGCTGTGCAGGGACAGGGTGGTGGTGCTCTGATCCTGACGTGGCCTGTAGCTGTCCACTGGGTGTGCTGGCCCTGGAGTTTCCTCGGTGATACAGGCCAAGGTCAGTGCCCACCTGTGTTCTGCCCAGGGCCACCCTGTGTGAGCTATAAAGCAATCTGAGTTGGCTGCTGCTAGTGCAGGCCCTGGGGCCACTCACCAAGAGATATGGGTGCTGGGGGTTCACGGAGGCCAGCTGCTGCTTGTCTGAGAGGATTTAGGAAGTTGTGAAGCTTGAGCCTAGACCAGCCATTCACGCGGAAAAGTTGCTGTTAACAGCTTGGGTGGGCCTGTAAGTTGTGTGGGACAGTCAGGGGATCTCCAGGGCGGGGCAGGGCAAACTGTTTCAACCAGGTTGACAGAGTCTCAGAGTCACACCAGCTGCGCTCTCGGGGCGGGGTGGGGGGGGGGTTCAGAAACGTACAGAGCCTCTGTTTGCCTTCCTGTCTGGGACAAAGCTGTCCCCCAGCTTTCGCCTTAGTGCCAGACCCTTCAGTTCCTTCCAGTGTGTGGCTGGTGCCCTTCAAGCCGCTCTGATGCTGGAGCTCAGAGGGAGTGAGCCTAAGTACGAGTCCTTGTGTGGGTTCTTTACAAAGAACTGCTTAGGACTCCAGAAGTTTCTTCTGCCGATGCAGTCCCCTCTGGTTTTTGCAGCCAGAAGTCGTGGGGACTTATCTTTGGGGTACTGGAGCCCTGGTCTGGGGGGCCTGGTGTGGGGCTGGGACTCCTCACTCTCAAGATATCCCTCGGGAATTTCCATCCCGCACACGTGGGTGTGGGACCAGCCCCTTCCACGTCTCCGCCCCTCCTCCAGGCTGGATGGATGTGGATTCTTTAATTCCATAGTTGTCAGACTTGCGTGTTGTTCAGCTCGATTTCTGATAGTCCTGAGTGCTGGTTGGTCTATAATTTAGGTGTAATTTTGTTGTGGTCGTGTGAGTTTGCCAGCCGTGTTTACCTGTGCCACCGTCTGACCGGAAGTTGTTGACCTGGCTTTCTACGGAAATTGATCGCTCTGTCCTGCGTGCTGGCCCAGGGGTCTGTTTTGCTCCCCATCATTGGAGGCACAGGAGTGACTCCTCCAGTTTCACCTCTTGGAAACCGTTCCCCCAAGGGCCTTGTCGGCCTCAGACTAGACTGCTGTCTGTTGGCCACCGGCTCAGCCGGCACCCTGATTTCTTTTCCTTCATCGGCATCCTGGTTGGGGGGGGGCGTCACTTTCTTCTCTTTCCTAGATCTCTTGTCTTCTGAATCCGGCGTTTGTGCCTTCATTTGGTGGAGACACAAAAGGCACAGAAGAAACGGGACTTTGGAGACCTTGCATGCGCTGCAAGGCCCTTCATCGACTTTGTCTCTTACCTCCAGCGTTGCTGCTAAGGAACCAGATGCAGTTGATTCTCTTTTTTTATTTTATTTTTTAAAGATTTTATTTATTTTTTTTTAGAGAGGGGAAGGGAGGGAGAAAGAGAGGGAGAGAAACATCAATGCGTGGTTGCCTCCTGTGTGCCCCCTACTGGGGACCTGGCCCGCAACCCAGGCACGTGCCCTGACTGGGAATTGAACCGGCGACCCTTTGCTTCGCAGGCCAGTGCTCAATCCACTGAGCCACACCAGCCAGGGCTCTTTATCTTTTTTTATATGTAATTGGTCATTTGACTTTGGGAGCCTTTAGATGTCCTCCTTGCCCTCAGTCTGAAATTCCCCACTCTGTGCCTGAATATGGGTCAGTTTTATTCACTGTACTAGGTTCTGTTGTTGTTTTTTTTTTTTTTAACTTTATTTATGGTTTTAGATAGAGAGGAAGAGAAGGAGAAAGGGAGAGAATCATTGATCGGTTGCCTTCCTAATGTGCCCCACCAGGGACCGAACCCGCAACCTGGGCATGGGCCTTGATCAGGAATCAGACCTGCGTGTGCTCGGTTTGCAGGGTGTGCTGGGTTCTTGGGGGAATGGGAAGCGCTCTAGCAGGCCAGAGGGCAGGAGTGTGCGAGCAGGTGGGGTCGAGAAAGGTCCCTTTGGAGAAAAGTGGGAAGTCAGGCTGGAGAGAGGACGGGGTAGGATTTTGAGGGCCTGGAGAGGCCAACAAAGGAACTGAACTAGGCTCCAGGAGGTCAGAGAGCCCTGAGAGAGCTGGGGAAGAATGCGAGGGAAGTGCCAGCAGGGGCATGGATGGACCCGGGGCCAGGGCCCTGGGGCAGAGGGGGATGCTCTGGGGAAGTTTGCAGGCAGGATGCTAGCGGTCTGGACGGGGCTGGTGCTGGAAGTGGGGCGGGAAAAGACGTTGGGATAGGATCCTGGCTGCCTGTGGACACTGGCAGACAAGGTCAAGTCCGAGTTCTCTGTAGCCTGAAACGAGGAAGTTAGGGCGGAAAGCCAGGTCGAGGAGTAAGTAGCTGGTTTCTCACGCTGGCAACCCAGCTTCCCAGTACGTGACTCACGGGTCTTGAGCAAGCACCATAAGCATCTCGTAGGTGCGCCCACGTTAGGGTTGGCAGAAATCTTTGTTTTCCAGGTGACAGGTGAGAGGACCAGAGAGTTTCGATTAGTTGCCCCAAGTCACCCAGGAAACTGGAGAAGGGCCAGGCTGGGATCAGGCCTCTTCACTTCCAACCCGGTGACCTTGCCCGAACCGGGTTGGGTGTGCGGGGCTTGAAAATCAAGGCCACTCACGTTTGGGTCTCTCAGTTGGCGTGGCATCAGCTGTCAGTTTTCATGACAGGATTTACCTGTCCTGTGCCCCGCCCCCACCAGCTCGGTTTCCTGTGCACGTGACTGGCAGGCTGGCTGGCTGAGCTTCTACCCAGAAGCTCCTGTGTGTGCGTTACCCTTTCCTGACCTTTCCAGCCCGTGCATCCTCGCCTGTCGGGCAGGCCTTGTCCTCCTCTCCGCGTGAAAATGCACAAGTGACTTCTGGGAAGAATAAGATCGAAGGCCCGCGCCGGGTGGTTCAGTTGGTCACAGCGCCGTCCCCATACTCGAAGGTTGTGGGTTCGATCCCCGGTCAGGACACACACAAGCATCGACCAGTGAATGTATGAGTGAATGGGACAACAGATCGACTCTCTCTCCCTCTCTCCCTTCCTCTGTCTCTTAAAAGGAACAGAAGGGACTAAGAGCTTAGAGTTGGGAAGATCTGCATCTCCCACCCACACTGCAGCCCCTTGGAGGCACCCCCGGCAGGTGCTCACCCCATGGCTGTGGCCAGGCCATCCGTTCTTAGGACAGCTGTGAGCACCAGAAAGCTCTGAGTCTGAGCCCGGGGCTCGCTCAGTCCCCCCAGATGAAGGGTCAGGCGACGTGCACTAGAGTCCTGCCCATGTGACTTTCTGCGTGACTGGAGTGGGCTATGTGTCTTCTGCCAGTCACCTTTGCGTCATCTGGACCTGAGGGAGGGCCCCTGGTGAGAGAGGATGGACGAAAAGAGCCCGGGTCCGGTGCGGGGCCCTTGGCGTCGTCATCCCTGTTATGCCGCCTGCAGGTCCCAGTGGTGCTGCGGACGTGTGTAACGTGATAGGTGTGTTTAGATGCCTGACTGGTGGCCGTCAGGTTCCCAAGTGTGAGCCTCCACCACGGTTCCCTCTCTCGGCCGTCCTGCCCGTGGCCTTGCGCCTGCCCTGGTCTCTGTGGGTCCCCGGGGCCGGGGAGGGGAGGGCGGGAGCGCAGGTTGTGGCTTCAGAGCATCCAGACATTCTGCCTTGGTGCCGCCAGTGGCCCGTGGGCCCAGCGCCTCTGGGTGGAAATCCATCCCCAGGGGCCAGACATGTGAGACTTGGGGTGTCCAGCCGTCTAAACCCACAGTCAGGAGGCCCTGGGAGCTCTGTGGCCCTCTCCGTGTCCTTCGCTTGTTTGCTCTTCAGGGGCGCGCGGGGTGCGGGCTTGTTGCTGTCGGAGGTCAGGCCTCGCCTCCTTCGGTCACCATGGAGACGCCCCTGGCCGCCACCCAGCGGCTGTAAACCGGCTCCGCGGGCTGACTCTCTGCGTGGAGGTGGAGCTGTCTGCGTTTGCGGGGTCACCGTCTCCCACTTCTCTGCGCATGCGCATGTGCGCTCGGAAACCCTCCGGGAGTCCAGTCCGCAAATTCAGTGCTCTGGGGATTCGATCAGTCCTTGGGTTTCTAATCTGGTTTCTCGTAGAAATTCTTTTCTTCCGGTGATTGGACCTCCTGAACTAGACTGTTGTTTTTCTTATTTTTATTTCTCATCATTTTGCCTTTTGTTGCCTTCTGGGAGAGATCCTCAGTTTTATCTTCCAGCCTTCCTTTGAATTTTTATATCTGCTAGTTTTAATTTCTAAGGGCTTGCTGTGTGCTTTTGGATTCTTAGATTTTCTTGTGACAGAACAAAAATCCACAGAACGGGAGACTCACTCCCCCGGCGGATTCCAGAGTCCAGTTGAGTGCCGGGAGCTGCGTGCGTGGCGATGTGGAGCAGGTTCCCGGAGGGCCTTTGTCCACAACTTCAGCATCAGGGGCACTGGGGGGCCTGTTCCTGTCATCTGTTTTCCCTTTGTCTTTGGTCATTTCTCAGCTCAGGTTGGTGCCACACGCGGTCCGTTGACACATAGGCAGGTCAGCGTACAATAGTCCGCCTTCCGCCTGACATGCGGTTTCCGCTCTGGCGGGGCTGGTTTCTTTCCAGTGTCCCCTATTCTTGCTCCTAGACCCTCTGGCTCTGAGCCCACAGCCGGCGGAGTGGACTCGGACCCTCCCCCCAGCTGTGCCATTACGGCCGCTGTGGGTCTTGGCCCTGCATCGTCTTTCCAGCCTCCTCCCTGGCGCCCTGCCCCTTCCTCTGGCCTCCGTGTGCCCAGACAGTGGGCTGACTCCCCTCACTTCCCTCTTTCCTGGGGTCCGGGTCCATTATGTCCCAGCTGCTCAGGCAGCCGAAAATTTGAACTTCCTTTGTTAACCTAGTCACGGAACTTCCAGCAGCCCCGGTGGCCCCTTTCTGCTGGCCTCCCGGCCCTAGAGCTGGCAGTTGCCCCAGGAAACAGCCCAGTGGGCGTGGGCCTGACCCCAGGTGCTCCTGTTTCTCCAGGTGGGGGCTCCTGGCTGCTTTGAGGGGACAGTGGCGGTTTTTATTGTTTCTCTGTGATGGAGGGTCCTCTGTCCTCGTGGAACAGAGGCGTCACTTTTTTCTGGACGTGTTGGCGCCGCTCCTGGGGCGATCCTCGGCCGCCTTTGCGGGTTGGGCTGGTCAGATCCCCAGCAGCACGTGCCTCCTGTTGTCTGTTCTTGCCTTCGGGTTCGCTCCTCCAAATGCCCTGGGACTGCTTGTTTTACCAGCAGCGTTTGCGGCGTGAACAGTGGCTGTTCCTCATCTGGGAATGCGGTGCTGCTGCTGCGTCCGCATCCCAGGGTCGCTGTGCGCAGTACACGCTCTAATGGAGGGGCCGAGGGAAGTTCCGGGCCTAGCGGCGTGCCGCGGCTCCTGTTCTGCCAGAACCCGGCAGCAGATTTCAGTCTGTTTTCCCACTGATTTGCTCTTTACCCCTGTGGTTGGCCCTCGATGTGCAAAGAATTTATTCCATTTAGAGCAAATGTGACTTGTAGTTGTTGAGGTCAAGGTCACTTCAGGATTCTGTCCGCTGGGTTCCGAGGAACTGTGTCCTGGGTGAGAGAGAACCTTCCCGTGGGGGACAGGAGGAGACTGGTATTTCCAGAGCAGATGGCTGTGGACCAGTCTGAAGCCGTTTTCTTTGCTGTAATTATCCGGATGCCTGTTGCTTCTATGAAAATGTTAGTGGTGTGTCCTGGCTGGTGTGGCTCAGTGGGTTGAGTGTGGGCCTGAGAACCAAAGCGTTGCCGGCTCGATTCCCAGTCAGGGCACATGGCTGGGTTGTGGGCCAGGTCCCCAGTAGGGGGCGCAAGAGAGGCAACCACACACTGATGTTTCTCTCCCTCTCTTTCTCCCTCCCGTCCCCTCTGTCTTAAAATAAGTAAATAAAACCGTTGTTAAAGAAACATTACTGGTGTGACAGTGTGTGAGGAGAAGCCTGGTTTCTCTTCCAGTGCGTACGTGTGTCTGACTGAGGCTGGGTGAGTGTGCTGTGGCTGGGGGGTGGGCGGAGCTGATGTACTTTAGGGCTGTACTGCTCCTGGTCCTGTCCAGTGAACGTCTGGCCCGGGTTCCTGGTTCTGTGAGTGCGTGAACGTGGACGTGGGACTGAAGGGGCCTGTCTTCGCCTCCTGCAGGTTTTGTGGTCTTCGCAACGCTCGTGGTCATTGTGTCCCTGATCCTGATCTGTGTGGTGGGGCCCCGCCACGGACAGACGAACATCCTGGTGTACATCACCATCTGCTCCGTGATCGGGGCCTTCTCGGTGTCCTGCGTGAAGGGCCTGGGCATCACCATCAAGGAGCTGGTGGCGGGCAGGCCGGTGCTGCGGCACCCCCTGGCCTGGGTCCTGCTGCTCAGCCTCATCGTGTGCGTGAGCACGCAGATCAACTACCTGAACCGGGCCCTGGACATCTTCAACACGTCCCTCGTGACGCCCATCTACTACGTCTTCTTTACCACGTCCGTCCTCACCTGCTCCGCCATCCTGTTCAAGGAGTGGCAGGACATGCCCGCGGACGACGTCATCGGCACACTGAGCGGCTTCTGCACCATCATTGTGGGGATCTTCCTGCTGCACGCCTTCAAGGACGTCAGCTTCAGCCTGGCCAGTCTTCCTGTGTCTTTTCGAAGAGACGAGAAGGCCGTGAACGGCGGCCTCGCCACTATGTACGAAGCTCTCAACAACAACGAAGAAGGCTTGCCCTGTGGGATCGAACAGCACACGGGAGAAAACGTGTCCCGCAGAAACGGGAGCCTGACGGCTTTCTGAGGAAGGTGTCGTCGGAGGGCCCGCCCACCCTTGTTATAAAGTGAGTTCGAGTTTCAGGATGTGTCGGGGAAGGGTTCTTCTCAAATCATGTTCTCTAGAGACAATCTTTCTTAAGGTTTCACTAATTTGGACCAAGGAATTACTTTTCTTATATTTAAATGATGGTAGCTCACTCAACTGACCTCAGTCCCCGTTGTATTACTGTAGCAGTATTTAAAGTCTTTTTTCACCAAACTCTGAATGCACTAATGACGGTCTCGAGTCTGTAAAAATCACTTCCCTTCTTCAGTGGTGACGAGTCTGCACCCTACCCTTGTGGCCCCCTGCGCATCATCCCTACTTTAAGGCTTTTTGATTTTAAAAAGGAACAAATTATCTCAGTGTATTATCCTGTGATTTAGCTTACTTACCAAAATGACTCCCGTTTGAGGAATTATTTTAACATTTGAAGGAAAAGACTAAGTATAGGGCTACTCATTCACAAAACAAGGCGGGAAACCATTTACAGAATGCTTGTTGGTGTGACTGGGCCGGGGTGTGGCAAGCCCTTCCCAGGGGGCCTCACACCAGCGCATCCTGCGGCT
>VMDR010000698.1:0-187254 GCA_007922815.1 Macrotus californicus
TATTGGCTCAAAACCTGATTATGTCTGAAATTACTGACATGATTGTAGACATGATGGTAGCCCGTTGCACCATATGATCACGGAACATGCATGAGTTCAAGGTTGCCAGATAGCGAACAAGTTGGCATTCAGCCCTTTCACTTGCCAGGGCCAAGGCTAGAGATGAAACCGAAGAGCGAATTGCAGGAACACCTGGGCCAAGGCTAAGGGTTGGTGCATCACATGTGCATCATTTTTATCGACTACAGTTTTATGGCTGTCCCAGTATTTACTTAACCAATCTCCCAGAGGAAAATGTCTGAAATTTCTGAAAACACATGCCCCAAGACAGTAACAAAGCTTATCTCTGGGTAGTGGCATTACAGATCATTTTTTTCTCATTGCTTATCAGTATTTTCCACTTTTTTGTACAATAAACATGTATTTCTTGAGTAATGAAGGAAAAAACAAGTCTAAAACTTCTACAACTTAGAATGAGTAACAACAAAATAGACAAATTCACAAAAACAACATCACACTAAAAAAATAGAAAAGTCTAGAGGTACACCAGGCAATCCCTTTTGGTAAGACATTGCTAGGACTTACGAGGGTCAGGAAGTTTTTCCTAAGATGGATCCTCAACTCCTCTTGCTGTTAGCTAAGCCTTTTCATCAAAGGAGACAGAGCAGCTGCTAACCCTCTTCCAAATCTCCACGTTGGCGTTATGTTTCCTTCGCTCTGTCTTCTCAGTTTTAGGCTAAACAAACTTCCCTTTGAGTGTCTATTCACCACACCCTGATTCTGAACAATTATACAGTTGAGCCTAAAGGAACAAATTCCTCCTTCAAGGACACGCTCCAGTTGTTTTATTGCTTTGAACCCCGTTGGCAGCATAACTGGAGATCGTTGGGGGGTGGGCGAGACAGGAGATGCAGAGGTACAAGCCCCAGTCGTAAGTAAGTAAGTCGTGGGCACCATAGTCAGCAACACTGTATTGCATGTTTGAACATTGCCAAGAGAGTAAATCTTAAAAGTTCTCATCACGAGAAAAAAAATCGTGCATTTGTACAGTGAGGGATGGTGAAGAGACTTACTGTGGTGACCATTCGGCAGTGCATGCAAATACCGGATCATTACGTTGTGCAGGCAGAACTAATACAACGTTGTCAATTATACCTCAGAAAACACCAGAACCCCAAGCTTGTTGGAGAAGGCCTTGAAGTGCCAATTTGTAAAGGAATTCTAGAACCTAGCAAATAAATAGACTCAGAATGGTTATTCTAGAAGCTCAAAGATAGAAAAATCATTTAAATCTCCCCCCCCCAAAAATAAGCCAGCCGTCATACACACACACATACACACACACACACATGCACATGCACATGTGTTCCATATTCCCTGCCAGAGAATGCAGGAAAAGCCATTTCTAAGTTGTGCTGGGCCACTGGTGGGAGGGAAGCACAGCCTTTCCTTGGGGTGGAAGCAGACAGAGAGCCAGGGTTTGGGATGTGGTGTATCTTCCCAGTTGAGGCAGTTAGTTATTCATGGTCTGATCCAGGCAGTGCAGGTTCAAATTCTGGCCATGTCTGTATAATTTTCCAAACAAAACAAAGCAAAATGGAAAAAGTAAGTTCATAAGGAAGAGTGACGAGCTCCCTGCTCTTCAGGCTCGTTCCTGGGGTGCGTGGCCCTGGGTGCTGAGTGCGCAGCTTGGTTTCAGTAACCAACTGTCCACCTGCTGCCTGACCCGCCCCACCAGGCTGCTGCCAGCCAGGGAGTCCTGGTGATGACCCCCTTTGAATACACACAACCTTTGAGGAACGTGATCAATGATATTTTCCGGGCTTCCTTAGACTTTCCCTCTTTTTTGGGCCCCTAAACTTATGGATTCAGATGAAGTTGGGGCAGAAGGCAGGGGGCTGACCAGAGACATGCCATTATGTTCCCAGCTGGGCCAATCAATGGACAAAGTAATGCAGTGAACACCTAGAAGAACAACGGGGTGGGTCAGTTATTTACCCTGTAGCTGTGAAAGCACATTGAATTATGACTATGAGTGATATTATGCTTTTTCTGATGGGATTACGGAATGGCTACAGATCGAAATCAAAGTTATCACTTTATTTGATGCAGTAAATTATTCTAATTGGGAGAATCCAAAGCACAAATGATATTCCAAAGAATCCACTGAATTTGCTTGGCGTACACACTCAGTAACTTTAAACCAAGATCCTTTCCTTCTTCAAAATTAGAATTTGGAAACCCTTGGCCACAATTTAAAAGAACCCCAATACCTTCTTTCCAGTTCTTTGGTATATTGTTGCTTTCCTTGATTTACAGGGGAAGTATAGAATGTATTAATTTAAAGCTGCAATTTAATGGATCTAAGTCAGCTGTTCAGTCTTGGAAAATATCATATCCCAAGTATTCACCTTTTCTTCAAGTGGTAGATGTGGTGCGGAAGCCCACAAGGTGGGAAGAAAGATGGAGCTCATCCAAGCCATCGAAATTTGATTGCCTCTTACTCAGAGCATCCCAGCCAAATGAGTGCAGCAGGTTGTCATTGGCCAATGGGGTTGGTCCCAACTTGGGCTGTGCACAAAGATGGAGCCATGCCATCAAGGTCTGTAATCCAAAAACACAGTAGGATGGTGTCCAGGACCTGAGCTTCTGGGGCCCTTTGAGCTGGCTTTGAGATGGCTCTGTTGTGACTGCTGTTGTCTGGGACCCTTAGCTTATTAATGCAGCCGATGTCCCAAGGGTGAGTGGAGCGCTGCATCTCTTCCTTAGCCAAGAGTGAGGTGGTTGCTATGGGAGGGGTAGTCTTCCTAGGGAGGGGCTCCGGGGCCCAGTTCCTGCAGAATCTTCTGAGGGAAGGCTGCTTAGGGTCGGCACACCATTGTTCTCTAGAAACCTAATAGGACACACACTTCTTTCCAGTAAGTGAGACGATTGCAGAATCCATGTTTCATAAATGCTCAAAAGGGGATCTCACACACACACGAAAGTAAACTTACAACTAACAGCCCTCTGGGGGGTGGGAATTGTATTTTCAATTACCACGCTCACTTGGCCTTCCACTTCATCTGGAACACTGTTGTCGGAACTGGGCTGGAAGCCAGTTCTCAAAATAGCGTAAATGGGAAATATTTAGGCAAGCCTTGTGATATACACTAGGTGTGTTTGGTTATTGTAACACATTTCCCTTTAGTGCTTTCAAAGTATGTGTGATGGATTATGGGCTTTGAGATTACTGTAGCAGGTGTCACTTCCCTTATATGACATACCAGGGCTAGAGGTCACAAGACTCGGAACTCACTTAACAAAATCAGGGTACATATGCCTTATTTTGAGACTGTGCTCAAAAATAGCGAAAGCTTCAGGTGGAGTAGAGCACAGAAACATAGTTACTTCATCTATAAAGTAGGCAGGGTTGATTGCCCAAGTTATTTGCAGCTCCAACACTGTAGGACAGAAATAAATTGTCCACCGGTTGATTTCAGGTCGTCTGAAGCCAGGGCAAGTAGTTGTCAGCACTTTGGGTGTCAGCCTCGGCTAGCTTTGATGTGAGGATTAAATGAGTTAATGTATGGAAATCTCCACCGGGGTCTGGCACTCAGGACATGCTCAGGAAGGATGAGAGGCTGTGATTGTTAGTTTTATTCGTATGTGTCCTGAGACCTCTCTAAAACCAACCCTACAGAGCCCGTGCTGTGCCTTCTGTCCCCTGTACCTCGCAGACAGTCTCATAGAAAGCATGCATGTCTTCCAGTGATGTTGCCACTATGTAAGTGTCTCCAAATTTGGCCTCTAAAATGAAGACAATTGCTGATAGATTAAAGGAATTAAAATGGTGTACATGGGATATTTTGTAAACAAAGGGAAGTTATTCAAATATAACTGAAAAATATTGGGGTTTGGCTCTTGATAGTGTCCATGCCCTCATATTAAAATCTCTTCAATATCCATCTGTTTTAAAGTGTAGTTCTTACCATCAGTCCATTATGGTGAGGCCAGCGGATCAGGAGAGGACAGCCATTGAAAAGATAGTTGGACACTCACAGTACTGCAGGGGCGGGGGCATCCCGTACCTTGTGGGGCCACAGGGAAGCACCAGGGTCGTTCCAGGGCCAGGAGGAGTAAAGGGACAGCATGAGTGAGAGCTTTGATTGTGGGTTTTGGCGGAAGAAATGGACGAGGCTGGATAAACCGGCGATGGTGGTGTAGGATTGGCTAGTTTGAGTCATTTCAGCAGGCTCTGGGATGTGGGGCCTGTCCCAGGTTGCCTGGTCCCCTAGAGTGATTAGGGCACAGGACAGTGGCTCAATCTGTGTGATCCTGGTAAAGGAGGTAGTTGGTAGGTATGAGCTCTGGGTTGGCTTATTTGTTATACTGGAATAGCCCTCTTTCATTTACAAAATGTCTCATGTACATCTTCTCAGCTGGTTTAATTCTATCAGCAGTTGTCTTCATTTTAGAGACAGAATTTGGAGATTTTTGGAGATACTGGATGAAAGGCATGCTCTCAGCGGGGTTATTTGCCATCTCTGGGAATTTGCTAGCCCTCAGAGGGTCAATTTCTCTAGGATCAGCAAGTCTCCAGGTGCCAGAGCATTGAGAATATAGAAAATAAGAAGATAGAGTTAATTTGTCATTTCATATCCATAATCATTTTTAGTTGTTTGTTCTAAGGCCAAGGGAGCGTGGATGAAGATGTAAATAGGAAGTTTTGGGTGGGGTAGAAGGCATCTGTCCCTGGACTGACTCTGAGCTCCTTATGAGTAAAAGGCATGAATTTGATGAAATTCCCCTTATCTCATTGTAAGAGATGCTTACAGGCAGGTCCAAGTCATAACCGTGACATGGAGTTGAAGAGGAAACCACCCTTCCCATCTTCTCTCCTGGCCTCTTAATATGATTCAGCCCATTCAGGTTCAAGAGGAATTAGAGGATTTGGAGCACCTTGAAGTGGCCCCTGGGGCACAATTGGGCGTTGGTGTTCCCAGTGGGAATAATGGAACATTTTCCAGCAGCTTTGCAGGCAGGTGTAAAGACGTGGGGGCCAGAACAGCATGAGACTAAGACAGGCACATGTGAGGAATCTCTCTGGGCATTCCCCAGAGCGCCCTAGAGGTCTACTCTGTACCCCGGAACTAGGAGACATTAGGAAAAACTAAAAAGTAGCATTATTTTATTTCAGAACCTCATTCAATAGTTAACCAATATTCATTTACCCCTTTTTCTCATCTTATTTATTTTATAGCTACTTCTAGCATTTGTCCCAAATGTGTGTTAAACAGATTGTGCACCCACGTCTCTCACCAAACCTGGTACTATAGTGTGGGTCTGCTGAGAAGCAGGTGTCAAGAAGGTCTAAGAAATGTAAGGAAAAGGAGGGAGCAAGAAAGGCGGGAAGAGCCATCAGACCACATTTCCAGTTTGGCTCCTGTGGAAGGAGTGAGGGAAGGAGGCAGGCCTTGTTGGGAAGAACCTCTGCCTGCAGCACGGTTCTAAGAAGTGTTCGGCTAGCTGATGCAGAGCCCGGGAGTCTCATGGTTTGCTGGAATGGGCCTGCCTTTATTGCCCACAGTGCTCAGTCATCATCTGGAAGCCGTGTCAGGGAAGTACGGTGGGTCTCCAGGGGCCAGCAGCCAGAGATCTGAGGGGTACATTTTCAGTGCCACAACCTCTCGAATCAAAATAATTTTGACTGTTTCCCAAATCTAATTTAGCTGGGACAGTTGGGGACCTGCTACCACTGGAAATAGTAAGTGAGTGCTCCCCAGGGTTTGAAGGCAGTCTTGGGTGAGGCATTCTGAAAGGAGGTGATTTGGAATTAGTAAGAGTTCCAGCAGGGTCACCAGTGGGACTGAGCAGCTTTCACAGAAGAGGCCAAGATGTAGCCCACAGTGTGCTCACTGGGCTGCCTGCCTACCCGGGGCAGGGGGTCGTGCTGCCAGAGAGGTGGTTCCTCTTCACTTTCCCAGATGTCAGCACTGGGAGCTGGTTTTATCTGTGTTTGCTGAAAGTTTAGTCACGTGTATTACAGAACCATACTGTTGGAGAGAGGGCCATCTCTCTGTACCTGTGTCATGGAGACCTATAAGAAACATTTCTGTGCACAAGATCAAAGCCCTGGGCACAGCTGTACAAGAGCTGGCAGCCTCCCCCACGTCTTTCTTCAGGACCTCTCGCTGGTGGAGCTCTCCTCAGACTCTCACCCCCACCTCAGCATCCCTCCCCTGCTGGTCCCCTTCAGGGCTACGCTGATGTGCTGACCTTTCTCTACCAAGACTTGTGTTGTGTCCCATCATGCACCACCCTGCTGGCTAGTTCTCCGAAAAGCGTTGGACCAAATAGCTCCACCAGGGGGTGAAGGACCGACAACACCTCCTGAGGGAATAGTACAATAATAGGTGATGTTTATCCAAGTCACTTCGTGTTAGGTGCTATGCCAAGTGACTTCATTTCATCTTCATAACAGTGATGAAAGGGTAATGTCATCCCTGTTTTTTCAGGAGGAAACCAAAGCTAGAGGGATTAAATAACTCTGCTAGAATCACATCATACACAAGTGACCAAGCCAGGTTTTGAGCCCAAACATTTTCCCTGCAGACTCCTTGCTGTTAACCACTATGCCAGACTGCTTTAGCCACAGAGCCTTCTGACACTGCCCTCTTGGTATAAAGAAAATTCTGGAAAAAGAAATTTTGTTAAATGCTCCTACATTATGGCACATAAATCAGTGTTTTTCAAAATGGTTCAAACATTTCACAACCAATTTCTCTGATTGTGAGCAGATTTTCAAAAAATTAAAATACAAATAGAAAAGAATATAACAGGCAAGGAAATACCAGAGGGCATTGCATCGACAAAAGTATTGTTTGGGGAAACTTCTGTTTCCGTTTTATATATGTGCATATGTTTATGTGTTGTATGGCTGATATGTATGTGTATGCATATGTATTTGTATGTGAGTACTGAGTTCTGTGAAACTACACAGACTATGTACTCTTAACTGTGGGGTCAAGGTCAGATGAGTCTGTTTCACAGTTGGGTATTGGATTAATCTGCTTCCTCATTTCTCTGGCCCTGGAGGAGCAGAGAGCTTAGTGGATAGCTATGCTGGCCTGAGCTCACCCCAGCCCTCCACTTGGGGCTCCTGCCCTGACTATCAGGGACGCAGGAGCCCTGCAGGCGAAGATGTTTTCCCAGGAAATATTCTCCCTACCCGCTCAATTTAGCACACCCTGAAGACAGAGTAGCAACGTGGCCCAGACTACCCAGGCCCTTCCCCTGGGGAGCTCCAAATTTGCAGGGTACAAAGAGTAATGTGAAATAACTACTTCAAAAAGATGTGTCAATAAATATTAGTGACATTCCCATGTTGACAGCACACGTGCCCTTTTTCAGTGAATAGGAACAACTGGGTTAAGTCCTAGTTAGCAAGAAGAGCTAGTTAATGTAGAGCATGGGGCAGCGTTGTCACTAAGACCAATCTGTGAGCCATGTCATGAATTGCAAAGTGGTTTTGAGGACACGTGAGGGTGAAATTCATGCTCTTTGTCCGAAGCATCAGACTTTCTGGTTATTCTGTCTGTTCACAAGGTAGTCAAGGCCAGGGCTGCTGTGATCAGCTGTTGGCCAACAATCATGAGGGCTAACATTTGGTTACTTACTAAATGAAGACATTCGTGTAAGCTCTTTGACACAGATGGATATATATATATATATATATATATATATATATATATATATATATATTTCTCATAGAAATCCTATAAGTTAGGTTTTATTATTATTCTGCAGACAGGGAATTTGAGGCTGAGAGGTTACATAACTAAACTTCTCTTTTATGACCAAATTCACTAAAATATCCTTGTGTTTTTCGAGATAGTTTTATGTATACTGCCAAATATTTTGTCCGTATTAGTTAGTGAGCACTTTCTGTTACCATTAAAGCCTGGAGCCCCTCACTGCTTTCAAGGGGGAGTAGCAGCCATACATACATGGCTGTGCATCTAAAAAGAGCCTACCTCCAGGAAGCTCTATTGATTGCTGTGATCGACTGACTGCCGAAATGCTCCTGGTTCTTCCACATCCATGTCTACATCCCTTTTGATGCACCTGCCATTCCTCCTAGAAAGGGGTGAAGTCTATTTCCCTGGCCCTTGAATTAGAGCTTGCTTTGTGACCCTCTCTGGACAATAGATATAGTGACAGTGACTGTGAGAGGTGCCTGGGCCTCAGGAAGACTTGCTTGCTTCTGCTTTCTCTTCTGAGCCCCTGATTCCATGATGGGAATGAACCTGGGCGAGTTGGCCGGGGCAAGGGGCTAAGGGGCTAAGGGGCCACAAGGAGCTGAGACGAGACATCCTAGCTGAGGCCCTTCTAGACCAGCCATCCCCTCGCCAGCCCATCAACCTACCTACTGCAGACCCGTGAGCAAGCCTGTCTAAGATGGGTTGACCCTGACTCACAGCAGCCGCACTGTTCAGGCAGCCCATAGATTAATGAAAAGTGATGAGCTGTTGTTATTAGCCACTGAGTGTTAGGGTGATTTGTCATGCAGCATTATCGTGGCAACAGATAACAGAGCTGTCTACCCACAGCCATTTCTTATCTTTTCTTTGAAAGCAAAATCTGCTTCCCACAGCAGAGGTTTAAGTGGCATATGTTTACTCTTCAAACTTGTTTGTAGTTACAGTGGTCCTGATCTGGCAGGTGTACATGGAAGCAACCCTGGTAGAAGGAGGTGAGGAGAGGGAAATGGTTATGAGAAACACTTTCCTTTCTGAGAAGAAAGAACCTAGAAATGAGACAGAGGCCTTCTCCTTTCCTCCTTGCCTGCCTTGGACACTATCATTAAAGATAGACACTTGAGCAATGGCAGCCATCTTGTGACCATGAGGCATTAAGGCTACAAACAGAAATCTAACATATTGGAAAGAACAGAAAGCTGAAAAGAGCCTGGGTTTCTGATCACATCATTCAGTTGTGGAAAAAACTCTGGAACTGTCTCACTGTTGACTTCTTTACTATTTAAGCCTTTGCATGTTGGTTATTGTAAGTGACCCAGTGCAGAAAGCAGAGTCCAATTCTGGGCAGTCTAGTTTGTAACCATTGTGTTGCACTCATAGAACATTGAGGGCTGTTGTGGTAATAGAACCCTGGACTTGAGATGCCTAAATGAGTATAGACTGTAGTCACCGACAAGGTTTATTTTTGCTGAACACTGGAGTAGAGTTTAGCTTTTGACCTGGCTTGGGCTGGAGTGGTCACTGTAAGGATCCTTAGTCTAGGATAACAATATCTGTGGGGCCAGAGCATGAGCTTTCATGGAGGCAATAAGAAGGATCCCAAGACTTTTCTAAAGATTCAGAAGCGGCAGGGTGGAGCGAGGAATGTTAAACTCCACCCAGTACCCCTGTCCTCTCATTCCTGGGTCCAATCTCCAATGACAACAAAAACCGTTCTAAATTTGTTTTAAAACTAGAAATCCCTTTCCATTGTCTTGATTAATTAAATTTACATACTTTGTATTGTTTGTTATATCATAAATTATTACATCATTAATAAAAAATCTTTTATCACATATATCTAATTAAGAGAAATAAGCTTTGTCTACAGGGAAGTGCCCATATCAGACTTCACACCGGATCCTATGTGTATTGGTTGTACTATCTCTTTAAAGCCAAGTCCAGGGACATTTCTGCTCCCAGCATTCTGTCTGGCTTTCTCACTATTCCTTATCTTCCCAAGTGGTCATGTCCTTTGGTCCTTTCTTATTTCCCTGGTGTCTAATTTCTATTGAGTCACTTCAGGGAGCAATGTGTCTCTCAGCCTCCACCTTTTCTTGTATCACAGCTCCTAGAATGCCTCACACTCCTGTCTAATCCCCATTATTTCCATTGGTCACCTGGCCAACCCTGTGTTTGTCCATCCAAAACCTGAGTATTTCCAACAGTGTACTCATTTATCCCTTTTCTTGTTACATAGCTAAAGAAAATCTTGGGTAAATCAATCATAGTTTTTACCTTAAAGAATAGTCTCTCTACCCCCTTCCTTCCTATACCTGACCCCACAACACACAAAAATCCCAGTATGGAAGGTAGAGGTAGAGAAAGTGACAGGACATCCAGATGGATGCCCATTTTTGGAAAATGCTAAACACATTGTGTCCATCATTTAGCAGAGCAAAAGACTTAGAGAGTGCTGTCATGCCCAAAGCTATCAGCCCACGGGATTAAAAACTGAACCCCTTCCTCAGGGCATTTCACCTGCCTGGCATTTTTTTTTTTAAGTAGGCAAGACTTCCCAGATCCCAGAGAGAAATTTGTACCTTGTGGTTGGCAGATCCTTCATGAGCACAGCTTGTGTTGGCATTGTGAAGGAATGTTTCCTCTTCTTCTGTAACTTGCAGGATGCTAATTGGACTCTTGCAGAGATAGAAATGGCCAGTTGGGAGTCTTCAGCCTGGAGGTTTACCAAAAAAAGAAGAAAAAAGAGAGAGAGACACACACACACAAAACTGCTGACCACTGGCTCCTCCAAGGCAGCACATGATGACATTGACCCAATTTCAGCCTTGTAATTGCTCTGCCAACCACAGGGCATTTTCCCTTGCAGTAAGGGACTCCACCATCTGGGGCCATCTGGAGGGCCTGCAGAGGACATCCACATGGCAAGTCAAGGAGCAGCACACCACCCTGTCCAACTTGCTACGTACCAATTTTTGTTTCAAAATGGAAAAAGCTATGCAGATGTGTGTCCTTGCCAGAGAAAGGGCAGCCTGTCATCTCCCATGAAAATGTGAACGATGGGGCCTGACTTTGGTGAATTCTATCTAACCTCAGCTTTGCAGATTGAGAAACCCCATGATTAGCTTACCCAGGGATCTAGCTTTCAGAGATTTGCTTACATTAGCCAAGTTCATATGACTGATATATGTAACTGGTCACTAGTTTATACATTTACAATAAAAAATGGTTAAAACAGTGCCCAGAATGCTCAGGTCACAGGACTTGTGTATGAGCTTCCTGTAGAAAGACCCACACTTGAAGGAAGCTGAGTTCTGATGAGAATAACTCTAGGTCAGCGCCAAATCATATGATTGAACCATGGGATGGCTCAAGGCAGACTGCCTGTCATTCTTTACTCCACTTCAGGGGTGGGCTTGCCCCAGAACCAGAAAGGCCCCCTTTGACAGTGCTTCTTTTCTCTTTCCCAGGCTGGTTGGCACTTTCTTTAGACCTGTTAAGTGTGTTAAATCTTATCATACCACCTACTGCCCCAGGCCTCAGAGCACCCCTGATCATGGAGGTGGTGATGCACATTTTTGTTCTGATCTACAAGTGTGTATTGACTTCAAAATTTAAAATGTTGGAGACACTTTTATTGTACCTCCAGGTTCTTCGGGGACACTGTCTTACCATCAGGTACTATCCCTAGGCTGTCCAGCCACCCCTCTGTGTGCAGGTCAACAGGTGGGCCCGTGGTCTCCCAGGTGTCCCTCCCAGCCCTCATATTTAATTCAGTGTGCTTCAGTTTTACTGTTGGGTTTTTCCAAAAGCTCTACAGCATTTTTCATGGAAGGACCAGTGTCCCTAATACTTCAACTGCTGTTAGAGATTCTGTACACCCACATGAAGCTGGAAAAATTCAAGGAACGCTGCTAACTGGACCCCCTGGCATTTCATGTGTCTCCTCACTGTTGCCCAATCACTATTTCATTCAGCTCAGTGCTTCCCCATAGCCTTCTCCTCTGAGCAATTTTCACGCACTCCATTTTCCTCCAGCCCTCACACTAACTTCTCTGCCCTTTACTCTCAATGAAATATTAAAGGTTTCTGGATGTGGGTTTTCCTGTCCATCCTAAAATTTCCATCATCTTCTCCTTCTCTTTATTCTCAGAGGAAGAAACACCCTTTCCCCTTTCAAACACTAGTCCCATACTACATGTCCTTGATCCTGTACTTCCCTGGTCATCCCAAGATTTTTGTTGTGTTACAATTATTCCCTCTCTCTTGAGTTGTCAACCACTCCTTCATGGTGGGCTTCTGCTCCTTGTCTTAGAAACAAATGCAAGCCTTCCCTATCTAATTTTTTTAAATCTTAACCTTCTACTCTCTTGAGTTAGCATCTTATCTCGCTGCCCTATCATTTACCTCCAGCATTTTAAAGTGGTGCCTAATTGCCTGCCTCCATTTCCTCACTCCAGTTTTTCTCCCTAATCCTTCTCAGTCTGGCTGTCATCCCCATTAGTGCTGTGAGGACAGGACACTGTGGACATCACCTGTCCACAGGGTCCCCAGGGGTGGGAGCAGCTCAACAGCATGAAATACACTTCATCCCCAGCTGTCCCACAACTGCTCTCTTGGAAGGAAGAAGGGGAAGAAAATTGGGAAAGGTGCTTCATGTTGTGTTTAGAGGCAAATCGGTTAGAGTCACAAATTTAATTTTAAAAACAGGGTTTTGAGGAGAAAAGCAAGACAATGGGGGTCTACCACAGAGCAGTGAGTTAGAGAATACAGCTAATGAGCTCATAGTGGGTCACCACGGACACAAGACCGGTGTGCTCATTGTAGCTTAGGAGAGTAAAATTCCTTTCACTACAACAAATATATTCTAGCAAAAATTGCTTTTATAATAAATATAAAGTGTCCAAATACAACTTTACAGCAACTATGTAAAGGAATATTTGTGGTGATCATAGCTTAGTAGTCGAGGTTTACATTCCACGGGAGATAACAGTAAAACTTTTGTGGTCGGACGCTGAAAGTCATAGGGGAGTTTCTTGCCTTTTTCAATAAACAGTTCAATTTTATGATGACAAGATACAGAGTCTGTATAGATTTAACTTAAACAGGAACTTCCCCCCACCTGGATAATACTTCTTATTCTTTGTCTTAACAGTAACTGGTATGTATAATGTCCTGTCTTCTTTATTTTTACTACCAAAGATGATTTTAATCCAGAACCTTGATATCTTTAAAGCACTTTTGTCAACAGTCTCTTGCTGTTCAAATTGTTCTTTCTTTATTAGTTCCTACTCATCTTATAAAAAAACTCAGGCCTTCCAACTCCTAAAAAGACAAAAAAAAAATCTTATTTCAACCCTGCTTCCTCTTGAGTTAACATCTTATGCTTGTCTTTCCTTATTCGCAGTCCTGAAGGTAAAGGCCTATCTCTAACCCCTAGTTTCGTACTAAGCATTGTGATCCATGGCAGATGATTTGATAATGATTTTGAATGAGATTCAATCAATGTTTTAGGGGCTTGTAAGTTTTTGTTTTCATAGAATTAACTTTAATCAGCACCAGTTACATGTCAGATGCTTTGCACATTGTTAGTCACATGATAGCAATCACAACCGAACTGAAGTAGGTACCGTTTTTTTTTCCATTTAACAACTGAGGAAAAAGATGTCCCAAAACATTGCAGAACCTGGTCAATGTCACCCATCTAGTTAAGTGTGGATCTTGGATTCAGCCTTAATAGGTCTCTGAGTTGCAAGCCACAGAAGCTAAGGTTGGTTGATGTCAGAAGAGAATGAATTGATCTTGTGGTAAGGTCGTACACGGAACCCCCTGCAAGATACAGGCTTAGGGCTGGAGGGCTAAGAGTGATTCTCTTCAGTCAGAGGTGGATGGGTGAGGACCCTCCGGCAGCTCTGAGCACTGTGGCATTGACAGCTGACACTACAGCTGGTCACTAGGTGCTCTCTTTGGCACCAATCCCATCATCGCCCCAGGAACTTCATATTTCTGTAACTCCTGCTCCCACCAGGGAGTACATCTTGTCACCCTCTGACATGAGGCAGAATGGCTGGCTGGCAGAGCCTAGGTGCTGGGCCAGCACCCTTGCTACAAGTTTTCTCGGGAAGGCAAGTCTGGAACTTTTTATGTCTGTCGTGGGAAATAGGGCTTGCCTCCCTTCAAGAATCACAGTTTGTGTATGTGCATGTGTTGAGGAACAGGGTTACTCTTAAATTAAGGAAGTGGGTTTCATATATTGGGTGGTCCAAAGGAAAACAAGTTCTGTTACCAGAACTCGAATGCATCTGACTCCAAGTCTTTCCCATACAGTGAAACAATTTGAAAATCACTGAGGGTCCCCATTTAATGACTTTCTATCTCATCATTTGTGTTAACAACTATAATGACTTGACCCTTTCCAATATATCTCTTTCCTTCCTTTCTTCATTCTTTCCTAAAAAGAAATCAATTCATTGTTTTTGCAAAATAAAGTAGAAAAGAAATAATAAAGACCGAAACTTGATGGAATATAGGCAAAAATAGAAAAAATTAATTTTAAAAAGTTGGTTCTTTAAAGTATTGATAAAAGTAATAAACCCATAGGTAGACTGATAAAAGAAAGCAAAACACAAATTCGGTGATATCTGTACAGACCCTATAGACATTAAGAGGATGATAACAAGGATATTACAAATAATTTTATGACGATACCTTTGCCAACTTAGAGCACTGGACACTTTTCTTGAAAAAAGACAACTTCCTGAAATTATCAAAAGTAAAAATAGAAAATGTGAATATTCCTATATTTGTCAAAAGAATTCAATTCATAATTAGAAATCTTTCCACAAAGGAAATCCCAGCCCCCAAGTGGCTTAATTTGTGAATACTACCAATCATTTAACTGAGAAATAATGTGCATGAAATATATCTAGCTGCAATTATGCCTGCCTACAGAACACCAAGGAGATGCTAATGGCTAGGGATAAGCACAGAGGAAGTGGGTAGTTTGTGCGGTTATGCCAGCAATTTGCCAAGCTGGAGAACTGCTTACGAGTGTCATCTAAGATTTCATGCCTGCTGCAGAGGACCTGCCTGGATGGAGGCAAGAGGATTAGATGGTTTGTTCTAGTCCCTTCTAGCCCTTGACATCTAGTCTTTCACAGAATGGCACATAATAGATGTCATATGTAAAAGTGAAATATTTGTTTATCAGTAGCTACTCCATATACATGCACATATATACATTTCAGATGTGAGTTTACGCTAAATGTATTTCATGTAAATATAGAAGTTTATCTCTTTAACTGTTTCCTTATATAGTCTTTGTTGCCACTCATTCAATCACCATTGTTGCTTTTTTCCAAACTCCCAATTTTCCAGAAGTGCCTATTTATAATCAAACACAGCAAAACTGGTGTATCTGCACCAAATCTAAATAGAAAGTGACAACACAAGCACAGGAGAGTGGCCCTTAACTAACTCCATTAATAGTTGAGATCATCTGGGTCAGATCCTGTGACTATTTGGATTTTCCATGTCAGCTCTCCTGCTTTTCCTCCAGGACTGCATTCTCAAATGTCTTTAAAAACATTCTGGTCTTACAAGTCTTTTAAAAGTTGTATTTTATAAAAAAATGTCCTTTTTGAAGGAATCTGAACAAAAAGCCAAATGTGTATTCTGAGAATCTGCTTGTGAGGCAATAAACTAAAGACCATGTTGGCAATGCCTAACTGAAGTTCACATTCATTTTTACACCTAGATGGCATTTTAGGCAAAAATGTACACAGCACATCCTTTGTTCTAGTCTGAGCCCAAGCTCGATTCCTGACTCAGATACCTCCGAGGGCACATTTACCAAAGTCTACATGCCCAGAGGATGGAGACACTTTCTTGGGAAGAAGTTACCCTAAGGAGTGAATGAGGCCAGGCAAGCACACAGTAAGAAGCCTGGTCCTTTAAGGGGTGGTGTCTCTCAGCCAGTTCCTCCATGAAAGCGCAGCTGAGGCCAGAGAAGACTGGGAGTCAGAACTGGGGGAGCCGCTGGGCACACTGTGTGGGGAGGGCAATGTTCCCCACCTCGCCACAGCAGAGACCTCCAAAACCTCGACATGTCAGCATTGGTGGAAGCAAGTGGACCAGCGTGGGTGGTGGCAGTCCCCATGGTGAGAGCCAAGGCTAGGGAGGTGGCAGAGGCAGCCAAAGTCAGCAGACTGACGAGTGTGCAATGGTGTGACATATTTGTAGGCACTGGAGACGGCGACCAGGTGCCTGCCCACAACGTACCAAGCTTGGCAGGGGTGGCAGTGGTGGAGTCAGAGTGGCAGAAGAGGGAAAAAGTGTAAATGTGTATTTGAAAAATGTCCACAATGTATAACATTATTTGGGAAAGTTTATTCAGAACAGAGGAAGGAGAGAAGACAATTAGTAAACTTTGAAGAAGTTTATCAGATAATTTTGCAATTTTCATTACATTTATCCTTTAAAAAATACTCATTCAAAGTGTTCACTCTCAAATAAGACACAACTTGAATCTATTATGTAATTTTCATTAACTGTTTCACAAATAGCTTATTAAGTATTTTCAATGAAAACATTGAGCCTGACAAATGCTTGACTTTCAATTTCACAATAAGTAAAAGCAGATTTTATTCACCAAATCACTATTAAAAAACATCTTAAAAGATTCCAAGTTTTAAAGAAAATGTTGTATGATTGTCATAGATGATCAGGTTTGGGTTGGAGAACATCCTGCCAGGAGTGAGGAGGGGTGCCATGATCTTTGACGAAAACATGAAAAATAAAAATGGGGAGAGGGTTTCACAAAGACAGAGACAGGACAGAGGTGAGGGTTTCTGAGCAGTGTTGTCATCGATGTCCACCAGTTAAGCTGGGTGGCCTTCTGCAAGACGTGCTGCTTATGTGAGTCAGCGCCACTAATGAGCCTGCATCCTGGTGCTCCAATGTTCTTCATTAACTCTTTGTCACCAAGGACTAGTAGTGACATTCTGGTTAGTTAGACAAGGATGGAAACAGGTAACGAGGACGAAACATGGCGTAGTAGCAGACAGAGGCATGCACAGAGCACGTACAAAAGCACACGTTACTCCAATTGAGAGTTGGAGAGAAAGCAGAGTCGCACAGGATAAGGGATATTTAGGGGTCAAAGAGAGGGGGACAGGGTGTTCTAGAAGAAATAGCAAGAGCATGGAACTGTATGGTGTGGGTGTGTGTGTGCGCACACAGGTGTTGGGGGTTGGAGGTGGGGGAGGGCAGTTCACGGGGGTGGGAGGCATAGCCCTGAATGAAGGGAAAACAGAGGGTGAGAGAGCAAGATAAGAGAGCGTAGGGTACCAAGGGGACTGATGTCACCAGTGCTGAGACAGGCTGGGCAACTAACAGGGAAAAACTACATTGCATCGTGCGATGCCAATCAAAGCCATTCCAGTGAACTATTTTTGTATTTTTCTATTTTTGCCTGCTTTTCATCTGCCCAACAGGATGTGTGTGTATGTAATATATAATGATATAAATTGTATATCACCAAATTTATATATAATCCCTAAATTGGTTTATTGTATATAGTTATATGTGACATAATTGTATATCACAATTATATGTGTATATGATGTGTAATGTATAGAATCACTAAATGTGTCTAGTTAACTCTTGTGAGTTTGAATGGGAGGTAGCAGAAAGCAGCACACGCCTAAGCAGGTGTTATTTTCTTAATTGTCAGGTGACATCGTTACCTATTCAGGCATCCCGATGATGTTCTCACAGTTTAAATACTTACATGGGCGATTGCAAGAACATAATGCCTTTGGCCTTCATGATTAATACTCCCTCAGAACTGTTTAGTTTTTGTGTAATGCATCCCTTTTGGTGAGCAGAGACAGTCTGCTGGCTGGGGAGCCACAAGGCCTGCTTCTCACCCTTTCTCTGCCCCACTACAGCAGGGGTGGAGGGTGGGCGGGCTTCCAACATGCCGTGACTTTTTCTCACTTTAAAAAGGTGCGCTTCAAATGGATGTTTTCTGTGTGACTTTCTGGGGCAGCGCGATATGGTGGCAAGATGACAGGACCAGGACCTAGGACCCCTGACTGCTGTCTCTGACTCTCCTTAGGGGGCCATTTAACGAGTAAGGTGGGGTCCAGTCCTGTCATCTGTTGCATGGGGATGATGACACCAGTGGGCTTGTTTCCTGTGTTGTCCCTGGGGTTAAATGAGGTGGTAGTGCTGCACAGCTCTCAAGTTCCATTATAAGGGACCATGCCACGCCAGTGACCTTCCCCAAGGGGGCTGCTTTTCCTAGTGCCTTCCTGTTCTTTCAGGTGACTGTGGTTAATGTGATCTGTTACAAGGCTCATAGCATACCTAGTAGGTATAGTGAGTCCCAAGCTGCCGAGGAACCATGAGAAGACAGCGAGCTAATAGCAAAGCAAGGGGTTTATTGAAAGCGGGGTCCCTGGGGAGGGAGGAAGAGGACACAGTTGAGCTGAGGCCAGTTCCCAGACCAGACCAGTACCCATCAGGGTGGTTCTGTGCAGGGTTTTGAAAGAGAAAAACCGTGCACTGTGGGGAAGTAGCTGGTAATCGGTTACTTTGCACTGCTCTGCTTTTCTCTTATTGTGTGTTTCTGTCCCGCAGCTTTCTGGCTCCAGTTCCTGGAACTATCCTGTCCCTGACTGATGACTTGGGTGCTCCCCACCCTAGTCTGTTTGTTCTGAGATCCAGTCTTGCTGGCTGGGGTGCCTGCAGGCAAGGTCAGACCAGACTGTCAAATGGGCAACGTAGTGGTATTCATTCTACAAACTCATCGGCATGCCCTGATGTTCGGTGTCCTCTCCAAGAGTCAAAATGTCCTTTATCAGTTGATGTGTGGTTTACAAAAAAGATAAAGCAAAAAGATGTTTCCTTTAAAAATGCAGAGCTTTAGTATGGCCTTTTGCTGTGGGAACTACACTAATAAATAAGTAAGTAAATAAATAATGAAACACCACTTTCAGAATAGGGGTCACCACTTACCCTTGGACTGTGTGAGCAGGGAGAGGTGAGACTGACTTAGGAAATTAAATTAAAAAATAAATAATGGCAGCCCCTGATCCTGTCATCATTTCTCACCAGGCCCAATAAGACTTTGAAAGGAGGACTCTGTGGAATTCATTTTAAGTCATGAGGAAACAATAGGCAATTTAAATATCCACACATAAAAATGTTGGGGAGGTGGGGGTGAGGGAAGACGGCAGACAGCCCTGGGCTCACAACCCAATCCCCCGACCTTTCCCATTAAATGCGATTACAGGCGGCTAACCCTCCTGGTGACAGTGCTATGACCGCAAGTTCCTGGAACTACCTATTTGGGAGATTTTTCTTATGGAAGTGTCAAACCAAGCATGTCGGTATTTTTAAAAATGTATTCAGCTAGCAGAAGAAATTATATGGCATTTGAGTTAGACCATTTGTTTAGAGATCATGAAGTTAAAAGATCTTTTTCTAGTTAAAGGACAAGACCAAGAGAAGTGAAAGGATTTCCTGGACCACCCCAGAAGTTAAGACCAGAGTAGAAAATTGAAGTGCAAGATCCTACCGGTAGTTTTACTTTTTCTTTCTTCTTTTCTTTGCACAAATGTTTACTCAGCTCATATATTATGGAAGGCACTTTACAAACTCTGTAGTAATACAAAACTAAAAATAAGGCTCCTCAGGAAGCTTCCAACATAGACAAGTACGGAAGTAAGTTACCTAAGGCAGAGTGAGTTGAGTTCACTCTTGCTAAGAACGTGCTGTGGGGTCTTTAGGGAAGAAGGATCACAGGCCAGCATGGCTCCATGGAAGAGAAAGCATTTGAGAAGAGTCTAGAAAGATGGCTAGAACTGCGAAAGCCAAAGAGAGGTGGATAGGAATTGATTAAAGGTGTAGAGGTGTGAAAACAGTGTATGTTTCCAGTTTGGCCAAAGAACGGTGGACTCGTGAGAGATGAGGCTGAAAAACATGCTGAGGCTTTGTTGTGGATGGATTTGTGCCAGTCCGTGGGGTGTATTTCAGTTAGTAACCAACAAGGGGACCGCTAGAGGCTTCTTCGCAGGATTGAAATGACTGCAGGATTGATAGATTGGAAGGGGGAGGCTGGGAACTGGGTGAGCCCATTGGAGTCTGTCGAAAGGGCTGAGCAGAGACCATGGGAATGAGCTAGGGCACTGGTGGTAGGGACTGAACTGGAGAATTATTGTAGAGATCAAATCAACAGGACATGGGCATCTGTCAGATGAACAGGTGGAGAAAGAAGATGTGGGTTTAAACATCAAAGGTAATCATTGTAGGAGCACTACGACACATAGAAGGAGCATAGTGATGAGTTTTGAACACGCTTGGGAAATGCTGCAGGAAGAGGGTTCCTGCACACCAGGGGTGGAGTTGCAGGCTTTTGCATTGAAGAGGTTTCTCCAGTGAGATTCAGCTGCTCTGGGAGGGCAACAGTGAGCCCGGGGATTCCCCAGAGTCAGGAATTTGGTTAAGATGGTCTAGACAGGGCACTGTTGAAGTAAGTGACTTGCAGTTGGGGATGGATTGGGGTAGAAATGAAACCCAGGGATGCTGAAGGGTGAGACTAGTAGAGAGGGAGCTTTGGTGGGTGTGGGGGTAGGCCCAGCAGGAATAAGGGAGTGAGAAAGTGGAAGACAGCGGTGGTGACCTGTGAGGAGCACTCAGAGTGGGAGGTCTTGGTGGTGGAGACATTTGGACTGATGGAAAGAACTGGTGTGGAATTGGGTCGTGTTGTCTGGTGTAGAGACTGAAATTGTGGGTGCAGAAAACAAGGAACTGGAAGGCTGTCAGTATTGAGTAAAAACAAAGTCCCAAGAAAAAGATCCAAGAAAATTTGTGGAAGGCATGTATGCAGTTTGTGTGCGTTTTGGGAGTGGAGGCGGGGGGAGGTTACAGTAAAAGGGAAGGAAAGTGTCGTATTCTCTCACATTTTTATCGCTGCTTCCTTAATTCTTTATGAATTGAGCCAACTTGGAGCTTATTCTTGTTTTATACAATCCATGTGTTTTCTCATGTCTTTGAATTCTGTTGGATGTAACATCTTTTTCTTTGTTAATCCTGTTCCTGGGGAAACATCTACTGCGACGTCTTCTGCCAGCTTATATTTTTCTTACATTAATCTTTACTATCTCTGCCAAGGTTAATCGAAATACCTCACACCTGGCCCCAGATTTCCAACACAGAGTTCATTTCTCTGGTTGAAATAGCAAAGAAGGGCAAGGAAAGCAAATACGAGAGTTTTCAGGTAGGAGAGGAGAGGGAGAAGGCAGGCACACAGATCTGAAACCATTGCGGAGGCCGTTACTGATGACAGAAGCATTTGAAAATTATATTAGCCCCAGTGTTGCCTGGTTTTTCTCTGGTTCAGTGAGTGGGTTTTTTTTTTTCCTTGTTCAGATGATCTTGAGAGACAAGAGCATGGCTGTGAATTGAGAGAAAAAGGAATAATCCGGACAGAACGGACAGAACCTTGTCTAACGTCCGTGTACGTGTGCTGCATCTATGTACGCAGAGGAAGGAACCTAAGTTTCAGAATCCCTTTGGATAGGGCAGCACACCGCCTGTGTGATCCTCCTGTTCCTTTCAGTCTGCCGGTTAGCAGTGGTGGGGGAGAGCCTGGGGAAGTCCCAAGATGCTTCATTGGGCTCGCAGTAAACCCACTTAGAGTGCAAAGCTCGTCTCATTTTGTTCCGCTTCTAAGCCTTACCCCATTCTAAATCTTTGGGGAAGATTTCATTGTGGAAGAGGAAGTAGGACACTTTGGTCCTACTCTCTTTTCTTCATGCTTGGCCCTGGTGGAGCCAAAAAGGTGCAGCTGAATTTTTGCAACTGATGTAAGAGCCATTCCTCCAGGGGCAGTGAGACCGTTACTGCTGGAGGAGCTGGCTGGGTGCAGCTCTCATTCCGTGGGTGAGTCACGGGCTGAGCAGAGAGGCAGATTGGTCAGAGAAGTGGTTTCTGACTGCGGAGACTTTGGCAACAGGAAAAAGTCAAAATCTGGGCCTTGGAACCTCCTGTTTTCAGCTTATCCTCTGGCTTTAATAACTAAAAATTTAGCTCTGAATGCAAATAAAGAACATCAATTTTGTTCTTTTTTTGTAATATTCTCGTAATTTTGGGGGGGGGTGGGGAGAGGAAAATGAAAGAAGGAACACATAACTTCTAAAATACACAATAGTGCCATTACTTAAGACTCATTGTTTAAATTCTTTAAGACACTTTTCCCCTTACTGAGTCCAGTGATCGGTGACTTTTTCCCTTCGTTCTAATGAAATACCTCTTTCTATTTATCTTTCATAAGACCATGTTTCATCACTTACAAATGGGATTGACTTTGGTCAGATGAATTTGTATGACTTAGCTAACCTTTGGAAGGTGGGCAGAAATGAAAACCTGTGCTGGGCTCTACTTCTCTCTCTCTCTCTCTCTGACACACACACACACACACACACACACATATCACTTTTCTTTCACCTGGAGACCACCAAGAGCGTATAGATGGTGGAGAGCTGGTCTGGTTTTTGTTTGGATTGGGTATTTTTATTTTTAATATTTGTCGTCTGAGTCAGAAGTGGTTATCTCTTAAAAGAAAAATTTGATGGCTTGAAAGCTGGGTGTTTGTGCTTCCCCTCCGAAATGTTAACATTTGAGTAGCCTTCAATGTACTTCGGAGCTAGCACCCTGCTAAGATAAATGAGCGACCTTCTCCCCACCCCACCCCTACCCCCATGAGCTGGTGCAGTTACCTCCCTGTGGCTGGCCCCAGAGCCCCTTCTGGCCTGAAATCGACGATTCTGTAGGAGATGTGGTCAATCTGGGTGGCATGAATGCATTGCCAGGACAATGGTGGCTTTTCATTACGATTTAGTAATCTGAAGAATGCAGCAGCTTGTCCTTGAGAGGAACCTGCTTCTGTTGACATGTTTATGTGGTTTCCGGAGGTGGGAGGTGGGGGGGGGCTCAGGATTAGTGGGGTGAGGGTGGAGAGTGACATGTGGATTGCCTGGAAATTTACAAGTCAGTTTGAACCTGATTTATTGAGACTTTATGAAAAGTTTTTTTTAAAAAAGTCACCTATCCAGTTTCCTGACACATCAGGTTAAAGATTGATGAAAATGAAGTTTTTCTGTTTCAGACCCTGACCCTGATTACGGAAAGCCCCTGCTTCTTTCACAGCATATGTTTCAGAGAGTTTTAAGTGGCATCTTTTTGTAAAATTCTAAGTTCTACCATCTCTGCCTTTTCTGTCTGCTGATGCAGACGCCTGAGTTGGAATATATTTAGCCATGCAGGATGTTTATAGCTTGGACAGTCTATTCCAGCAGTGTCAGCGGGGCTAAGATTGATGTCTGTTAACTTGCCTCATTGGAGGTGGGGCCGTGCCTGTGTCCCCACCTGGCCAGAATGCATTCTGGAAAGTGTGAGTATTCATGCATTTTCATCCTTGCTGCTGCCTGAGTGTGTAGTGACGACAACACACTGAGCTTCCCTTTCAGGTGAGCTACTCACTTACCCTCTCTGAGCCTCAGTGTTCTCCCCTATATAGAGAAGAGGTTTATAACCTCCTAAAAGGACTGTTTTAAGCTTTAAGTTAAGGATTCACCTAGAGTAGTGCTGGCAAAAGGCAGGAGTTGGAAAATGTCAGAGCAGTATATTCAACGAGTACAGCTCTAACTGAAAAACCAGTGGAGTCCTACCACTTGCCGTCAACAGGTAGGAACTCTGGTGGCAGACTTCATTGGAAAGGGAAAGGAATCTTTTATTCAAAGGCTATACAGCTTGAAATAATGGGAGGTTCCTGCTTCAAAGCCCTTTTCCTCTAAGATACCCAAAGAAAACCACCATGCCACCCTCTGCCGGCTCAGTTCAAGGCTGAGCCAGGATCCTCTTCTTCCACCCAAAAGTACCATCCTTTACGAAACGCAGGTGGCTTAGCTGGTTTCCAGCCGCTGTCTGACTTCAGGCCTCTGTCAGAGCCTGGGCGTCCTACTCAGAGTGCGTGTCCTCTTCCTCCTACTGCCCTCTGATGCGTCTGTGTGCCTGGCTGGGCAGGATCCATGCAGCACAGCTCCGGTCACCAGCACCACTGTGGCTTCCTATGCAGGAGAGGGGCATGGGGATTGTCACCTGGCCACGTGGCCTCCAGGGCCCATTGGCCTGGGCTTCCTCCCCTTCTGCCCTACCAACACAGTGCCTGCTGTGCTCCTGGCCAGGCAGACCCAGACAGTGCTCATGGAAGGGTGCTGGGAACATTCCTGGACCATGCGCACTCCACAGCCTGCCGGCCCAGGAACTCAAGCCCCTGGAAGTTGGGAAAGAGGGGAGAACAAAGAGCGTGGCATTCCATGCTCTCTGCTTTATATAGTCTGGTCCCAAATCCCCTGCCCAGCAGAAGCACATAGGAGGATATTTCCCTCCATCACACTCTGCTGCCTAGTTGCCAGGGCAATTGCTCATGTGCAGTCTTTAGAGCTTCCCAACTTCTCCCTCATTTCTGGGCTGGGGTGTGGCCTCTTGTGCTGGTCCTGGGGTCCCCATGCCCCTCTGCCCAGTGATCCACCAGACTCTGCCCCCTTTTACAATCTCCCCCTTTAATACCTCTGGACCTTGTAATCTTACAGAGATAAATGGGCAAAGGTCTTGTTCTTCCGTAGCTACTTCCTGCTGGCCAAGAACGTAGTCCTACCTATTCCCTGGTCCAGAGATCCCTAATAAAAGGGAGTCTGGAGTGGAGGGGAGCCTTTATGTGAGGGAGAAAGATCTTGCAAAGTCCAGGTTGGTTGATTGTCCCTGAAAAGCTGCAAGTTCAATGTCAAATGGATGGTATTGCTGGAAAAGTTAACAACCTTGTTGTATTCTGGATGCAACAAATTTGGCAAGAAGGTTAGAAGGCACAATCAAAACCATAACAACTAAATGACAGAGGTAGGGAGGTAGTTAATTCACAGAACAAATCACAAACCCATCTGAGTCTGCAAGACTGTCTTTTGAGAAGATGTCAAGTTGGAAGCCCTTTACTGGAATGATATCAAGCAGTGACAATTTGACAGATCCTTCATGCTTTTAAATTAAACATCTCTGGTGATGTCATTAGGTGCTAAGGTAAATCAGTTCAGCTTCCAAGTGAAAACAGAACTTTGAAGACAGTTTCCTGCACTAGAGTCCAATATCCACAATGAGCATTGCGATTTTCCTTGAAACCTGATTCCTCTCCCTAAGATTACCCTTATTGTCATCAAAGAGATTTCCAGTTTTTAATTTTGCCTCATCATTTACAAGAGCAGCAATTGATCATATAGACTCTTTAAATCTGCTTTGCTGTAGCTTCCATAGTAACCTTTAGATTGACCCTTAGTCAGCCCTTCAGGGCACAGAAGCCAAGCCACACACCTGCCATTGGCTTTGCCTGCAGTACCTATACCCCTCAAGTCCTTGAAGTTCCTGTCATGTCTTAGGGATCCTCCTTGCCATCTTTCAGAAAAGCGGCCTTCATTCCTTCCCTGGAAAGACTGCCATGAGCCACACAATCAAACAAGATATCAGACCATTTCTCTAATGGCCTTTCATTAGTGTTGAAAGTCAATCTCCATTCCTCAAGGCTTTCTGGAAACAACCAGAGCCCAGACATGTCTCCTTCAAGCATGGCATTCCAGTCAAAGTCTTGGTTATAAAAAACACAATTTGAAACCGGTCTTATTGGTTTCATGAAAAAAAGCTTTATGTCATTACTTACTCATTAAGAATACCAAACTCTAGAGAGATCTGGTAGGGAGAAAAATGCAAAGCAAAAAGGGAAATCCTTGTCCTTCCGATAGCCACCAAAATTGTGTTTTCATGTCTTAAGCTTCCCATTGTTTTCTTTCCAACTTAATGTTAAGTTTTAACTCTCAGAAATCCCCAATATACTTTCAGAACAGGAACAAAGATAAAGTTTCAGGGGAAAAACAAAAGAAAAGTGGGGAGGAACCAGAACTTGCCTTAGAATCTTGTCCACACCAACTGGTCCCACAGACGACCTCTCCTAAGTCCAAAGGGCCTGAAGCCCCAATGGCAGAGACATTCTCTCATCCACTGGTGTGCCAGCCAGTCTCATAGCAGAGACATGAGGATTCCCAGTGTAAACAAAAACAATGAAGTTTCCCCTAGTCCCCACAAGATCCGAAAGCAAGTATAGAACTGAGAGCTGAGGTTTCTTCCCTTTCATGTTAAAGCTCTCACCACCATCTACACTCATTCAGATTTAGCTGTAACTCACTTTCAGTTCTTCTTCTTTTCAACACTGGGAAAGACCATACTCTAGCTCAGTATCGAGCAGCTAAAAGTCCCTAGATTTTCAAACACGTAAATAAAGTAAAAGGAACATTGTTACTTTGCACTGGGGCCCATCATCTTCTACTGAGAGAGAAGTTTCAAATCTCCCTCTGGAGTGCAGCTCCAGCTGTGCCTTTCAGCCTCAACCACAGCAGAAGGGTCAGCGTCCTCTTTGGGCAGTGCCATTCTATCCATGTGTGGTGGATCCAAGGCTTGATTCCTGTGGGCTTCAGGGAAGAGTGCATTGTCAGTAGGATGCCATGGTGACCAGTCCATTGCTTGGCTAGCTGCTGTTCAGGGCCTTAAGTCTTCTAAATTTTCAGGAAGATTTGGTCCCCAGCTGGGACAGGTGTAAGGGCTTGTCAGGTGGGTAGGTGGACCTGCAGTGAACAAACTTGTGCAAATGATTAGTGTTTGCCTTAAATGGTGCACATATTGCTTAATTTTTGACTCGTGTTCCAAATTTGGGGGGGTATATCCCAAACCAAGATTTGGAAGGGTCTCCCATAAACCACTTCAAAAGAGCTTAACTGAAGCCCACTTCTGGGTGCCACTCTAATCTGGAGCAAGGCAGTGCGGGGTGCCTGGTCCCGTTTCCAGTGTTTCCTGGCATATTTTTTCCAGGGTCTTCTTTACTGTGTGATGCATTTTCTCAGTGTTTCCTGTGGATTGAGGTCACCAAGATGCACTTTGATTGTATTTGCAGAGCCCGTCCAACCTTCTGGGAAACCTCTGAAGTGAACGATGATTCACTGTTACTCTGAGTGCTGTGAGGAATCCAAATCGAGGGATTATTTCTTTAAGTAACAGTTTGGCTACCTCAGTCAGCTTCTCGGTTCTAATGGGATATGCCTGTACCCATCCAGAAAAAGTGTCCACAAAAACTAAAAAAAACCTGAAATTCCCTCAGGGTTTAGGCATTTGTGTAAAGTCTACCCACCAGTCCTCAAATGGGCATAATCTTTTATATTGTACTCCCTTTTCTGCTGGGGCGTGTTCTGTCTTAGGATTGTTTTTAGCACACATCTGGCAGGCTTGGGTGATTCTCTAAATGGTCCTTTGCAAATGAGGACCCCTAAAATGTGGCCTAATGAGGTGCATCAAACCATCCCTTCCATAACGGGTCCCTTCATGTAGGTGTTTGAGGATGGGACACACTAGCAAGTAGTAAGTATTGGGCTGTAAGGTCATACCATGAGTGTTCATCTTCCATGTGGAATTGGGATCAGTGTTAGAGAACCTCCATTCGTGAGCCTGTTCCTCAACTCATTCTGCATGTTAGGGTTTCAGTGTTGACAAGTCCAAGCAGGGGATCAAAACCCTAGGAGTGGCGGCCCTCCGGCTGCCTGTCTCGCCACTTTATCAGCAGTTTGGTTTCCCTGGCTCATTTGAGGGCTGTCCCTTTGGTGTCCATGGCAGTGATTATGGCAGCCTGGTTCGGTAGGTGCACTGCCTCTATCAGTTGTAAAACCTCCTTTGCATGTTTGACGTCCCTGTTCCCTGAGGTTACGAGTCCTCTCTCTCTTTCCATACTGCTCCATGGGCCTGGACTACCATGAAGGCATATTTGGAGTCCGTATACATGCCAACCTTGTTTCCCTGAGGCAGCAGTATGGCTCTTGTGAGGGCTGTTGGTTCAGCCTTTTGTGCTGAGATTCCTGACACAAGGGCTTGGGTTTCTATTACCTTGTCTGTGGTGGGTACCATGTACCCAGCTCATCGTTGGCCGTTATCTATGAAGCTGCTCCCAGCCTGGTGCTGCCAGTGGCTGGCCCACTAGATCTGGCCTGCTAGAATAAACTTGGGCAGTGATTTCCAAGCAGTCATGCTTGAGGGGTGCCAGCTCCCAGGAAAGTGACATCCTTGAGTCCCTTTAAGTCATAGTCCTGAATCACATGACAGAAAGTTTGCACTGATAATCACTGGTGTTCTACACTTGACCTAGCAATAACTGTCCCTTCCATCCTTGATGCCCCGTGTCTTGCAGTTGTTCTGGCCTCAGCAGTCTCTTCCTTCCTCAATGACTTCTCCTGTCCCCTGCCAGAGTGGGGAGATGGGGGGAGGAGGGGATCAGACACGGGGCAGAGCCCTTCCTGATCAGGTTCTTTGGGTCCTGGCAGGTGGCTAATGCTTGCCCTCAGGGAGCCTGTGGCAACTCGAGGGTCCCTGTGGGCATCTCTGTCTCAGCTCTCTGGACCCACAGGGCCCAACCTCTGTTCTGACTCAGTCTGTGCTGCTGCCCTTATTCCAGGGCAGCTGCCTCTGACTTCCAGTCTCCTCCCTTGGAGGCCACCTGCTTCCCGTGGTGACTCCCCACAGCCTCCCACAGCCCCTGGCGGGGACATTGGGCTCAAAGAAGGGGATCCAGAAAAGACCCCTCATGAGGTACTCCCTAACCCCATTGGGAAGTTGGAGGGAACGAGAGTTCAGATAACAGTTCTCTGTAAAAATTTCCTTACAACATTCTCTTCTCTGATCCCTGTTTCACATTCTCGGTTCTCAGAGCCACTCTTTTGAGTGTGTGCATGTGTGTGAGTGTGTGTGCGTGACAGCGGAAGAATCTGTCTCACTTCTGCCTTGTTATTCTGATATTTATGATATTGACACCTTGGTGTAAATTCAGGCAGAAAATTTCCCCCTTCCTAATAAACACATTGGCCATAATTTACCAAGAAGAAAACTTTAATTGATGGCAAAAATGTAGCAGAATGGGACCTGAGCAATAATTAAGAGCCAGTTCCTCTGTGCAAACAAAGCACAAGTTTAGGGCAGTTGAAAAGAAATTGGCATTTGATATCGCAAAATACAGTGGTACCTTGGTCCTTGTCGGCTTCAGAACTTGTCAAACCTGGCACTCGTCACATCTTGACGAAAAAAAATGTTTCAGCACTTGGTGCTTGCTCAGTACTCGTCGGAACGAATGCATGACGAGCACCGAGGGGCCACTGTAATGTCCAAGTCATGGTGCTGAGAAAAAACTAGAGCTTTGGCGAGTTAAATGTGTTGTTTAGTTTTGTTTTTTATTTGGAGTTTCACGAGAGTTGGGGGTCCAGGACAGCTTAGAGGATCTAATATTTTTCTCAGGTCCTGAGGGTGTGAGACGTGGCGGATTTCAGGTCCTCCTCTGACAGCGGCTTGGTCCAGGCAGGCCACACGCTCCAGCATATCAGCCCTCACATGGCATTTGCAGCCTGCCTCTGTGGGATGCTGTCCTTCGCATGGCTCATGGGGCCTGCACCTGGACTGCGCCCTCTGTACTCTCGCTGGTCCCTCAGCTTGGAGAAGCCTGTGAATAGTGGGCACTACACTCCCGAGAGCCGGCCTCATTTCCTGGAAGCCGGGCAGAGCCCTTGGGTACCACCAACAAGCAGTACTGTCTGCCCAAAGCCTGCCCTTGAGCAGCACGACCTGGCAGTGAGAGTTCAAGGTTTGGAGCCCCAGGTAGTCCTGATCTGACTGTCCACGGGCTGTGTGACCTTGGACACATTACCAAACCTCTCCAAAGCCTCTGTTTACTCGTCCCTAAACAGGAAGCGTATGGGCGTGCCAACCATGTGCCATTTGTGTGAGAATTCCGTGAGGCTGGTCGGATCAGGCAGTTAGCTCCGGGCTTGGCCAATCACTGTTATTCCACGACTTGGGGAAGAAAGCAGTTCCCTGGCTCCCACCTCAGGGTATTCTGATTCTGGAGGCAGTGTTTTTCACAGCCTTCCTCGGATGAGTTAGTTGTCGGCTGAACCTGTTGGGAAGCACCAGGTACCCCTCCTTCTAGTCTGTGGAAGTGTGCTGAGCCTCCGCACCCCGGCCTCCCTCCGATGTAGGAGGTCGGGGCACTGGGTCTTCATGGACTCAGGAGCAGGAACATCTGGGATCAACCCCCCGCCTGCCATGCACTGTAGTGTGCACCTGGGGAGGTCATTCACCTCCAGTGCCTCAGTTTCCTCATCTGTGAAATGGGGACGATAATGGTGCTGCCTCGTGGGCTTGCTGTGAGGATTCCGTGAGTTAATGCATGCGAAGAGCGTGAAAGCACGCCAAGCACACAGCAAGCACTGAATGAATGTTAGCTGCTATCAGGGTCGCTTATTTGTGGAGCGCTTATCACATACCCTGAGGAAGTTTCATGAACTATTAACAAAAGCTTAAAAATTATCTTCATTAATTAGTCAGTTCTTAAGTAACATAAAAACTCCAAGTTTAAATATCACTGGCCAATTTATTAAGTTAAAATGGTATCCTATTGCTTAAACACATGGTTTTTTGCACTCTACTAGTGAGGTTGCACACGTTAAATCTATTTATTGACCCTTTATATTTCCAACCTTATAACTTGTATACTCACATCCATTGACCATTTTTTAGGGTTTCCTCTTTTTCTTATTAATTCATAAAGCTTTTTATGTATTAAAGAATCAAGTCCTCTCAAATATATTACAAATATTTTTCCTAGTTTGTTCTTTTAACGTTTCTTGATGCATAGAAATTTAAAAACTTTTTTGCAACTTAAAATTTTGTTTTATAACTTTATTCCTTTCCTTTATAACAGGTCTTACTAACCTCAAGTTTTCATAAATATGGCTTTAAAAATATCTAACTCTTTAATAGGTTAGATATTTATTTGCCATGCTTTTCCAAATAGTTGAACATTTATCTCAGTACCGTGTATAAGGCACCCTAAGAATAGTTCCTGGTCCAGGAGGAAATAAAAAAAATGTTGGAATCAGTGAATAAAGAATTAAGCTAACATTCTTTTACTTTTTATTTTTATTTATTTATTATTGTTCAATTACAGTTGTCCCCGTTTTTCTTCGGTTGCTCTCCCTTGCCCTCCCTACCCCCTGTTCCCTCTGTCAATTCCCACCCTGTTGTCCCTTACCATGGGTCCTTTATACACGTACCTTGACGACCCTTCCCCATCTTTCCCCATCATCCCTCTCCCTGCTCCCCTCTGGTCACTGTCAGTTTGTTCCTTATTTACATGTCTCTGGTTCTGTTTTGCTCATTTGTTTGTTTTGTTCATTAGGTCCCACTTATAGGTGAGATCATTGGTAATTTTCTTTCACCACCTGGCTTATCTCACTTAGCAAAATACTCTCCAGTTCCATCCATGCTGTCGCAAAGGGTAGGATTTCCTTCTTTCTCTCTGCTGCATAGTATTCCATTGTGCAAATGTACCACAGTTTTTTGATCCACTCATTGACTGATGGGCACTTAGGTTGCTCCCAGCACTTGGCTATTGTAAATTGTGCTGCTATGAACATTGCAGTGCATAGGTTCTTTTGGATTGGTGATTCAGGACCCTTAGGATATAATCCCCGCAGTGGGGTCACTGGATCAAAAGGCAGATCTATCTTTAGTTTTCTGAGGAAATTCCACACTGCCTTCCACAGTGGCTGAACCAGTCTGCATTCCCACCAGCGGTGCACTAGGGTTCCCTTTTCTCTGCAGCCTCGCAGCACTTGTTGTTTGTTGATTTATTAATGATATGGCCATTCGGACCAGTGTGAAGCTAACATTCTTATTTAAGAATTTACTTGTTAGAGTTTAATCTTGTACGTCCTTGTATTTGGAGAATAGGTGGAAACATTCAGGTATGTTGCAAAAAGTCACAAACCTTGAAGAATTAGCCTGTGTACAGAAAGTCATCCACAGATATCATGGAGTCATTTCTTCCTGTGACAAGAGCCACCCATTATCCAGTGCACCACCACCTCTAACAAACGCTGGGAAGAATGGGACTCTTTGACAGAATGTCAGACCCTGTTGGCTGCTTGCTCTATGGCTTCTTCCTACTTTTTCTTTAGTGCTAGAAACTAATTTTATCTAGGTGTATGTCAGCAGCACGCTCAGAAAGGTGGTCCCAGAGCCAAAATCATGAATCATCTAACCACATAATAGTAAGACCCATTTTTTTTGGTCAGTGATTAGGTTAGAGGTGGACATGTAAGTCAGTTCTGACAAACGAGACGAGAGGAAGTCCACTGGGGCGTATTTACCGCACAAGAGGAGTTTCCTCCCTTGCACTCCCCAACACACACACATGTGCGTGCACTCACACACCCTTCTCCCTTTTGGACGTTGTCCTGTATGGATGTGATGTTTGGGACTGTGGCAACCATCTTGCCACAATGAGGGGGAGGTCTGAGTCTTGACGATGACTTTCTAAAAAATAATCCATTCTGTAGATTTCTTGTTATGTGAGATGATGAACCCCTATTTTTAAAAAAATTTAGTTTTTTTTCCCCCAATGGCATCAAATACTATTCTCTTGGGTGAGTCCTTCCACCTTTCTGGGCTTTAGTTTCTGTAAAATAGCATGGGTGAGCCGGATGTTGTCAGAGTCCTATCCAGATTTAAAACTAGGATTCTAGCTGATGCCTCGTTGCCCTCTGGAGCATCTTTCTTTTCTTTATTCTGAGAGAAATACTACTTTAAATCCTGAAATGCAGAGAATGGTAACAGCGGCAGAGTACATTTCACGCACATCATCTCCTGTAATCTTCATCACCAGTCCTAGAGGTAGGCAGGCCCATTTTGTGGATAAAAATCAGTCTCAGAGAGGTTAAGGTCTCTCCGGTGAGCTGGCCGAGCTGAGACTTAAACAAACCCCGATTCTCGGGCCCCGATCCCATTCCTCCTTCCGCTGTGCCTCAGGCAGCAGGCAGTGCTGCCTTTGGTTGGTTTACAGCAGCAGACCCACTTCCAATGTGACTGATTTCTCTAGCTGTCCAGATGACCACTGATCAGCCTGCGAGCAACTCCCTGTACAGCCAGAGAGTCCCAAAGGAATTTTACCACCCACCAGTGGATTCTTTTTTTAATGAACTTAAAGGATCAGGCTCTGATGTTTATATGAAAGGAGATGAAACACACCTGTTCTTCTGGGAATATGCTTTAAGGAAAGGAGAATATATGACTTATTTTGGATAGGATATTTATAACCCACTAATCCATAAACTAAATGAAGAATTACTGAAAGCCAGAGGTCTGCAGGGCCTGGCAGAGGACAGTTTACACCCTGCACCCCATCCCATGCATCCCAGCCCTGAGAGGAGGGGAGAGGATGGTTGTGACGGGGAAGGTCGGCTCCTTGCTCATCACACCCCATTGCTGATGAGTAACTGCTGCAGAGCTTGGGGACATATACCTGCTGTCTCCAAGGCCTACAGTCTTTAGAGCAGGAGGGAGGTCGACATTCCCTGGGCCTGCCCTTGCCTTTATGGTTATATCCTGTACATCTAGCACAGAATCTGGCCCATAACAGGCACCCAATAAATATTTTCTGCATCCTGTTGTTGATTAATGAAGTTGAAGCCTGAAGAGGTGAAGTGACTTGTTCAGAGTAAAATAACTAATAAATGACAGAGCCCAGACTTCTGGTCTCCTCAGTTTCATCTGATAGATTTAATTCCAATAAAACTGAAAATACGGACGTTGTTGGAGGTCAGAAATGTTACTACACACGAGAAAAACCACTGTTTTAATTGGATCTCAAAATGTATGGGATCCAATATAAATATATCATTCATTTAAAAAGTGGCCAACTATGTCTTCCCGGATGAGTAGTGAAATAGGTAGAATGATCGGAATAGCTCTGGGTGCATTTAGTTCTGGAAATCAACCTGTGTCCCAGGGCCACTCCAAGGTCAATGGGGATCTCTGGTGAGCCTAAGCCATCCCTTCTCTAGGGCTCACATGACCTTGGCCACCCGCATATGCCCACTGGGATGCATGCATACCTTCCTTACAGCACCTCAATCTCTAACCACATGTTGATCCGATGAGCCACCTCAAAGGCGAAACAAAGGTGCATAGTAGAAACAGAGATTCTGGAAAGATTGTGTCTAGGATGGGAGAAGGGTTCCACCCCTGTCACTTGGCAATGAAGGAGAGGAGGGAAAGAGAAAGGACAGGTAGCTCCTTGAAGGCAGAGACTGAGCAATGTTCGAGCACAGAGACAAGTTGTTGTTGAAAATATGAAAATTACAGTTTTACTGCATATGTATACTTATGTTAAATACATGTGTATATGAGTGTGTGTGTGTTTATATCATCGGTTGGCTGACACAGACACCATGTTCCCTGCCCTCTACTAGCCCAGTCATTGGCCATCTTTCCTTTTTGATGATCATGTAGGGTCTCCCAAAGAGGCAGCCTGACATGACCAATCCAACGGTCCCACTCTCCAGCTCTGACTGGCAGAGAGGACGGGGTTCGTAAGTATAACAAGACATTTCCTGAAGGCTACTGGGGAAGAAGTTTCCCCTCTCGTCTGTGGAAGACACCTGGCAAAATGCCCTCCTTCTGATGACAGAACCATTGCATTGCACAAATTCAGGTGGCACTGTGATGTTGTGATCTCTGATAAGAAATACATATTTGGTCTCCTGGCACAGGGTTTCTAAAACTCTTGGAATTTCCTTAAAGCTGAGAGCAATGAAGGTATCTTTTGTTGTATTAATAGGGTGGGTTTTAGAAAGTTCCCAGGGTTGGGGTGTGGTTGCCAGAAGAACCAACCATGTGCTTTGAGGATTGGAACTTCCTGCCCCACCTCCCTGAGCTCTGGGGAGAGGGATTGGAGGTTGAATCATTCCTCAATGGCCGATGATCTAGTCAATCATGCCTATGTAATGAAGCCTTCATAAAAGCCTGAAAGGACAAGGCTCTGAGAGCTTCCAGATTGGTGAACATGGAAATTTGGCGACAGTGGGGAGCTTGGACAAAGCTTTAGGGCTCTGTGCCCTTTTCCCATACCTTGTCCCATGCATCTCTTCATCTGGCTGTTCCTGAAGTACATAGCATGTACTTTTTTATAATAAACCAGTAATCTGGTAAGACACATGTTTTTCTGAGTTCCATGAGCTGCTCTAGCAAATTGATCAAACCCAAAAAGGGAAGGGTTCCTTGGGACCTCCTATCTACATAGCCAGTCAGTCAGAGCGCGGGGAGACCTGGACTGGTGACTGGAGTCTGAAGGGGCAGAGGGTTAGTCTTGTGGGGCTGGGCCCTTTACCTGTGGGTTCTGATGCTGTCTCTGGGTAGGTAAAGCCATACTTAAGTTGAATTGTAGGATACTCAGTTGGTGTCCGGGAGTTGCTTGGTGGTCTGGAACACCCACCCTTCCATCAGAACAGGGGGCTCAGAGTCATCTAGGTGCTATTGGTATTATGGTTAACTTGGTTCCATGAATGGTGTATTGTGAGGCCATCGGTGGACCCCTCATGAGGAAGACCTCATGAGTGGACATGAGGAATTGTATATTCCCCAGAAGCTGCTGGCAGGCACCTTGTGGCCACAGGAAGCCAGCCTTAGGCTTCAGAACCACATGTGGAAGACAGATGGGAAGCGCAGGACGAAGCTGGGTCTTCGGTGACACTGTTGAGCACTGGAGCAAGGCTTGCTGAACCTTTCTTCCTCGTTTTCACGTGGCCCCAGATTTCCTCCATTGCTTACATCTGTTTGAATCAGCTTTTCTATGACTTGTAACAAGAAAGGTCTGCACAGACACACACAGAGCAGTGGCTGTCTCAGATAGGTACACCAGTTTCATCCATGTAGACACCCAGGTCAGACCACTCGGATCTCAGAGCGACTATTTTGTCCTGAGTGTCCAATTTCACACCCTATTTATAGTCTCAAGATAATTACTGAGTGTCTGTTTCAGCTTAGAATAGACATGAGAGGTCTATACACATTTAACAATTCTCATCAACAAACTTTAGCAAAACTTCCTTTACACCAGGCACGTTGCTACATGCAAGGTCATAAAATATAAATTTAAAATACTAAAGGTGTTTCAAACCATGAGCAAGACAAGAACCCAGTGTTTAGGAACTTACAGTTTCCTGGACAGCAGGGTTTGTAGGGGAGGGAAGAGAAAGAAGGAGGCCACGGATGCAGCCTGTCATCTAAGACACCATTGTTACATGTAAAAAGTGATTTAATTCCAAGTCAGGGCATCAGTAAAGGGTCAAGAGTATGTTTGCCTATGAGCTGGACTTCAAGAATTCACAGAATTTCCATAGCCAGCTATGAGGGTAAGGGCATCCCAGGCAACAAAGGGTAAGCAAAGGCCAGAAGGCAGGAAACCAGGGATGAATAACCTAGTGTGGCAAATGCTGGTGTGGGAGTGAGGTGGTGAGGGTCAGGCTGGAGGTAGGAAGGGCCCAGAGGGTGGGGGCCTGGAATACTTTTAAAAGGAGTTGGACTTTATTTAATAACAGAATAGTGTTCATACCAATAGTAATAACAAATGTATAGTGCTTCTTTTGTGTCAGGAATTGGTCTAAGAAGTTTATCTATATATTAATTTAATCTATGACGATGAAGTGAGTACAGTAATTTTGATTCCCATTTTGCCAATGTGGAAACTGAATCCAGAGAGGTCAGGAAACTTGTGCAACATCACACTGGATCCCCTGGACTGGCCAGGTGGACCAGACCCAGGCGGGCTGGCTCCAAGGCTGGGGTCCTCCAGGGAACCCAGAGCAGCAGTGGCGTGGCTCCGGATAACTGCGGAGCACAGGCAGCAGTCAGGCTGTCCCAGTAGCTCAGGTGAGAAACAACAGGGTCTAACTGGGAGAGGTGCAGAGAGAAGGAGGGTCAGGCGACAGAGCCCAGGGAATGTAGACCAGAGCACTGGCCTGCGCAGTCCGCCCTGCAGCGTTTACAAATGGAGCTCGGAGTGTGTTCTGACGAAGGATGCCCTCCATGCCCCCATGTCATAGCCAGACTCTCCCTTTGTTGCCCTCCACAGCCTGACTTGGGAAGGTTAATGCATGTATGACCTCTGTCCTTAGCATTTGGTGTTAGGGATAAACGAATGAGTCGGAGATGAACTGGAGATGTCAGGGTGTCTTCAGGGTGGTGTGGGTGAGTGCCGTCATCAATGGGACATGGCCCAGGAGAGGCTGGGGTGAGAGGACTGACTGCTGATCTGGGATGGGTGGAGGGAGAGCTCTTTGGGGAAGACTTGTAGATGGCCAGGAGGCCTGTGGAAATGCAGCCTGGAGCTCGGGAGCTAGAAATGGCTCTAGCATAGGCAGGGAGAAACTACTTAAAGTCATGGGGGACGTGTGGGGTGACGCATGAGGGCTGGTCCACATGCCTAAAGTGGACAGGCAACTCATTTTCATCAGTTGTAATCATTCCATTGGATCCCATCCTACTCAGCAGGTTGTAACTACACAGATTTAATCCAAAGAAACCAGTGTTTGTGGCCCCTGGCTGTACATTTAAACCACCTGGGAAGCTTTAAAAATGCTGATTCCAGGCTCCCCCTCCATGAATTAAATGAGAATCATCTGGACATGGCTGTAATTCTAAAGCTCCCTGTGCCCTAACAGGCAATCTGAAAGATCAGCAACACCTAGAAAATTTATCAGACGCTCATAAAAGAAACGGAAATGGGAGAGGCCTGGCACGCCCCCGTCCTGCAAAGTCTTCAGTATTGCTGTGACATCGGGCCCCTTTCCTTGCCCGAGCCGAAGAGAGTCAGTCAGATGTGTGGTTTTTCAGGGCAAAGCCAATGGCTGGGCTCGCGAAATGCATGTGATGGCCGAGAGCAAGCAAGGCTTGCTGCCTAGACCCTGAATGCCGTGTGGAGCCTAGTTCAACCGTTTCTTCCAAAGCAGCATTGGCCCGCATGCCAGAAGCAGGGCTGAGCCTGCTGGTGGCAGGTAAGTGACCCTGCGGTGAAGGGGATGGGATCAAGGTGCCAGGAACCTGATGGAACACTAATGCTTTTTCCTGAGCACACGGAGAACTTAGCTCCTCATTAGAATGTAGAGAAAGCCGCCGTCAAAGGGAAGCCGACGAATAGATTAAAGTGTCCTGAGTGACTAGGACGTGTAGGCAGTAGATGGCACTACCCCCGACTGTCTGATCAAATGGCACGTCATTCACTGTGCAGGAGTGCAGGTAAAGCAGAGTTCACCTATCTAAAATGATATATTTTTTTATAAAAATAATAGATGCTCGTTGAAAATTTGGAAGTTGGAAAAGAATAAAAGGCCATCAAAATCACTCACAGTCTTACCATTGTGGATAACTGTTCTGTCGTATTTCTTCCTGTTCATTTTCAGGTGTATGCGTACGTGGCCCTTGTGGTTGGCATCAGGCTGTATTTATGATTTTATATAATTGCATTTTTGTATATTTTATTTCATACATTTTATTTTCAACCAGACGTTATATCATAAGCATTTCTCCATGTCGTTAAAATGCCTTTGGAAACATAGTTTTAAATAACTTCATAATTTTTAACTTGTATGACTGAAATATAATTTACTCTAGTCATTCTCCTAACCTTGGAGCACTTAGACTTTTCACTTTTTTATGTTATAATACGTGTACTCTTTGTGTCCAAATTTCAGATTAATTTCACAGGTCACATTCCTAAAAGTATAGACACCAGGTCAAGGAGTAGGGACATTTTAAAGATATATTCATCATTTAGATTAGTTATGTACAATTGGGGTTATTAGAAAGAGCTGAGAGGAGCTGTGGAAATTGAAGAATGTGGTAAACTTGACCTAGAGTCAGGAAGGCAGGACCCAGGGCTCTTTAGGTTCCCTCTTCCTGCTCCCCACCGCTGAGTCTGATTGGCTGAAGTCTCACCCTGGATGAATCAGCAGATAAGGGACAGACAAACAGACACACACATACCAGGGCAGGCATTTTGAGCACAGCATCCACTTAAACTTGTTTCTGCTCCGTGAAGAGTCCTAGAAATAAAATTCCTGGGTCAAAACAGTGTGGATATCATAAAAGTTCTTAGTAGAAATAGCCAAATTTCTTGCCACATGCATACCAATTTATACCCTCACAAGGCCTGTGTTTGCATCACAATGCTTTATCTGGCAAATATACATATTTAATTCCTCCAAAATTTGATACGTAAAAAATCATTTTGTCATTTTGATTTACTTTTCTTGTTTAACTTGTCATAGTTCTGAATGTTAGTGATCAAATATTTGTATTTGCCCTTCTGTCTTTGTTTTTATCACTCATTTATTGACTGGGGTCTTGGTTATGTGAATTCCTCAGCAGCACCTCTCTCACACCCTCACACTGAAACTCCTCAGTAGGTTCTGAAATCAGCATATAGTTAAGTAAAAACATTTCTTTCCTCGCAAAAGGTTTCAGTTTATACTACATGTGCCTCTTCAATGTCCCAGAGATTTGAATCTTGTTCCAAAAGAATGTTTAAAAAAACAAAGTCTCCATATAAAAGTCTTAAAACTTCCCTTTATCAAATATGATTTAAAAGCCTCTGATTTGTAAAGTATTAAAAAATCCCTTTGGCTTGCGTGGGAGTTGGGGACACTGTCTTTTACTAGCTGCTGGGCCATTAGCACTCGGAGAAGAAAAACACTTCCCATGTAGGCAGAGGAATAAACCTATCAAAGACTAGCTATCAGAGTGTGCAGCCTGGGCTGTTTATGGGTGAGTCAAGGAAGATAATCAGAATTATGGGTTTTTTAAATTATCGTTAAATAACTCCTGATGTGCCAAGGCAGGAGGTCCTTGGTTTTATGTTTCTAAGGAAAAATGGTTTGAGGCTAATAAGCAGTTCTTGGCTCCTCATAACTTGAGATTATCACCTTTATTGGGAGAAGAGATCTGTAAAAAGATCCTCACCATTATTTAACGATTATTTCGTTATGTAAACAAAATAAGGCTTAGGGATCCAATGAAAACAAGACCAATGTCTCCTTTTGGGCACGTGTTCCACTCTCTCCTCTGCCCCTCCCATTCCGTGAGTTGACATGGCCACAGGGTTCCATTTCATAGTGTTTGTCACAAATGTCCTTTCTGCAGTGGCTTTGATAAGCCCCCACAAAGACCCCAGTTTGCCAAGTCTGAGGACTCAACACATTCCTGGTGATTTCATTAGTTCTTGGGATCATGATGAGCTTGTCAAATAGCTGACCTTGTTGGGGACGTCCTAGAGACCAACTGTGTCTGAATTCATGTCTGTTGTATTTCACGATTCGGGCTTCCAGCTTTACAAGGTGGAGGTGTGGGGGAGCGGAGCAGGGAAGAGCACTGTGAAAGGGACTCGCCCTCATCAGCCTGGTCCAGCAGGCTGCCCTTTCAGGTCTGGAGTGGGGTGAGGACAACACCATGGACATTTAATTTAGATACATGTTTTTTTCACCTCCAAAAGTTCAAAAAAATGTAGGCTTCAGGGTAGGTTCCCACACTCTGGGTGGCTCTCTTCTATCCTGTGTTTATGAACTACATTTCCCTCATGGCCACAAGATGGCTGCAGGGCCTCCAAAATCATGTTCTTCACAGCATAGCTTCCCAGACAGAAAGGGAGAGGACAGAGCAAAAGGCTTTCCTTCTGTGACTGGCTACTTTCTGTCAGGAAAAAAATCTTTCCCAGAAACTCCAAGCAGACTTCCTCTTATAGCTCATCAGGTCAGCTGACTCAGAACTGGGTCACCTGACTGCCAGCAGCTTCACAGGTAAAGTTGAAAGGCCTGTTCTGATTGGTTTGGACCAGCTGCATTCATCTCCTGGGGCCAAGCATGTTGCTTTCTGGACAAAACTGAAGCTCTGCTAACAAGGAAGGTAGGTGAAGGACCAGCTGCTGGAGAGACAACTTCCAGGGACTGGACTTAATAACACCTTCCATTGACCAGTCACTTTACAAAGTAACCTTCAGTAGGCGACATGACTGCATATTATACAATTAGAAATGGAGAACCAGGAGATAGAAATATGTATGTAGTGGGGTGGGGGTAGTGATTAAGAAAAGGGAAGATCATGGACCAAGTCCAAGCCAAAGGGAAGCTTACTAAGTACCGCTGTGTGCCTGGCATAGCGCTAGACTGGTGTCGGATTCAGAGCCCTGCAGACGTGTGTTGTGGCCTCATCTGCAAGGAAGCACACACCGAGAGAACAGTAGGAACCAGAACCTTACTAAAGGCTAAGCCGTGAGGTAAAGAAAAGAATGACCTGGGACACTAGGAGGAGGGCACACCATTGCAGTTTGGAATCTGGAGAGAGCGTCAAGGAAGTGGTGGGTCTGGAGCTGGGTGGGATTTGGATGAGCAGGGGGTGGGGTTCCAGGTGGGGGGACACCGCAGATCTCGGGGAAGGGCATGTCAAAGGTGGAAACAGGAATAAATGTGTTTGCAGTGGGGAGGGCCTGCCAGTGGAGACACCCGAGTTTGGGGCAGACTCGGGAAGCCACAGATAGAATTTCTCAAATGTTAACATTCAGAAGTGCGTCTCTAGAGCAGAATGGGGTCTGACAAGTGAGCTTCGCTTCCTGAATTTTCCTGGAGGAACATCTCAGTTGTTGGCAGCGCAACGCTGCTGCTGATGCTTAGAGATCTGAAGCCCTCAGTTTACTGGTTTGAATGCTACTGATGTGGGGAGGGGCTAGGCTGCCTGGGGACAAGTGACCGTTCGTCTGTTGTGCACGTAGATTGTACAATATCAGGCATTCCTTGTAACTCTGTGCTTACACAGCATTGCATTTAAAAGAAATAGCAATCCTTCCTTGGCCTTCCTTGAAAATTTACACTGACATTTACTACTGATTTTCTTGAAGGGTGCCTAGTGACCTCTTTAGACATTATTCCAAAGGTCCCCCTCACAGCAACGGCTGGACCCTCTCCCTCTCTGCCCCAGAACAGCATGCCTCCATCCCATTAACTTCCTCTGCTTCTCCTTCATCCACATCACCCCTTTCCCAAAATCCTGCACCCTCTGTCTGTTTACAGAGGTCCTCAATTATAAACGGGACTCGAGAAATCTTTCGAGAAAAGAACTGTGAGCTCACCCAATGGGAGTCGCTGCAGGAGTTGTGGGGATGGGTGACTGAGAGCTCATGTACAAGTCACTTTTATCTCCACTCACATCCAGTCCACCAACTTACAGACCTAAGCCTTTTTATTGTGGTGAAATGCGTAAAACATGACATTTGCTTTTTGACCATATTTAAGTGGACAATCCCGTGGCATTAGTTGCATTCACGATGTGGTGCAACCACCACCACTGTCGATTTATAAAGCTCTTCGATCACCCTGAACAGAAGCTCTGTACCCATTGAGTGACACCTCTCCCTTCCTCCCTTCCTGCAGCCGCTGGTAAGCTCTGATCAGTATTCCATCTCTCTGCATTTTCTCATTCTAGACATTTCATGTAAGTAGAATCATACATTATTTGTCCTTTTATGTCTGGCTTTTTTCACTTAGCCTAATGTTTTCAAGGTTCATCCGTGTTGTAGCATGTATCAAAACTTTCTTTCTATGGCTGAATAATGGTCCATTGTATGCACACACCACGTTTTGTTTATCCACTCACATGTCGATGAAAAGTGGGATTGTTTTTGCCTTTTGGCTATTGTGGCTAATGCTGCTGTGAACACTGGTGTACAAGGGTCTGCTTACTCCCTCTTCTCAATTCCTTTGGGTATATACCCAAGAGAGGAATTGCTCTGCCATGTAGTAATTTGATGCTTAACATTCTGAGGCAAAAAAAGACTGTTTTCCACAGTGAGTGACCGTGCCATTTTATGTCCCCACTCTCAATGTACAAAGGTTCCAGTTTATCCACGTGCTCTCCAGCACTGGTTAATTATTGTAAAAACTTTTTATTGTAGCAATCCAGTAGGTATGAAGGGGTATCTCACCGTGGTTTTGCTCCACGTTTCCCTAATGACGAATGATGTTGAGCGTCTTTTCATGTGCTCGTGGGCCTTCCGTAGCTCTTCTTTGGAAAATGTCTGTTTAAGTCCTTTATCTATTTTTTAATTGAGTTGTTTGTCTTTTTGAATTGTAAGAGTTCTTTATATAGCCTGGATATTAAACCCTTATCAGATACAGGATTTGCAAATATTTTCTTCCATCCTGTGGGTTCCTTTTTTATTCTTTTAACAGTGTCCTTAGATGGACAAAAGTTCTTAACGAAGTCCAGTTTGTTTATTTATTTAGTTGCCTGTGCTTTGGTGTCTTATTTAAGAAACCATTGCCAAATCCAAATTAAGATTTTCCTACGTTTCCTCTAAGAGTTTTACAATTTTAACTCTAAATTCAGGTCTTTGACTCCTTTTGGGTGAGGTTTTGCACATGGTGTGAGGTAAGAGGCCCACTTCTTTTCTTCCGCTTATGGATATCCAGTGTCCTATCACCGTTTATTGAAAAGATTGTCCTTTCCCCACCGAACAGTCCTGGCACCCTTGCTGAAAACAAAGTGACCGTAAATGTGAGGGTGGACTTCTGGGCTGTCAGTCCTGCTCCACTGGTCTCTGTGCCCGTCTTTATGCCAGTACCACTTTGCTTGGATTTCTGTGGCTTGGTAGGAAGCTGAAGTCAGGAAACTACAGACTTTTAAGTGCAAAGAAGGCCTCGTCCACTTTGAAAAGTCAAGCCTTCTCTCCTCGTCAGGAATCGTTTCTGCATTGAGTACGAATATCCCTGCCCACCTTGGGTCTCTCTCCTTGTTCCAGGATTGGCCCTCGCTTAGGCTGCAGCTGGGGCAGGGCAAGTCCATCATTTTTAAGTCTTGGCAGGGGCAGAACTAAGTGGAAGCCTGAAATAAATGCTCTGAGTTCTTTCCACAGCAGCTAGTTGTTGTTTTTGTTTGTTTTTTCAGGTAGAGTTGAGGAATGGAGGGTCCAGAGCAATCCCAAATAAGGGAGCAAATATTAATGAGAGGACATGAGCGTGTGTCTGGTTCTAACCAGGAGTCTGGAAACCACTTCAGATTACACCACAGAGAGAAGTGAATTCAGAGAACAGTTACAATGAGGAAAACAAAGAATAGAGATAACTTAAAGATGAGAAAGTTCAGGAAACCCGCTACCACCCTCTACATGCTATGGGCAACATGAGGAAGCACTGTTACTCAGGCTCAGGGATCGGGACCACCTCATGGCAGGCAGGAAGTGGAGTCGCAGGGCGCAGTGCAGGCTCTGCAGGAAAAGCCAGCCCAGGCCAGGCAGTCAAGAGAGGGATACCCTGGTTTCTCTCCTGGCTCCCCCCGCCATGAGCTGAACCCAGGTAGAAGCAGTCACTGGTTGGGGAACCTGGGGAAATGCTGTCTGCAGGAGCCCTCCGCCTTCTCGCTGCCCTTCCCCAACCCCCTTAGGTGACGCAGACAAGGGCAGAAAAGGATGCAGAATGGATCTGAGGCTATATATACAGGCCCAGGAACTGCACACAAGAAGAGGGAGACCCTCCTGATACTGGAGAGCAGGACTTGGAATTGGAGTGTGCTGCTGAAAAAGACAATAGTAGTAAGAGTGCTGAGTACACGTGCAAGGCAGACTAGTAGGCTCTTTGATGTTATCTGGTTTAAAGTCATGAAAAGGCCCAATGATGTCGATGTGATTGAATAGTTGTAAAGACAGAAAGAATGAGACTCAGTGAAGAGGCTTGCCCAAGCTTGTACCTGGCAGAGCCAGAGCTGGCAGCCAGGCACATCTCTCTGCCCCAAGTCTGTGCTCCTAACCGTGATACTTGCTGCTTCTCAGCAAAGAAAAGCAAGATGAACAGTTCTCTGGGGCAGAAAGCACTTTTCACACTGCTGCTGCTGGCTGCCGCCTGGCTGACTGTGACCCCCCAGGCAGCCAGGGAAATACGTTGAGTTGCGTGCCAGTGTCACATGTCCCAGTGAGGCCCGCAGGCAGCCTGGCCTGGCAGCAGGCTGCAGGGGTGGAAGATTCGAGGGAGTTCTCAGATGCCTCACATGGCGTTTGACTCACATGCACCGCTTCTGTGTGCCTCCGCCCTTTGGTAATTGGTTTTCTGCATAACATTCTCCTGTGGCTGATGACTTCCGGAGTCCTTAAGGAATGAGGCCAGGGGATCCCCAAAGTGTGTCCCGGGTTAAGGAGAGTGTTCTCATCTAGTGAGGAAGCCAGGTGCAGTTCAACAGGATCTGGCTCCCGGGCCCAACCCTCTTCACCCTTCTACTTTTCTAGCTTCATTTCCAGGACGGGCTCACTCGCTTCAGCTATACTGACCCGTTTGCTGTCCCTTGGACGTGTTCAGCGTGATCCTGCCACTGGGCCTTGCATGTACCATCGCATCTGCCTGTAGTACCTCTTACTTCCACATCCACCTTGTTCTCCTCCTGATCTCTTTTTAGGCGCTTTGCTCAAAAGTCACACGTAGGAGCAAGGCCTTCCCTAGTTATTAAATTATGAAGATAACAAACATTCTTCTCCTTCATTTCACCCCTCTGACTTCTCTCCATAGCACTTATCCCCTATCCTGAAGGTTCTCAAACGCTTGCAGGTATTAGAATCACCTGGGTGAGGTGGGCAGCACATCAGCATCCAGATTCCTGGCCCCCCTCTCCATGTCTGGTTCAGAAGGGGTGGGGTGGGGCCTGAGAATTGGCATTTTTCACAAGTTCTTAGGTGGTAAGGCCGACAGTGATCCAAGGCTACATTTGAGAATCACTGCCATTTATCTATCTCAAGTTTGTTGGATTTTAGTTATTATATTTTTATAATTTTAGTACTGATAGTGCTATCATTATATTCTCTTTTTTCCCTCTATATTTTATTTACAATTCCCTTTCCCCTTCAATCAGTCATATGAGCTTTTTAAAAAAGTGGCTCTCACTTAGGGTATTCATTATTCTCTCTTTGTCTTTCTCATTGTTTATACCCGTGTCTTTCTCCTTTTCTTCCTTCTTGCTCGTGTCCTCTGGTACCTTCGTCGGTTGAGAGCTTCACTAGCTTCCCATGCTCCTTGTTTCTGACCCATGCATTTAAGGCTCTCACTACCCTCTAAGCACCACTTCAGCTGCGTCCCATTCGTTTTGAATTGTAATGCTTTCCTGGTCATAGAGCTCTGTGTTTTTTAATAACTTCTTATTTGTTTTACACCCAAAGGTTGTTTAGTTGGATCTCTTTTTGGTTTCCAGACATATGGAATTTTTTTAAAGCTATTGTTTTGTACATTTTCAATTTTATTGCAGTGTGGTCTGAGAACTTAGTATGCCTGGTGTTAATGCCTTGAGATGTCTTGACTCTTTTTTTTGTAACCAAGAACATGTCCAGTTTTTGTGACATTTCCTACGAGCTTGAAAGAATGTGAGTTTTGTTTCTTGGGAATGAAGCTACATACATACATGAACATATTTAATATACAGGGGCGGGCAAAAGTAGGTTTGCAGTTGTTTGTATGGAAAAAGACCTGCACGTTATGATTATTTCAGTAGTTTTAACTCTATTTTGCGTACTCAAAACTGTAAACCTGCTTGTGTTGCCTGTATTTTGTAGCTCTTACATTAATACACTAGTGCTTGTTAATCATGTTGTTAAAACCTGTACGTGTGGGTTTGTCGCCTGATTGACCCATCATCTCCTGCCCTCTGTTCATTCTCATTTTTCCGTCCGAGACTCCTCTGAGAACGATGGTGCCCCTTCTGTCTCTTTGCTCTTCTCTCATTCTTTGCACCTCTTAGCCTTTCCTGGTGTCTGCTGGGATAATCCTCCGTCTGAACATCTAGCTTGTAAATTCATGCTTTGTATCCACTGTTCCTGGCCCACAGTAAGGATGGCCGTAGAGATCAGGCCAGGGAATGTGAGGGTGGGGGAGGGAATAACACAGATTAAAGCTCTTTCGTCAAGACTGGCTGGTGCTTCACCTGTGCTCCAGGCTCTCTCTAGCTTAGGGTCCCCAACATTGCCCCCAGCCCGACCCCCAGCCAGCTGGGTCCCAATCGAGCCTGTCCCTGAGGGTTTCTCACAAGGTTTGTGTTACTTGGCTAAGAACACCGGAGATCCACCAAGCGCCCCACCCCTTCTGTAGCATTTAGAACCCCAGGGTCCGCGTGGAGCCAGCAGTCCATGCATAGTCATTTCGTGGCCACGCTGGCCGGTCTGTGGGTCCCAGCTCAGCCTTTATAGCCACTGCTTGTCTTAATTTTATTCATTTCATAGCAATGCAAGAAGGAAAATACCAAGAAGTTTGGGATCATTTTATTAGCAACAAATGTCTGTCAATATTAATCTACCCTGTGTGTGATACAAGAGTGAGATAAATGCCAAAGTATTATATTCCATTTCAAGAACAGGAACAGCAAAGGAGGAACTGAAATTTTTGGCTAGTGGAGAAGCCACATTTTCTCAGCAAACTTGACCTGCTGAAGTTCAGAGGTCTGGCGTGAAAAACTAACAGAGGCTATGACAAGCACTGACTCTGGGAGGACAAATTTCTCAGGGGGAATTCCTCCGGATTTTGGCCGAGTGGTTTCTTCAGAGTTGTTGGTCTTCACAAATAAAAATATAGGACACCCAATTAAATCTGAAAAATAGCTTTAACTGCCCAATTTTGGTAATTTATTAAAAAAAAAACAGCTGAGTACAGGACATTTAAAGAGTCCTGATGAAATTGATATATGACACAGGACAGATCATTAAATACAGGCTATACCCTGTATACACAGGTCCCCTGGCAACTCTGTTTCTCCATCCACTGGCACGCCGCACTTGCACAGGCCGAGGGGTTGCTCACCGTCATAATGAGAAAGGCCTTCCTTCCAACAGCGTGGCCCATGACATTGTGGGAGAGAATATTTGGAATTGGGACCATTTTGGAAATTCCAGGACAAGTATTTGCACACCAAAAGGCTTTCTGGACAGCAGGGATCCTCAGCCCTGGGTATGCACTGGCATTACTTGGGGATTGGGTTCTAGGATAAAGTACAAGATGTCCAGTTAGATTTCAATTTCAGATAAACACAAATGATCTCTCAATGTAAGTATGTTCCAGACACTGCATAGGATATACTTATAGTAAAAGGAAATATTTCGTTTATCTGAAATTCAAATTTAACTGGGTATTCTGTAACTTTATTTGCTAAACTTGCTTACCTTACCTGGGGAACTTTCGACACATACTCTTGCCTGGGACACCCCCGAGACAATTGAATAAAAGCCTGATGTGGGCCTGTCTCTTCATCCAGTTAAGAATCTCTCCAGGTGATCCTAACGTGCAAGTGGGGTTGATAATCCCTCCTCGGGAAGCAGAGCTTCTCACCTTAAATTTTCATGGGAATCACCTGGGACTTTAGGGCAGCCCATGGAAACAGGTCAGTCGGGGCCAATGGCACTGAGGTCGGGCAAGCTCCTGGTGCTCTTCCTGAGGCCTTTGCTTTCTCCGTCACCCAACTTTGGCCGGATTGAGTAATGTCCACTGTCTGCACGCGCGTGTGTGCACACATGATGCTTTCTCTTTGTTCAGCTATTAGGGACAGTCCAGAAGCTTAGGTCACTGTGAAGATTACCAAGGAAACTGGCTGTTCCTCTGAAGTCACTTCATCCAGATTATAGTCTTTAAGGGTATGCACGTGACAAGGAACTGGTCACTGGTGAATGCTGTCAAGTGTGGAAACTTGACAATAATCATTCCGAAAGCTGCCACATGCCCTAGTCACCAGAATTACCCTCCAGAGAATACTGCAGAAAAACAGGACCAGGTGGGTCCCTGCCCTTGGCCCCCCAAAGAGATAGGGGTGGATGAGTTGGAAAAGCATTGTTGCTTCAAGAATGAGATTTGAGTCCCATCTCAGTTTTGCCACCTAACAGAGGTGTGATGTTAGCCAAGGTGCTTGACTGGTCTGCCTCAGTTTCCTACTCTGGAAACTGGACCAGCTGCACATCAGAGGGCTGCTGAGGGGTAGGTACTGAGAGATGCGTGGCAGCACCTAGCACAGTGCTTGGCACAGGGCAACCGTCCGTCTGTCAGTGTTAGCCAGCTCTGCCTCCAAGAGAAGTTCCGTTTCCATGACTTTCTTGACCTTACTCTGAGAGTAAGAACTTCTTGACCAGTTCTCGCTCCAACACAGCTCTGCAGTATGAAGATGGCAGACGGCAGCAAAGGCATACAGACAGCTGCCAAGCCATGCAGCAGCAGCCCAGCTCATGTTAATGAAGAATGGCATTCAGAACCGACTGTTTCACAGGGTAGCATACAAGGTCTGTCCAGGAGGTATCCATCCACATAACTTGAAAAATAGAGACGTTTATTTAAGAAGATACAAGAAACATTGTACATAGGACAATGATGCCTCAGTCCCCTTCAAAGTAGGCACCTTGGGACCTCACACAGTTCTCCCAATTGCTATCAATCATATTTTCCTGAATCTCATCAATGGTCTGAAATCTCTTCCCTTTCAAAGGTGATTTTAGTTTTGGGAAAAGCCAGAAGTCTCAGGGCACCAAATCTGGGCTGTAGGGGAAACTGAGTCACCTGGGTGATTTGATGTTTTGCAAAAAACTTCACAAGACGTGATACATGAGCAGGCACATTGTTGTGATGAAGCTGCCAGTCACCAGTTGCCCGTAGCTATGGCCTTCTGAATCATCCAAATAGTTTCCACAGAGGAATGCTCAAGCTTAATGCAAAATTTGATGCAAATTCATTGTTCTACTCACTCAGTCATTTTGAATGCTATGGCCACACAGTGCACATGCTCATTCAATGGCATCTACTGTCCCCACTGACTAGTACAGTGAAGTCGTCATTGTTCATGCATGCGCATGCCCGTCCACTCTCCTTGGCTGCCAGATTACATTGATGTCGGACAAAATGTTCTCGTTATTTTAACAGTGGCTATACTTTTCTCGGACAGATCTCTTATTTCAATAACACAAAACAAGTCGCACAAAAATACAGTACACACACACCCCTTGAAAAAATACTTACTATGAATTTTACAAGAATCTGACTGAACTATTGAAAGAATGTTGAAATGAAAAGCCACTTCTGTAACATCTCTTCATGCTTAGAAACATTTGGGTGCATTATTAGTATTATTGTTCTTAATCTGGAGGCGCTCTGCCATGCCCACCTGTGTGACTGCTAAGGAAATGCTCAGGCTGGCTGAGCAAGAATATCGCTGTTACTTGCCCCCACATCTGCCCACTCCAAACAAATCACCACTCAGGAACATCAAGAAATGCCACTTACCTGTTGTACCTAACAGAAGTGCACTCCATGAACTAGTTATGTGACACAATGTGACAAGTGTGCAGACATAAAATTTTTCAGAGGCTGGGACACCCTGATTTTACTTGTACTTTATGGCTGAGAAAATGAATTCAACTCCTCATTCTTAAACTAGAAAGTGAGCGGGGAATTTGTCCACCTGACGAGTGTGCCCACACAGATTGCATTGTTTTTGTGAGTGACGACCAGGTTTGTACAATCCAAGTTGAGTATATTTTGGGGGGGGGTGTACATATATATGTGTATATGGTAGACCTGCAATTTTCAACCTTTTTCATCTCATGGCACACGTTAAATAATTGCTAAAATTTTGTGGTTCACCAAAATATATATTTTTGCCGATCTGACAAGAAAAATAGATATAATTTTGATTCATTCACATCCAACAGTTATTGTTTTGTTGGCTGTTGTCATTTGTTTATTTGGCAGGCTAAGGGAAAAGAGGTCAGTGCCCCTGACTGAACAGTCAGGTACTGCATGTTTTAAAAATTCTCACAGCACACTGGTTGAAAATCGCTGTTAGAGTATAAATAGAAATTACATATATATGTAATGTGTGTTAAATACATTGTGCTATAAAATGTGATCTCTTTCTCTGTATGTATATATAGCTCTATATAAGTGCACACACATACACACACACATACTGTACAACCCTTAAAAATGAGATGATTATGGAATATTCAATGACAAGGGGAGAGAGTAAGGTAAGAAGTTGAGACAAGGTTATAAAACAATATTAGAGTATGATCCTAGCTTTGTAATGTTACACACACAGAAAAAACATACAAAGCAAAAATTAGGGTACGTAACAATAGCTATTTATATCTGAGTGGTTGGATTACTGATGATTCTGTTTTCTTCAGGAGTTTCTATATTTTTTTACATTTCCTTCAATGTTTTATTTTTTAGAATCCAAAACAAAAATCCCACAATAAGTACTGTTTGGAAATGAAAGAGAAATTCTGGTGTTTTCTGTGGCTGTGGGTCAGTCAGCTGCCTTGCCTTCTTGGTTTTGTGGCTGAGACCTCACAGTGTCCTCAACTGGCCAGCATGTTGGCAGAGCTTGAAGGCTCAGGTGAAGAAACAGACCTGACTGGCCCTGGGCTTTGTTCCTAAAAGGTGACAAGGATGCAGTGACCTGTGGGGACCATGGCCCGAGCTCTGAGGGGCCCGCACTTGCCTGATGTCCTGTGGTCGCCATGCTGGAAGGCTCAGTCACTTCTGAGCGGAGCCCAGCATTTTCCCTGGGCCCTGCAAATTGTGTGGTTGTCTTGTCTGCACCTCTGACCTCTCGAAAGGGGAGTCAAAGATTAAAAAAGAAAACGAGAAAGAGTGAAATAACAGTTCAGTCTCCCATTGCTTCAACAGTCTGGTCTGCAAGAGCATCCCCAGGGGGAGTTTACGTGGAGTGCTGGGTTTCCCCCATTGCTGTTAAATAAAAACACAAAGCAAACCAGCACCAGAGCAGGCTATGGTGGCTTCACTCAGCCTGCGGATCCACACGTTTGTCCTCTTTCCGTGATGTCGTGCCTCTGGGGTGTGGCTGGGCGAGGGGACTTCCCTGGCCAAGTGCTCCTCTAACAGGGAGCGTGGGGGCCCACGCATGGCCTCTTCTTCAAGATTTCCCAGTGACCCTGTATGTCGGCCTTGGGAAGAGCTGCCCTGCTCTCCATTTTCTAGGCTCTGTGCCTTTTGGATTGATGACTTATGACAAGACTCTTTGTTTTTTGTTTGTTTAGACAGTTGTACTCAACCCTAAAAAGTGCCATCAATAAAATGCACCTGCTCTGTGGGGTTGGGGTACTCTTCAAAAGGAAAAGAGAGAAGTTTGCATTTCATCTGGAGTTACATTTAAGGAAACTGAACATTTAAAGCAGAAGACAAACAAGCTCATTATCGACTCAGTCTTTTGCCAGAAAGAGGCAGAAAACCATTAGGAAAGTCGCCCCCATGATGGCTGATGCTTTTGGTTTGCAACACATTCCAGACCATGTTTCTGACATTGTCGTTGGCTGAAGCACAAGCCTGCTGTGTGCACTGGTCCACATTTGTGACCTTCTGCTGCCGGCCAGGCTCTCTCATAGCCTGGGAGGCAGCTGGCGTCTGCGGTCAGCTCCCGCCTGGCTGTCCGCGTTCCCCACTGAGCCCCCGGCTTGTCATCTCCGTGTGGGCTCAGCTCTGGAGCACTGGCCTTGGTCATGGCCTGCCCTGGTTAGTCTTGGTCTCACTGGACTCTGTCGCAGGAAGGGGGCTTCTCTTATTACAAAGTATCATCCTCCCTCCGCTGTTGAAACCTGGTCATTTCGCACCTGCTTCGTGATTCTGAGGGCCTGTGTGTTTGATGAGCTGCTCACTTCATAAATTCTCCTCTCTGCAGTTCTCAGCACTCGGCCACCACTCCGCTGGGTCCCCACTCAGCCTCCTGGCGCTGCCAGGAGACCACTCGGAAAGCCTCTGTTTACATTAAGGTTCCCAAATAATGATTTTACATCTGTCTGAAAGCTTGAAACAGCGTAACGGACAGAGGATAAAAACTGGATTCTGATAAAACCAGCCCAACCTGTGGGACTGCAGTGGCCTTCCCGTCATACTCCCAAGTGCCCGAGAGCCAGCGGGGACAATGCACAGTTGTGGTTGTCCTAAAGTCCAAGCAGAAACCTGGCTCCTCTTCTCATCTCCGCTTGGGGATTTGTTTGTTTCCCTTCGTGAAATCACCACCTGGGTTCTTTCCCACCCCACAAAGATTTTTCAACACCACTAATTGCTGGAAATAACAAAATGCCAGGAGCTCCAGGGCCCTTCTGTCACTTGAGGGCCGGCTCTGACCACGAAATACTTCCAGTTTGGGAAGGAACCACATCTCAGGTTTCCAGCCCTCGCCAGCCTTGCTGAGGACAACGCTGCTTTCCTCTCTTTGTCTCCTGGCTGGAAAAGAACCTCCTCTCTGCGGGTTCAGACGGATCGGCATCGATTCTTCTGGATTCTCGGGGGCAGCGTTTGTAACCCGTGCGGTCTGTGGGTGCTCACGGGTGGGCGTCTGGTTGTGTGCACGCTTGGTGTGTACTGACAGTGTAGGGAACCGTCCCCAAGATAAGCTCCCTAGGTGTGCATCTGTGCCCCGGCGGGGAGTTCAGAAGGCAAACAGTCACCCGCACAGTGCTGTGCTTCTGGTGAAACCGCTGCTATCAGTTCGGAGTTATCCTCTTCTGGCTCCTTGCATGTCTTTTCGGCTCCTTCCAGAGACAGCCAGAAAGGCAAAGGCTCAGGCTCACTCTCTGGGTGGAGTATGCCAGGCCCAGAAAAACTCGGTCCGACTCCTCTCCTCCCAGGTCAGCCTTCACCAGGGCCCGTGCCCAGCAGGCACAGGGGGCATGTGCTCCCAGCCTGTCTGTACATCACCCCAGCTCTGTGTCCTCCCAGCCAGTGGGAAAAGGTGCCCACATCCTGACAGGGATCGCAGCTGTCACCTGGGATTGGCTTCATTTGTTTCCATTCAGGCTTCATCTGCCTCTGACTGCTGACTGTGTCCAGTTAGGACTTGACCTTAGAGCTTCATCAGGGTCCCCCATGCAATATTCGCTTAGATTCACCTCCCTGGTTCTTCCTGCCTTGGACCAGCCCTTTGGACCCAGAACCTACCCTCGCTGCAGCTGCTGGGATGGCTTTTGGATCGCTTGATGTGGGGTTCAGAGGAGGGAAGTGTGTGTTCCTTCTCCGCTGTTCTCTTCTTATTGCTGTGGTCACCAATGGGGGCGGCAGCTTTGAAGATCTTGTTCTCCTGGTAACAGCTGCCCAGCTGCCTTCTGCCTCCATCATGGCCCTTCCCAGAGGTCACTGTACCAGGACTAGCTCCCTAACTGTCACCGTGCCTGTCATCAGTGGGGACGTATACTCTGCAGCAGTGGCTGCAGCCCACTGTCTGAGACTCTTCATCTACCACTCATGCCGCTCTTGAAATCCCCTCTCTTTGGGGAATTAGGTGATAAATCTGTCAGACACCCACATACAGCACCTCGGGGCTCAGCACACCAGCCCACGCTGCTCCACCTGCAGGGCTGAGTGGACAGGGCCACCCGAGTGGTACTTTCCAACTCAGCATCGCAGGCCCTTTCTTGGCCTCTCCCCTGAGGTCCTGGGTCTCATGTGGTGCATCATTCATTTCCACCTGCTGAGAGAGTCACAATTCCAGTCCTCTTGAAGGGGCACTGCCCAGTACTCCCAAATTTTAAACTAGGTATGTATGGCGTGTGCACCTCGACTCTTCTCAAGTAAGTTAATGGGCCTTGCCGCCTAGATTATCCTTGGTCAGAGCTGCTGCCTGTGTTGTACAGAATTATTGCTTCTTTCTCACTGGGCTGAATTTCCCTTTCTGCCTCCCTACTACCCTCACTGGGGTTTAAATGCGAACAGCCTCTGGGGCATATGGCCCGACCTCCAGAAGCAGGCCAGGCTCAGACACTTATTCCAGGCTTGATCGAGATTCTCAGATGTTAGGGCACCAGACTCGCCTCTTCTCTTGTTGTAAGTGCACATTCCTTTATTCATTTCTGGAGATTCCAATATGGTAGTTTCAAAGTGGGGCAGGCATTGGACGATGAGCAAGCTATTTTCCTTCCCAAGTGATTCTGAGGCAGGTAGCTCAGACATCATTTTGAGAAACAATGTTTTACAGTCTTTGAATTATATCCTTATTTAAAAAATAAATACCAGATAGTGTTACTAAATATCAAAATAATAAGTAGAGATTACATCATGAGTTGCTGAGTTAACTGAGATTTTGGAGGAGTCTGAAACTCTTCTTTTGGCTGAATGATCTCCTCTCTACTCTGGGCTTAGATCTCCAGGACTAGGGAGAGAAGGAGGCATTAAATGGCTAAAACCTAAGCACATCAGTGAAATTAAGTGCTGTCATGACATCATACAAAAATGGTGGAGAAGCTTTTCTCCAGGTAAGTTTGGGGAGCTCTGACTGGGTATACAGAACAGGCACTTTGGGCATCCCTGGATAGATGCCATCAAGGAGATGGACAGTCTTGTTCTAGAGTCACCAAGACTACAGTGAAGAGCCAACTGGGAGAGACATGCCATTTGTGTGAAGACACCCTGGGTGACACAGATGATGACAAGTTCTGGCAAGAACACGGAGCAGTCAGGACCCCTGTACGTTGCCAGTGGGAATATGACTTGGTGAATGTGCTCTAGAAAACAGTTGGGCAGGTCCTCAAAATACCAATCACAGAATCACCAGATCACATAGCATTCCACTCCTAATTACCTACACAAGGTAAATGTAAAGATGTTCACACGAAGTCTCGTATATGAACGTTCAGAGCAGCATAATTTACAGTAACTCAAAAATGGAAACAACCCAAATGGCCCACTAAGTGATGAATGGATAAAGAAAATGTGATGCATTCATACCATCTAATATTATTCAATGGCAAAAAGGAATGAAGTACTGGTACCTGCCACACTGTGGATGAACCCTAAAAGCATGATGTTTGAAGAAGCTAGTCCCATAAAGCCATGCATCGACTAGGCAGCTCCACAGGCAGATTAGATCAGAGCAGATTAGTGGTTGCCTAGGACTGGGGATGGAGGGCCTGGAGAGTGATTTGTAATGGATGTGAGGTCGCTTTCTGGGATGCTGGTGTTTGCACGACTCCGAACGTTCTAACAATCATTGCATAGTGGTTGGATTTTCCGATGTGCAAATTATCTCTCAGTGAAGCTGCTTTAAAAAAAAAAGACTCTCTGAACAGAAAAAAGTAGTCATTTTAAATGTAGAGTCATAATAAAAAATCACAAGGGCAGACCCTCCAAACTGGAAACGTTGATCAAGGCAGAGCTGTGTAGCTTAGCCCAGGGTTTTGATCTGATGGTGGTTAAAGATTCTGCCAAGTAACGGCGAGTTCACTGCTGGTCCAGGAGAGTAAGTTACCTGGTGACAGGCTTCCTAAATGGAGAGGCACAATGTCCCTGAGCGCCTGGACACCGGCCCTGGGGGAGGCACCCGCTGCGGCTCTGGCACTCACTTGGGGGTAGAGTCTCGAGGTCTGGGCTGAGCTGAGAGTGCCTCTGACCCTTTGCCTAAATCTGACCCAGGCAACCAGCCATGACCCCAAGAGGATCTTTGTGAAAACTATATTCCTTGTATAAAAACCTTTCCATTTTGAAAAATTGTTCGACATCCACCTGCATTTGTAACTTTATTTGGCTGGAAAATGGATGGAATTTTTCAACATGACCATTTTACAGTTTGAAAGATAAACTTTTTTTTGGTTCTTTTTCAAATATTGCGCTTGTTGCTAAGATTCTGCCAATGACAGTTCAGCGTCCCCCTGAGAGTTATTTACACCGTCTGCTATCGGTCACTCTGGGTATTGTCACAGCCTGGGAAGTGGAACCTCTACTGCGGCAACCTCAAACTCTTTGGAGTTGTGACGCCCTGCTTTCGTTCAGTCTCATGAGATTCCCCTACTCCTCATCAAAGAACTGGATGTGAGTCTGAATTCTAAGGCTCAGCTCCATCACTGAACTATGCACTGTGTTGAGCAAGCACTGATTAAAAACTAAATAGTGCTGATCTGGGCTTTAGGGAGTCCTTGGTTCAACCCTTTTATTCTCCGTTGGAAGATTACGAGTCAAGTTGAAAGCCAGTTATTTTAGGCCTCAGTTGGTTCATCTTTAAAGTGGGATGGATATTATTTTCCCTTCAGTGTTGTTATTGCTTCCTTCACAGAACTGTGGTAAGGATGAAGTGAGATCATCTATGTAGGTATGTTTTGAAAAAAACTTTAGAAAAGATAGATAAATAGTATTTTTAATAAAAACATGCAAACTCAAATGAATTTATTCTGAGAAAGTCAGTGTCTCCACCGAGAAAGTCTGAGGCCTTAGGTGGGGTCATGTCCTCTGAGCGGGCACCCATTGTTCCCCTCTGATGCGCGTGGTCTGATGGGATGAGACCGAGGAGCTAATGTGTTTCTCAAGTCCAGAAGGAAAACTGGGTTTGATAACTGTGTTTCTATGTATCTCTTAAATATTCACCAGCTGTGTAGGTTTTCACCGAGATTAGTTTGTAAGAATTGAAGCAGTGGTGGAAAAGCTTTGACAGGATTTCTTAAACAGGAAGAAGAGGGCTGAATGTGACACTGTGCCACCTGCCCAGGGGGAAAGTCACCACAAAGCAGCCCAGGGGGAGGGTCCAAGACCAGGCAAAGAGCTAACTCCAGAAAATGATATTTGCAAATCTAAAATAGATGTAAAGTGTCGATCTGAATATGGGAAGATGGGATGATTTAGGCTTTCTTGGTTTTAATTTGAATTGAGGGACCATTTCTGAGGATTGTGTGATGTTAGGGTGGCATTGACAGATTTCCAAGCCAGTGCAATCATGTCAGTTTTATCAGATTTTCCTGTAACAAAGTGGGGTGATGTGTCTTAGGAAGAAATCAGGCCAAGGGACTGTGGAAATACACATAGAAAGTCCCAGGTGGAAAGTACCATGAAAAAACTGGAGTGAAGCTAGCACTGTACCAGAATGCATAACTCTAGATACGTCTTTAAAAGAAAACTGGGATGCTTCTTAGAGGGTCAAGGAAGAATGAATTGCGACTTTGCCCCCAGCTCAGGGCAGTTTATAAAAGCAGTTGTTCTGGTAGATTTTCTGTAAAGCTGAGGGAGATTCAGAATTAGACTGTTGTGTTTATATGCTAAAGCCCACAACTGAAAATGTCTTCAGTTCAAGTGAAGAAAAGATCTGGAGGTGGCTGCCCAATCCATGCTCCCCATCTCTGAGAATGCCCCCGGCCACCATTCATGGGGCCGGGCTCCTAGGACATCTCTATCATGTAACCTCTCCTTCATTGTCAAAACTGGGCCAGTGAGGCGCAGGCAACCCGGGTTGAACCAATCAAATTATCTTTTCTCAGAACCCTAACTCGGGGTTCTGAGATGCTGGCCAGGTCCACCTGAACTTTGGAGCTAGACTAGGGTGTGAAGTGGGGCCTCAGGCAGAAGCAGAGAAGACGTGTGCAGAAAGGGAGAAACATAAGGAGGCAGGTGTGCAGGCAAAAAGGAGGTGAAGAAGCTGACGTGGTTCTGACGGCATTACAGTTTCTAGCCTAAGTTTGTATAAGGTTCTAAGATGCACAAATTTACTTAATCCAGTTTCAGCGGGTTTATATTATTTTCAGCTTAATAAGACTTATCTAAAATCTTAGGGAAGTTTGTAGATGAGAAAAGATCAGATGGTTATCTTTGTTATAAAATGTCCTTCTCGATTCCTGAAACTTTTTTTAAGTGTTTTGTTTTAGAAAACTTTATAATCCATTTTAAAATGTCCTATGAACGTTATTTACATTATTACATATAAATGCCACTTTTGCGAGGGAAAGCACCACACTTAAACTATGGCATAGAAGGGGCTCACTGAACATTTGTTGAATGAGTGAATCTTTCTTTGACAGATATTCACTAAGCCCTACTCCCGTATTAATCCCACATTTCTAAAATTAATGATTAATGTCCTTGGAAGATTGTTGCATCTTTCACCAACACATAAATGAACCATTTTTATAGATTTCCTAGAACACATGGCCTACACATGCCATGCAGTCATACTTGTATTGTTTCCGTAGAAGAGATTTATTGTCTCATATTAGCAATCGGGAGAGGTGTTGGGCCTTTGAAGACGTAGTTTATAGAAGGAACCAGCGGGTGAAGTTCCTACACGGGAAGATTTTAGTTTGGATTTATTTATTTGCATTGCTGGGATTCTCCAAAGATATCTCAATGTGCAGTTAAAATGATTTCCTTCGTTTGTAGGGTTGGAACTGGAGTCAAATCCTGTTCAGCGTCTGGGAGGCTGAATTTAATGCCTCTCTAAATGGTCTGATGTTTTTCCCAGAATTACCTTGAAATTGTTTGTGAATATCATCTTGACTCCCCAGGAGGAAGAAAAAGTTGATCTTTACTGGATACCTTTGCATTGACCCCATCTAAGGTTGATTTACAGGGGTCCTTATGGACACAGGTGGGGTTCATTAACCTCAGGTGACCTTCAGACTGATAGAATCCAGTCATATGATGGGATAAATGGTGGTCTCTGGTTATTCCCACATTGGCTACGCAGCCTTTTCGTCTAGAAACTTTCTGAAAGTTACCTTGGCAAGAGATATTTCCTGACATATTCCACTGCAGCTGCTCGTTTTGAGCCTCCAATTAACAATGAAATAATTCCTAGTCTGTGGTTTTATAAGAATAGGTGCTATATGTTTTCTAAAGTTGTAGGACATTTAAAGGTTTTCTGGTGCCTGATTATGTGAGCAATTGTTGTGTGATTTTTGTTAGCAATATTATTTCTGTTAAATAAAATTTAAGCAATAGTCAAAATATTGAGCAAGTAATGCGTACTTGAAAGACGTGAGAAAAAAATCACAAAGTTTATTTTGTTTTGTCTCTAACATGCAGAGTCAAATTCTCATTTGGTCCAACACCTTTGCTGGGAAGTAGATAGGTCTGTATTTATCACCAGCCATGGCAGCTGAGATGTTCATGGGAGAGCAAAATGTTTATTTCCTGATTTCTGTATCAGAAAATGAGTTCAGCTACAAGTCACAATCCCCACCCGCAAACGCTGGCTTACACAAACACGGGGTTTTCCTTTCCTCACTTTTCAAAAAGTCTAGAGGGTAGTAGTTAATGGCTTTGACAAAACGGCTTAAAGATAACAAGGCAAGGTATCTGGGAAGATCTGGGAGGAACGAAGAGTTGAAATGCTGCAAAACTGCAAAATTCTGTCCTTCTTTAAGCCCCGCCCGTCAGACTTCTGGTCGTACCCGTGGGCTGATACTCTGGGAAATGTGGATTATTAGCTGGACAGATTACACCTCCCAACAAAATGATGGTTTGTGAGGAAGAGGGACTGCTCCAAAACTTCCTCAAAGTAGAAGTGAGGACAGTGTCCTAAAATCCCTGGAAATGACGCGTTACTATGAATGTATCGCCCTGAATGTATCCACACTTGCTTGAATCTGTTTCTGTTTTCAGCCAATGTACTTTTTGAAGGAAGAATCAACAACGCTAGAAGCACACTCAAAGGTGGTTCTTTCCAAGTTAGTCTTTTTCTGGAAGATGGGAAGAGCACGGTTAGAGACGGTTGTGTAACTTCATCGTTTTTGTGCTCCTCGCCCACTTTCTAAAGAGCCACATGGGAATCATTAAGGGTTGGAGACACTTCCCTGCCATGCCTGTGCCTCACCCCTCCACACACACATGTGCTCAACCCTTTCATACAAATGAAAGGTTTGTATGAAACCTTCCCATCCCCCCACCATGTGCCAGACTGTCCTTGGTCCCTTGGTGTTCTGAGTTTGGGCTCTTCTCAGAGGTTCAGGATATTCCTCAAAGGTTCAGGATATTCCTCAAAGGTTTATGATTAAATTGAAGCAGGAATTTAAATACTACATATGCAGGAGAATGGGCTGGTTTTCAATGTTTTTCCAAGTTTGGTTTAGTGACCATCTGCATCAAAGCACTTGGGGTATGTTAAAGATACAGATTCCTAGACTCTAATGACACATTCTGAATCTCTGAGGGCGAGCTGAGGAGATCTGCCAGGATCAGGAGAGCTCTAGGCGGGCAGGGGGCATCTCTTTTCCCCCTGTTGCCGTAGCCTCGCTGCCTGGCACAGTGCCCGACATAAGGTTGGCAATCAACAACTGGTTGGAGATGAGTAAGCACTTACAATGCTTCCTGTGCACTGGGTACTGTTCTAAGGACCTTTGTGAGTTAATTCATTTAATCCACGCAGCAGCCTTGTGGGACGCGCACTCTTGTTATCCTGATGGGACAGAAGGGGAAGCTGAGGCACAGAGAGATGAAATGACCTGCCCAATGTCTCAGCAGGTGGTGGAGCTGAGGTTTGAACTAAAGCTCTCTGGATAAAATTAATGATTGATACTAAACCCCAAAATAATTAGGTTGGATAGTAAAAAAAGAAAGAAAGAAAAATTACTAAAATTTCTAGAGAATTGTGGCATACCAGGAGATGATGACAGTGGACACTGGAGGTGCAAAGATGAATAAAAGGGAGGAGACAGACAAGTTAGCAGGGCCGATAAGAAAACCATGGGATCTTCTTTTTCTGAAATAAGCCCCTCTAACACTTCATGTAATAATGGCTTGGTGATGATGAACTCCTTTACCTTTACCTTGTCTGAGAAGTACTTTATCTGTCCTTCCATTCTAAATGAGCTTTGCTGGATAGAGTAATCCAGGCTGTAGGTCCTTGCTTTTCATCATTTTGAATTGGTAGGTACAAAACAGGGGGATGCTAAGAAGAGTATAGGAAATGGAGAAGCCAAAGACCTTATATGTCTGACCCATGAACATGAACTAAGAGGGGGGTGATGCTGGAAGGAAGGGGGGTACCAGGCAGAGGGGGGCAAGGAGGGAAATTGGAACAATTGTAGTATCATCAATAAAATATAATTTAAAAAATAAAGAAAACCATAGGATACAGGCCATGAGAGAGATTAGCTTGGCGTGTGCTGGGAGCTCTTGTGAAGCCAGAGGAAGATGTGGGAGAGGCATCTGTGGTGGGGCCCTAGAGAGGGTTGAGCCTGGAAGATGATAAAGGGAGTTGTTTGCCTTGATAGGATGCTTATGGAGCAGCAGAGAGGGACCCAGAGCAGAGACGGGCTGCTCAGGGCTCCTAGAGGCTCAGGGAGCAGAAGTAGAAAGTGGACAAGCTCAGGAGCACGTACTCATCCATTCTCACAAGCACTACGAAGGCCAGTAGCTCCTGAGCATCTGTCTGTTACCTGCCAAGGACAGTCCTCTACTACTCATATGCTCAGGTCTTATCTCACCTCTGCTACAGTCCTAGGAGGTGGTTGGTGTTCCTGGTTTACACATCTGAAGAAATAACAGAACAATTGACTTAGCCATTTGCATAGTTCATAATGTAGTACCAAACCTTCAACATAGCAGAAAGAAAATGTCTTGAAAAGTTTTTGATAAAGAAACATAAATGGTGAACCAAATAGGATGAAGTCATCCTTTCAGCACGAGTCGCCATCTTTCACGTGCACGTACACTTTGTCAGTGCCGTTCTGCTGGCTGTCAATCTCATGAGTATTGCCTGTTTCAGATCATCTGAGCACTTCTCCAGAGCTGAACCCTTCATTATGAATGGGGCGACTTCCCTGAAGTGCAGTTTGTTTGTCAAGGATGAAGCAAAAACCTTCTTTCATCAAACGGAGAAACCAAATCTGTCCGCATCTGAATGTGAGGTTCACATGTGGGTCGGAGTGTTTATGTGCACTGAAGGGTATGTGTTCTTGAGCATACACAGGGCTGCTGGGTGTTTGTGCGTGGCGGATGAATATGTAAAGATATTCCTACTCACAATTACCCAATTCCCACCATAGCTGTAAACTTGTCTCTGTGAATTTAGGAAAGACTGTAGACATAAAATTGAACTTTAAAAAAAAAAGCTATTTTATTGTTTATAAAATCCTTAAAATTCATTACATGTTCAACAGTAGCAAAAACAAGAAGAAATTACCACACACCAATGTACAGTGAACTTTAAAAAGAATGCAGCAAAGTACAAATTAGCATGAATTGCTTAAGTATTAGAAACAAGTTTTAAGTGAACAGATAATTTTTAAATTACTAAATTGAGGAATAGCTACAGAAATTGATTTCTGGAGAATTGACCTAGAATTCTTCCTGCATGTATCAGAACTCGGTTGGTAGTTTTCCACAGGAAACACAAGCGACAGTGGCTTAAGGTAGAGGTTCATTTTTCTCTTCAGTAAAAGAAGCAGGAGCTCCACGACCCAGGGCTGTTGTAGATGTGCCTATAAGGTCATCAGTGTCCTGAGCTCCTTCAGGCTTTTGTCTTGGCCATCCTTAAGGCTTGCCTTCCATCCTCAGGTACACCTCATGGTCCAAGATGGCTGCTGAAGCTCCAGCCATCACTTCTAGGTTTTAGATGAGAAGAAGGAAAAAGGGAGGAAAGGACAAAAGGGCATGTAACAGCTGCCTGTCCCTCTTTTAAGGAGATTTCCTTGAAGTCCCACCTGAAAAGTGCTGCTCGATCTCAGAAGTCACTTCTAACTGCAAGAGAGGCTGAGGAATGTCGTCTTTCAGCTGTGCACATTGTTTCCTGGAATAAAATTGGGGTTAGTTTGATAAGAAAGAAAGGAATCATGGATAGACAGTCTTGGCCACATTATTGCACCAAGATCCTGAATTGGTTTTGTACACCAGGCCCCAAATTTTAAGTACCGAAGAAAGCCTAGTGTTACCCTCTGGGCACTTACAAAAATGATGAGTTCTCGAGTCACCAACCTAAAAAGGGACATTGATGGCCCAGCAGGCAGCTATCAATGTAAAGTCACAGGAACATTCCTACTTTGAGTGAAGAGTAAGAAGGCGGCTTCAGAGATCTCTCTGGCCTTCATGCTAATGTCTGCCCGAGAATCAGTAGACACACCCCAATCCCACGTGATGTGATAAAGGGTGACAGAAGAGAGGTCAGAAGAAAGTAGATTGCTGTTATCCTCCAAACTTCCAAGGATGCCCATGAAAAGATGTATTTTTTCCCGTACAGATGCGCTTGGACATGGACTTGGGTGATGCCGTCTAACTGGTGGCACCAAGTGGCAGCATGAACTGTTGGGTTGTTTGAGCTGCCAGTTGAGCTAGTTGTGCTTTGGGACGAGGAGAGGGTGTTTCATGTAAAGCCTGCACTGCTTCAGCATAGGGAGCGCCCCGTCAGGGGGACGCTCAGCGCAAGGGTGGGCGTGACTTACTCCCCCATCCCAGGCGAGGCATCTGATCTGTGCTGCGTCTCCGGGAGTGGTGCAGAACTTCCACTCCGACATTCATGTTCACTGCAGAATTGACCTGTGGTCTGCTGGGGTCCTGAGCATCCTGAAAACAGGTGGGCTGGACTTGTGGTAGCAGCACAGCCAGGGACAGTCCCCGGCTGCCTGTGCCATGTGGCGACTTTTCAGAGACAGGACACACTGAAGAAATCCAAGCAGTTGATGGACAGTTGCCTCTCCTCTTCCAGAAGTTAGGATTGTACCTGTTTTGCCAGTCCTATGCCTTCTTCTTTCTCCCTCCTTTTTCTTTACACCTGGAGCCTTTGGTTATTCTGATTTTGCTCCAAAATCACCAGAGGGTTCATATCATCCTAAACAGACTCTAGGCTAAACTCCTGTTTCCTTTGATGTATTGTGTCCCGTGAGTGGCAAAAGATCTTTAAGGTTTACCCAAAATTAGGCTGAAAGTACCCAGGAAAAGAAAAAGGTGAATCCTCGGAAAGGAAGCTGGAGGGGAAAATGCTGTGATGGGGGCTGTGGGAAAGACAAAAAGCTCCTTTGTGCCAGGTGCCCCTGGGGCTAGAGTGGGAGAGTTGGGAGTAGAGGGGGACAGAGAAGACCCAGGCAGTGCCCCAGGCAGACACTGCCCTTGGCAGGGCTTCTCTGATGCCCCCCAGTTGGCAGTGGACCTGCATCCCAGGCACCAGAAGGTGCTAGTTATGTCTCCTGCCTCCAAAGAAGCTTCAGGCACTGCCACTGCTGCTGAAGGTTTACAATTGTGTCAGGACTTGGGTCTGGAGCTGAGAGTGTTGCTGTGGAGATGATAGGGGAGCTGAACGCTTTTCTACCACTTCTCATGAAGACAGAGAACAGCACCGTGGGAGAGAACTATAACGTGAGCCTCGGACGTCATCTTAATTTTTTTAGTAGCCCCGTTAAAGAAGTAAAAAGATTAAATCAATTTTAATAATGTTGTTTTACCCATGTATATCCAAATATTATTCCAATGCAATCAATATAAAATATTAAAGAGATACTTTGCAATCTTTTTTTTTTTTGTACAAAACCTTCAAAACCTAGTGTCTATTTTGTACTCGGAGCACTCTGCAGGTCAGGCCACCACATGGTGGGAAACCATGTGTCTCAGGTACCCGACAGCCACTCAAGCTAGGGGCTGATAACTTGGCTCTAGGAAGACCCATTGCTTCAGCCTCAAAGCTGCTTTCATCTGCCTTCCCCACCCATCTCTCTCTCTCCCCGCTATCTTTCGGAAATCTCTCCCTCCCCCCTTTCCCTTGACTTCTTTCCCAATATTCTCCACTCTTTCTGTCTCCTTTTCTTTCTTATGCCAATGACCTGTGTAAGTCACTTCTGGGATCATTATAAATGAGAAGAAAGTCGGGACTAGGAAAACAGGGACAAAAAGAGCTTAACTCTGCGGTGCACGAGAAGGGATCTGGGACAAATGGTACGCAGTTCTAGTGCTTAACTGTAACACATCAAGGTCCAGGAAGAAATAATGCTTCTAAGTGAATTTAGTATGAAAAAAGTTAATTAAGCTCATTTTGTTCATAGTATAAAAGAAATAGTAACTCTCCTCTATTATTTAATTATTCCTTGCCCAAATATGTCAAATTTTCTGAAAGTAACTATTCTAGATTTCTTTCTGTTGCATAGAATCCATTTAACTGCTCAATCCCTGTCTTTATGGCCCAGCATCCAAGCTCCTGCACAGCACCTGGGGACCATTCTCAGATGCTACGCTCCTCTTTGCCACCCGAAGCCCCTCAGCTTACGAGGTCTGTCCTGAAAAAGTCCAGCCGTTGTTAACATTCCTTACAAAACAAGAATGAGGAAATAGGTTTTTTTCCCCCCTTTCTTCTTCCTCTTTGATGTTCAAGGTCAGTGGGTCAGAGCCTCGGGGTGTTTGACTCAGTACTGTCAGATGTGGGTTTTGCCGGGGTGGAAAACTGTTTTTCCAAGTCTCCAGGGTGCAGGAAGTCCAGCTTCAACTCTTAGGGGGGCATTCGATTTTCCTCCAGTTTCCTTATTTCACTCTGCTCCGATTCCATTCACTTTTACCTATTAGGTTCTTTACACATCCTTTTTGGTTGACTCTGGGTATTCTTAATATTCCCGACTCTCCCCTCTCATTGGAATACACTATACATGTAAAAATCCTTTCTAAAGTTTGGGTTTGGGGCCCTATTGACATGCTGCCTCAAACTCACAATTCATTGAATTAAAGTAAGTCAAACCATTGTTCAACTTCTTAAATAGAAGTCGGTTGGTTGGTTGCATATTTTGACTGCTCATTGCCACATTTAGATATAATTTTGGTTAGATTGCCTTTCCCACCATGTGTTAGCTCAACATTAAACACTGCTCTCTTTTGCTTTGGCCTCACTGGCTCTGCTGAACCAAAGCTTTTGTTGTTGTCTGTCTGGCTTATCCACCACCCACTTCATTTGACCTTATAAACATGTTAAATAGATTTCTCGGATAATGACTATTTCAGCTGGCAACTTCCCGTTTAGTTATTACAGTGGGCACAGTGCAAATTAGAGGGCAGAGCAGAGAGCACTAAGAATCATGAGACCCTGGATAAATATAGTAGACGTGCTTCGCCTCAGTGGGACAAGGCTGGGCTCCGGTCCCTGGTTACCCCCTGACTCCGTGAGTGACTCCGGGTGGGCAGAGTCAAACAATCATTGGTTTCATCCACTGGTGACTCAGCCATGTTGATCTCGATAATGGGGGCCGGAGAAGGCGTGTACTGTCACCAGGATACCTCACTTCCCTCCTGGTGTTTCACTGTTCCCTGGGCTTGCCTCTGAGTCCACACTAAAGAGGACAAAGATGCCCTTTATGCACTGACCCTGGGTGTTGGTGACTGGCCTTATCAACACTGAGAAGAGTCTTTCTAAAGTTTAGCAGATGGAAAAATAGGAAGAGCTGGTCAACCTGATGTTAAACGGTGGTCTTTAAAAGATGGCCGTGCTCAATGTGGTGTTATTTTGATGTAATGTGCTTCAGTGCCCTGTGATTCCCGTAATAATTCAGGTCCACAAATGAGCCAGATTTTCAGTAAGAAGCCTGGCATTCTGCTCAGCACCTATCACAGCATTTTGTACATACCAGGTGCCCAGTGCATGCTGAGTGAGTGAGTGGGTAAAGAGCTGAAGACTGAGGTGTGATTGAATTGTAAGTGGGCCTGTTCTCGTGCTCTGACAGCAGCTATACTTGTTACTTGATTTCCCAAGGGTCAGAATGGTCAAATCTGAACCTCAGGCCTTCCTCCTTCTCCTGATTTTTAGAGTAATGGTTGGCTTAGCTTACTTGGTGGCCCTCTGATGGGTCTTTTACGTTCAATTATTTGTAGGAGGTCAGACTTATGTGACCTAAAGGGATATATTTTGGATAACTTTTCATTAGTTCTTATTAAGTCAACTTAACATACTCCCCTCCTCAGTCCACAGGAATACGTTTCCATATTTTCTGAGTTGAAATATGGAATGAGAAAGTGTTCTATATAAAACTGCACAGCAATTTGATGAACACCCGAATTGGTGTTTTTCAAAATGCAGAAGATAGATCCGTGCGTTAGAGGGGGGAATGCAGCTTGCAAAACCCATTACAGAAAAGTTATATTCATATTTTTTCCTCTGGAGTGAGAAAAAGCAACTTCAAATGGATGAATGATGTTATTACTGATTAGTTAATAAACATGTCACCTGATAGTATATAGTTTTTTTTACCCTTTTGCCCCAAATACCTTACATACTCATAAAATTGCCTGAGACAAAGAGAGTGTAATGTGCTCCTTGAGCAGAGGTGATACTTGAGCTTTGCCTTCAAAGACTGTGTGGTCTGTTTGGGAGATTAAAGCATATATAAAAGTGAATAACACTGGCCCGATTTTGAGCACCCATTAAATGGCAGGAGTTCAGGCACAGACGCTGCCGCCTCACTGTATCTGGGGGGGCCTTTCTGGAGGAGGGTGTGCCACGGATGTCAAGGGTTACTGAAGCTAAAGCCAGTGGCAAAAACCAAATTTGGTGGGTCAGGGATGCAGAGAAAGGGACAAAACCAAATACCAGTAAGTCTAATGATTTCCAAAATTTCTTAAAATGTTTCATCCAGATCAGCTTCTAAGTACAGACTGTAACCTGCACTCTGTAGGTGCGGATTGTGTTGAGTGTGGGTCCTGGTATGACCCTCACACACTGTACTCTGCCAGGTTCCTGAGGCAGGCACTGGAAAATACAGAATGACCTTTGGCTAAAGGACACTGTATCTGGAGCAGGCATGTAGGGGACACTGCCCTGCCTTCCTCAGGTTCCCCTCAAATCCGTTTTGCCCTGTTGGCATGCCCTTCACCTGGTCTCTGTGTGATTTTGTTTCTAGGCACACATTTGTGTCTCTCAGAGACTGTCCCTTGGCCTGCAAGCTTGAAGCAACTTCAGAAGGGCCCGAGGGCTTCTATCTCCCTGCGAAGGAGAGTGAAGGACCAGATCCACGGCCTCCATTTGGGACAAACATGGAGGTGCAACTCCCACGGCAGCGTTCTCCTGAAAGAGCGGGCTCCAATTTAAAAATCTGCCCTAAAATCTCAGCCCCACCTGGCTTCCCCCATTGCCTGTCCACTATCCATCTTCCTCCACTCTCTCCATAAAAAAAAAATCTTCATTTCAGAACCTGCATCTGAGAACATTGTCCTAAGATAAGGAAACATGCCTATCTTCCAGTTTGGGCTAAACGTGCATAAGAAAGCCAGGAGGGTGGGGGTGGTGATGCCCCCCCCCCCCCCCGCCCCGAACAAGAACAATCTCTCATTGTTTTCCGGGCTCAGGAGTAGTTCACTCTGCATTCTTTCCTTCTCTAGCTCTAAAGCAATAGAAATCTAGAGATGGCAAACCCATCACTGTTCTCTGAATAGAAATGAACAGGTTTTCCCCTCCATCTCCAACATCCCCAATACAGTCTGTGTTCCTAATATGTAGTTTGGAAATGATGATGACCAAAAGCGTAATCATAGTCACAGCCTTCTATCCCTGCTCTGCGCGCACATGGCCTCTTGCTCACCCCACCAACGTTTATCAGAAGGCAGCTGCCAGAAGGGAAGTCAGCTGTGCGGGCTGCACAGTCCAGGAGCCGATGCATCAAGAAGGCTTTTGTGACTTTCGGGCATGGGGGTGAAAGTGGAACAAAAGTAGTGTCTGTTTGCTTTTGTTAGGGGAGCAGCATTGGGAGAAGTCACTGCTGATCAGCCAAGGCTAATTGGTGGGACCCAGGCTTGCAGGACTGACTGACTGACCCTTAGGGAGGGTATGCAACGGACGAGCCCACCACCGCGACTCTCTGTCCTTCTGCTTAATTCTTCCAGGAGTGCCAGTCAGTGATAGGCTGCACTCATGTGACGATTACTCTGCCCTGCATCCGCTGACACTAATGATGTACAGACTTTTCCAAGTTCCATTGTTTTATAGTGTTCCAAAATTAATTCCGAGAGCATTTCTGGGAAGAAGAGGGGAACTCCTTTGACATGTGGGCCAAATCTGATGATTTGTCTGAAACTGATCAGCTGAATTTTTACCTCCTTTGTCCCCTTCTAGTCTCTTAAGAAATAAGAATCAATCAATGTCATATGGTCCAGTTATTCCAAAGCAAGAAATAATCAATAGTAGCACCCTTATGAGGGGCTTCCCTTAATGACCTCAAAGCTTGTCACACAGAATGGGACATTGCGAGATCACTAGAAACTGAGTTTGTTTCTCATGAATTCTGACTTACTGAGAAGCCCAGTCTTAATAATCATTATTCTTACTATTAATTAAGAATTTCAGAATATTTTGTACAAAAATTCATATTGAAAGAAACATCTTCCTAAAAGATGTTTCAAATACCTTGATGAAATTGAGATATGAAATTGAGAAAGTACAATAGCCCTGCCTTCACCCACTGTTGCAGGAGAAAGCAAAATTTTTTTTAAAGATTTAATTTATTTATTTTTAGAGAGAGGGGAAAGGAGGGAGAAAGAGAGGGAGAGAAGCATCAATGTGTGGTTGCCTCTCAGGCACCCCCACTGGGGACCTGTACTGCAACCCAGGCATGTGCCCTGACTGGGAATTGAACCAGTAACCCTTTGGTTCGCAGGCCGGTGCTCAATCCACTGAGCCACATCAGCCAGGGCAGAAAGCAAAATTTTTAAAAAGGTTATTTTGACACAGTTTGATATTAGTGATTCTCTGTGATTCCTCAAGGATGGGGCTTTGTAATTATAGCTGAAGGGGGTCTCCCAATTCTGAGTTAAATGAATGGATAAAAGATACTATCATTGATGCATCCATTCATTCATCAAGGATGTAGTTCCTCTCTCCTTCACTCAGCTTTCCAAAGTGTTATACACTGTGAATTGTTTTTACAAGCTTCTTTTTAAACCGAAGGTAAAATTCAGTTCAGTCATTGTCTCATTGAAAATACCAAATGAATAAAGTTTAAATCTGTGAGACTTGACAACTTCATAGTAGTCAGCGTTTATAGAACGGATAACCCAGGCTCGTACAGGATCTCTGTGACCCCTACAGGCTCTCCAGCAGGAGAGAGGCTGCCCTCCCCGTGTATCCATCTCTTCTCGTTTGCAAGGAAACCTCAGAAGATCCCAAGCATGTCCTTGTGTATTACTGGCCAAGAACGGATCTATGCTCTTTTCTAAACCAGTCATTGGCAAGGGAAGTAAACTTATAATAGCTAGTTAGGATTAATGAAGATTTGCTCCCTGAGTCATGGAAAGGAAGGGTACAGGCCTGAACAAAAACACAGGACGGGAGTAATGGGTGACGGCCAAGAAACCCACAATGTCGGCTCCAACTGCACAGCTTCCTCTGAAACAACAGTGGGGAGAGACATGCTTGAGGAATGTGAGGTGGCTTTTTGTCAGGGTGCCTTGAAGTGAAGACACATGAGGCTGTTAAGTTGTGATTAGTGGGTGGACGTGTTTGCCTTTCCAAAACGTCTCACTAATGAGTCTTCTGAAAAGTCCTACCTTATTCCTTTGGGTTAAATTATTGTGTCCAGAATGAAAGTACTTAATAAAATGCATGTGTAATTTTGGAGTGGTATAGCACAGTAAATAGGATATTTGTTGAATGTTTATTTAGCAACTCTTTTTGAAGCACCTCATAGCAAGGCACAATGCAAGGTGCCATGGTAGATTCAAGAATATGTCACAATAGTCCTTCATGCTAACAATCGATTAGTTTGTGTGAGCTATGAGCACAGAAAACAAGGGGGAAAGTGAAGCCACAGAGATGTGGCTGGTTGTCAGCATTTAGAGGCGGGAGCTGTCACTTTGAATGGGGGAGAGCATGGGGTTTGAGTAGGCCTTGAAAGTCTCTGAAATGGAAACAGAGGAAGGGACAATTCAGACACAAGGTTTTTGTGGGGACATGAGAAGCCCTGGAAACATACAGGGAAAACAAGGAGCTCTCCTCTCCCTGGAAGGAAGAAGTTGGCAACCTATGATTGGCGTTTGGTGCCGGGCTAAGGAGTTTGGTATGTATGTGTGTAACAGATATGGAGAGGATCCATTAGAAGTATTGGAAGGAGATGACTTTTTAAAACAGAATCTATTTTTTAGAGCAGCTTTAGGTTCACAGCAAAATTGAGCAGAAAGTACAGAGGGTTCCCACGTGCCCTTGCCCCCATAGGTGCACAGCCTCCCCACCGTCACCATCCCACACCAGAGTGGTACAGTTTGTGACAGCCTGCATGCACACGTCATCACATTAGATCCACGGCGTGCGTCAGAGTTCACTGTTTGTAGTGTACACTCTGTGGGTTTTGACAAATGTGCAATGATACGTATCCGCCATCACAGTGCCATACAGAGTAGTTTCGCCACCCTAAAAACCCTTTGTGCTCTGCTCATTCTCTCCTCTTCTCGAAGCCCTGGAAGCCACCGGTCATTTTACTGTCTCTGTAGTTTTGCCTTTTCCAGAATGTCATACAGTTGGAACCATACACTATGTAGCCTTTTAAAATTGACTTCTTTTCCTTAGTAACATGCATTTGTTTCCTCTATGTCTTTTCAGGAAGTGCCTCTTATCTTAGTCAGAGATTTTGTTAGTGAAATTGCTTTTTGGATTGGTAAATAAATTGATTGGGGGGTGATAATAGACTGACAGTGGTAAAAGTCTGTTATTTAGTCATTAATGATTTGAAAGGGCCTCGCTGATCGTAAAGTAATTACACATTTTGATGTTTGTGGCGATCTAGAAGAGAAAAGATGAGACGTTAAGAATGAGTAGCATGCATGGTCGGGGGAGCCCAGGGTTAGACCAGCCACCTCCCTGAAATGACTTGGACATGCAAGAGGCAATACAAGTTTCCGGGGTCTCCACGGAGTTCAAAGTGGGTGCAAAGCTGGGGTGAGGCCCAACGGCAACTTTGGCCAAGCTCAACATTGGGCCCCAAGGAGAGATTTCTCCCAGGCACTGATAGGTTCCCCCTCTTACCACCCGCCCACCCACAGACACTGGGTTCCCAACCACCGTCCATGGCTCCAGGTGTCCGTGAGTAGGCACCAGCAGTACCTAAATATCCGCTCAGCAGGTCGTTGTCCATGTTGTCTGAGTTGACTTAGGAAACCCTGATATGACAGATGAGATCCACCTTCTTGAAGTTTTCTTTCTCTAGGAGCTTTTCCCTGATGGCATCTATGGTTACCTATGCATTTGTGCTTTGTGATGCTGGTTTTTTAGTTTGTACTTCAAAGACTCTTGGTGGCAAGTCCAGAGTTCTGGCATTCACTTCCCCAGCTACCCTGATGATTTTTGAGTAGAAGCTTTCACTGGGATTTACGCAAGGCCATGCTATACAGGGGTGGGCAAAAGTAGGTTTATAGCGGTGAGTATGTGAAACACAGAGTTTATTATAACTATTATATTATGTTCCATGCAAACAGTTGCAAACCCACTTTTGCTCACACAGAATTTGTTCTTGTGTTATTATTTATTAATTATTGTATTGTTTTCCATATGAACAACTGTAAATCTGCTTTTGCCCAGCCCTCTGTGTGATGGATTGTAATTGAGGATTGGGAATAGGGGCTGTTAGAAATAGCAAAGATGAAATCATTAGACCTCGTGCATCTCTGTGTAAGAGAAGATATCTGTAGTTTTTAGGACATTCAGCATCAGGCTCACTGTTAGACCGTACCAGCCAGCATCCATTCTGTTACTGGCGGCAATCCATGTTGTACTAGCTAATACATTGTTGGGCTGTCACCATTGCACAAAAGGCCGAATTATAACTTTAAAGAATAAAACAAGTAGAGAAAAATAAGTTGTTCAGAAAACTTGAAACCTCTAACTTAAACGCTTTTAGGCCGGCACACCCTGTGTTGGACAAATGTGGCCCCTCCTGGTGATTTTACATCTACTGATAATTCGATACAAAGAGGAAACTAATGCGAAAACTAAGTAGCATATTCAGAAGTTCCTTTGGTTTATGGAACGTCCTTTTCAAGTAGAGATGATGGTTCAGTAGAATCGGAAGACTCTTAGGAAAAAAATTAACATCTAGATGGGTGTGTTAGTTTTCTATTGCTTCTGGGATAGGTGGGTTCACAACATCAGGAATGTGTATTTTACAGTTCTGGAGGCTGGAAGTCTGCAGTGGGTTTGAGTGGGCTTAAACCAAGATGTTGGCAGGCTGTGTGCATTCTAGGGGCTCCAGGGAGGAATCTGTTTCTTTTTCTTTTTCAGCTTCTAGAGGATGCCTGCATTTCTTGGCTCATGGCCCCTTCCATCTTTAAAGTCAGCAATGGCTGGTTGAGTTGCTGTCACACCACATTGCTCTGATACTAACTTCCCTGTCTCCCTCTTTATATCTAAAGTGATGCTATGACACCTACCGTGTACAACCCAGGGTAATCTCCCCTTCTTGAGGTCCTTAGTCACCTCTGAAAAGTTCCTATTGCCATGTAAAGTGATGGATTCACAGGTTTGGGGAATTAGGACGTGCATGCTGTTGGTGGGCCGTTGTTCTGCCTGCCACAGTGGGTGTCTAAACATCACAGTGGTTATTGTTAGTCTTCGAACTTAGGAAACCCAGTGGGGCATCATCTCAAACCTTGTCTTCCTCCTGAAGTTTGCAGCTGGAAGACAGGATTGTTCCATCTGTGGGAATGATGATGGAGTTGAACTGGAGGATGGAAATAAACATGGAAACTAGAATAAGTTGAGTGGGCTGAAATCAAGAAATATTTATCAAATACCTACTCTGTTCCAGGCTTTATGCTAAATGCTGTGGTCAATAAAAAATTAGGAGAAAACACAAACCTAACTTTAAAAGAGCTTCAGACCTGGGAGGCAAAGCCTACACACTAATAACTGAGGTTGGTACATTCATTCACCCATCATTTGCTTGGAGAGTGGACGTTTCTGGGCCCTCCAAATACATTGCTTTACTCACAGACTAGAACATGTCTTGGAGGTCCTTCTGAGCTTTGCTCACAGTGTGCTGTGAACCCATGGGGCATGTCCCAGAAACAGCAAGTCAGTCCATTTGGCTGGAGCTGGGGGAGCCTATCTTTCTGAAAGCTGGGTGGGTAGGTGGCTCACATTTTGTTGTAATCAGGAACAGTTGGCAGATTAATAACCTGTTCCTCCTGCCCTATTGTCCTCTCCAGCTTGGTGAATTGGAGCACACAGGAGCTGGATGGTACTAATGCTTATAGCTCAGCTTCCCTTTGACATTTCCTTGCTACCCCTTAACAATATCCAGGTTTTGTAAGTAGTCGTGAAAACAGTTTATCGGTGTGGAGGAAAGCTCCTTCGTGGGAGAAGTCTTTGCCACATGTGTAATCTCACTATCAGTTCTGTGGACGTGATTCTATTTGGAAATACTTTAATTCCGGTCCATTTATGGCATCTCAGAAAGACAGCTCTGTTCTTCCGGTCTCACTGCTTACGCCCTTACCCCCGTTTCATGTCAGAGCTGGGCTGCGTTCTTCCAGTCTGCTGTCGGCGCTGCTTCAGCAAAGACCTTTAGTAGGTCTTTTAGAACAAGGTGTATAGAGACTTCAAAAAAAACCATGGAAATTGTTTTAAGATGCAAACAAAATGTCCCAAGACCAGTGAGACATTGGAAGGGGTTGGCGGGCTCTTCTTCCCCTCCTGCCTTTCTGCAGTCCTGAGCACACCTCTGCGTCCTTGGTCATAGATTCAGATGAAAAAATTTCAGATCTCCCTGTTCCAGATCAAATGCTAACGTGCCACTATTTCTTCTGGTTTCTTCCCAGAACTCTAAAGACATAAAGCTGAAATAAACAAAGGGAAAAACTAGGAAAGGCAAAATTCTTGAAAACAGATGAAAATGACATATTACATACAGGGGAATGATATTTGAAATGACTCCTGTCTTCCTCAGAAGCTGTGGAGCTAACAAAACAAGGAAACAACATCTTCAAAGTGGTGAAAGAAACACAAAAATAAAAACAAACCAAACCTGTCAAGCCAGAAATCTATGTCCAGTGAAGATGTCCTGTGAGACTGGTCTTCTCAGACCAGAGAAAATGAAGGGACTTTGCCATCAGCAGACCTTCCCTGCAGGGGCAGTCCACAGGAAGTTCATCAGACTGAAGGGAAGTGACGCCAGAGGCAGACTGGATCTCCAGGAATGAGTGAGGAACATCAGAAATGGTAAATATCTGGCCAAATACACCAGATTTTCCTCCTATTTTTTAACACATTGCGTACCGGATAGAAATCTCTAAGACATACGCCAAGGACTGCACGTTTCTGGGCAAACTGCACGTTATTTAAATCGTCATAACTACAGATCGTCTCTGGAGTTGTCAAAACAGTCATCCGCATCTTTGATCTCACTAGGAATATCTGAAAAATTATCATTAAATACTTCTGAAAGTGTATCAGTTTCATTGGTTTCCTTCCTTTTTCTGAGAGCGGGCATTTCTAAAAGTGCCAGGAACTTGAAGACGAAGACGATTCGAATGACCAAAATACAATGTAACTGCAATGCTTTATGGGTTTGTGCAATTATATAATTTTTTGTAGATTGACCTGCACGGTTTCCACCAATGAGATTGCTTCATTTGATGTGGACAAGACAGTGTGTTGACATCTAAGGTCCATAACAGATGGCACGCGAAACACACAAAAACTCGTGAGCAGTACGCAATGTGTTAAAAAAAGACATTTGCCTGCTTAAAGCAAAAATCATAACATTTTAACCTTGTCTTGCTGATGTGTGACATACAGAAGGGGAGATATAGATGACCACGACAGCACACAGTATGGGGGGGGGGGCATCGACATGTAGAGTTGCATCAGGCAAAAACATTAATTCTAAGGAGACCATGAAGTATTAACAATATGCATCTTAATCCACAAGCAACCATTAAAAAACTATAATAATACAAATAGGCAGAGCTAAAAAAGCCTGTTGAGAAATTGCAATAGAAATCTAGGAAAATACAGAGTCTCTAATATAATCCAAAAGTTAATGAAAAATTTGTGCAGGAAAGTGATTAAAATTTTCCCTTTGTAAATTGGTCTTACAGTCGAACCTGTAACCACTCCTCAGACAATCCCTATGGGCAGCTGGCGTTGGTCTTGCTAACCCGCCAAGGGAGTTCATAAAAGAACGGGGCGGTTGCCAGAGGACATGTCCTGAAGGTGCAATTCCAGACATTGTGGCTTTTGGATAAAGGAGATAGTCTGGGGCCGAAAGTCCTTCCCATCATGCTCCATTCACACTGTGTAGCAGCTGAAAGGTTTGTGGGTGGCTAAGGTCAGCTTGGCCCCAAAGCTTTCTGATCAAAATCCCCTGTGGACCCTGCCTGCGGCTCATGTGGGGGCCTTCGTTACCATTTACTAAGAGCTCGCTGCACGTTATCGTGAATTCTCATGATGACTCTGTGAGCAGACAGGTGTTCTGAATTTTATTTTACAATCGCAGCTACACAGCAGGGGAGTGGCATGCCGGGGGCCACAGCTTAGAAGGGAGAAAATAGTCCCAGTGCTGTCTGTGACCCACGACACTGCATCCCAGGGGCTTCAGTGTGACGTGCAGTGGGCCCGGGAGGAATCGTTTCCGGACCCACTCGGCCTGTAGACCCAGGTCCACGCAGTGGCCTGGGACAGGCCAGCTGCTTCTGCACCTAGAGTTGTGCTCTGCTGCATTAACAAGAAGGCCCTCGCTCCCCTCTCGAAGTCCTCGCCCTTGGAACATTAGCAGCATTTCCGTTCTTCGCTATCTCTTCAGAAACGGGAGCTGCATAAACACATTGTCTTTCCCTTCTAGCTCGGCCCATGTCACCTGCTCTGCTAAGCCTGCCAGAGGTATTTAGGGCTGGGCAGAATTGGGACATGGCTGGTGGGTGTTTTTGTCATCCTTGTCCTTTCTCTTCTGCCCTCTTTCTTCCCTTCTGGAGAATCCAGAACCTTTAGGCTTCTCAAGCAGAACTCTCTCTTAGTGGAGAGAAAGATCAGTTTATTCCTCTGCAGTGTAAGTGGCTAAGAGTGCCCCAGGTGCCACCTTTCCGAGGGACAGTCACATTTGAACAGGGGACAAAGAGTTCAGTTTAGGCGGCTGAGGCGCATGGACTTGAATCTGAGACTGCCTACGTACTGGTTATGTAATATCTGGCAAGTGCCCCGACCTGTCTTAGTTTCAATTTCCTCATCTCTAAAAAGGGAATGACACCTCAGAGAGTTGTGACGAGGATTAATGAGATTTGAGCATGTGCCTAGCGCAGTGCCTGGCGCATAGTAGGTGCCCGTTAAATGCTCCTTTCTCCGGTCACCCCAGTGGCAGACTTCATGCATCTGTTAGGCAGCAGTGAAAGTTCTCTGGGACATGTTGGTTCAGAAATCTCTCAACAGCAGATGGCGCCTGCTTCCTCTGCTCCACAGGGGACAGGAGGGACAGACTGGACTTGTCCCCAGTGAGTCACATTCATACACACACACTCCCTTGCTATGTGACATTGGTGGTCATGCAGGAGTCCCGTGACTATGTTTAGCAGCCAGGTTCTCGCCAGCCCTTCCTTTCAACCCTGAAAAGCCCCCCTGGGAAACTAGGTGTGAAAGTTCCTATCTCACTTCTGAGGCACTAAATGTTTGATACATTGTGGACAAAACATCTGCCTCTTGGTCTTTTCTTTCACCAGAGGCTGACATTTAGTTCTCCTGAAAGTGAAGCTAGAGTCTGTGCTCATAGAGTGTGTGGCTGAAATGCAGATTTGCTTCGGAATTTGTGTCTCTATTCCAGTGCACTAAAAGGGTGATTTATTCAAGAACAATGCAAAGCTCTTAATTGCCAAGCTCTCAAGGAAGCTTCGTGCACAAGCGTGACTTTCATTATCTGTCTTTGTCATCTTCGCAAAAGTGCCATTAGACTTCTTACCAAGGCAGGGAAACCAGGCTGACAATGGAAAGTGAGCTGTTCAGTTGCTATTCCCTTTGCAAGTTTGAAGTGCATTTTTCTCATAATTGTTCCAGGAAAGGAAGCCTGGGTTTGAGGACCCTGCTGGGTGAGCTAAGGGTCGAGATGCAGCCGACTGCTGTGTCCGAATTCTGCTGCTGTTGCAGATCCTGCCCAGTGACCGTAGGGCTCTGGCTTCACCTTGACTGGGTGCACAGGCCCAGGCTCAAAGCCATAGTGATCTGGGGTCAAAGCCCCACTAGGCCACCTACCAGATGGCAGGCCTTGGCAAGGCATGCAGTCGCTTCATGTCTCAGTTGCCTCACCAAGAAAATCAGTAGAATGACAGTATCACCAAGGGCCTTTGTGAAGGTGAGAGAATCCACGTAGTGTCTGTCACGTTGCCCAGGGAAGCATCAACAAAGGCCCCTTCCCTGCTCTGTGCAACACATGCAGTTGGTGTGGAGCTGCTAATCTGATGAAATCCAGTGGAGTGGGCATCGCATGCAGGGCTGGAAGGAAAGGGAGGTCACAGAGGGAAAAACCCTTTGGGGTGTGTGTGTGTGTGTGTGTGTGTGTGTGTGTAAGCCCCAGTGTTTGAAACTCAAAGCATAAACTGCAAAAACCCCAGGGCATTTTGATAACTATCTATGGTAACAAATGCAAGTGAGAGCCCCAACACCAGCCCTAGAAGGCGTACCATTTACTTGGCCTGGAGATACTTGTTCTCTTCAAACACCATGTTCACAGCACGGGGTTTAATGAGTTAAATCAAACCAAGTCGAGGCAGTCAGTGTCTTGTAGAATAAATAACAGTCACTTCGTCATGCCTTTCTGAAGCATGTTTTCTGGGCTTTTTTTCTTAAACCAAAGGAGCCTTTGCTGGCTCTTGAACACAAACCGTCCTCGACTGTTTCCTAAGATAATCCATTATAAATTATGACAGGCTCCCCGGAGCCTGGCCGACAGCGCGGCCCGAACTGCTGCCCACGTCTCACTTTTCTGTCCTGGTCATCTCCGACAAGTTCCATGCGTGACCCGTCAGGAGACGGCTAATTCCAGTCCACGCACTTTTCAGATGAGCCTCATTTTATTTTTAATTTCCCCACAAACCTACGCCAGGCGCAGATATCGTCAGTGACGGACATAGCTCTCTAATCTCCGCCGCCCTTCCGCAGTTCATACTATCAGATGAGTTAAGGTCCAGTTACATATAAAAGTGATTATGATCAGCGAAATGTCTGCCCAGTGGCCTTCTCCAAACAGGGCCAAGGTATGAGGCTCTCACACTCCCCTTTGGCCGCCCTGGGGCCGTGCACTGTACAATAAAAATGACCCCACCTGCAGCCTTTAAAGTCCACGCTGCTTTCAGAGCTTACAGCTCTGGGCATCTGGCCTCCGTGGAGCAGAGAAATAAATTGCTTTCTTGTGTTGGATGAAATAATTTGCCTTCTGTCTTCATCCAACGAGATTTCTTTTCAGAAAAACTGACCTCATCCTTGTGAAATTCTGCTGTTTCACCTCTACAGGCCCCTGGCTTTCGCTTAGAGGGCAGGTGACTGACATCTGAGGGGAGGGACTTCATGTTGTCCGTGAGGTGCACCCTGGGCTCATCTCGGGGCATTTCTCTGGGCCAGTGAGGGCTGTGTGGGCTGGGACCAGGGAGCAAAGGGGCAAAGACCACGTGTGACTGCTCACAGAGGTAGTGGTCTATTCAGGAAGAGGAGCTACTCCCAGGGTCACAGTCACTTACTGTACTCTGTCATCTTGGGAAGACAGCGGGGCGTGCACGAGCCTACGACAACCAGGGGCAGCGTAAGAGGAAAGTTAACAGGGACCAAGGGGCTGGGCCCTGCTGCCAAAGAAGTGCGTGTTCTTCGTGGCCTCACAGCCTCTCTCTGGGCGGTGGTCCCCACAAATGTAAAATCTGTAACATTCAGGGCTTTTGTGACAAGTAGGGAGAGAGCTGGGGGGATCAGGAAAGCTTTCCTCTTTGGAGTTTCTAGAACAATGATCACAAAAGTGTAACCAGGCTGATCACCAGGGGTCCTCTCAGTCGCTCCCCTGCTCAGGCCTCTTCCTGTGAGTTTTTCCAACATGCTGTGCAGACCCCAAAGCAGATGAGACAAAGTTTGGTCAAGCCCTTTGACAGGGCTCTTGGGGGGTGGGGGCCAAGTTGATCAAAGGTCCATTAAACCCTTCTGCATCTGGCATCTGAGCCCTGAGCAGAGCCTGAGGTGCGGTGGAAAAGGCAGGGGAAGTGCTGCCCCCACCGGCAGAAGCCCGTGTTACATCTGCCCCCCCCAGCTCGCCAGGCCGGGCCCAACTGCTCTCTGGGACAAGCCAGCCTTGGTAGTCACCCAACTCGAGAATCTTTTGAGCTCTTCCTGTGGCCATGCCCCATCCCATTCCACCCTCACCTTTTTTCCTGCTCCCTGGCAGCCACTGTGTTTTCAGATGTTTACCTCGAGTTAGAACCTCAGTGGCCTGCACGAGGCCTGACATGGGGGGCAGGGGAGAGAACCCCGAATGGCAGTTCCTCTGGAAGGCTCTGGGGTGCTCTCGCATGTGTTAAATGGATGCCCTGTTTCTCCCAGTGTCGGACAGGCTCTGTGTGTTGGAGGGTGGTTGGTCTCTGGCTTGCAATGTCATTAACCCCAGGTTAGCCCAGTCAGATGCTTTTTGGGGAGAACACCAGTATCATCTGTGCTCCAAATGCCCCATCTCAGTGGTCTCGTTTGATCAAGACATCCGGATTTTGTAACATCGTTCTATAACCGCTCCCCCGACCCTGATTCCATCCTTCCGAGCTCTGAGGACATGTAACTGGAAGCTGCTCCTGTCACTCTCCCCCTCTGCATGGACCCCTGTCACCTGCCGCCTTGGCATCATCACCCAGGCATGCACTGTCACACTCCCAACCGGAATGTCAGCTTGCTGTTTGAGATTCACACCAGCCCTTGGTCCCCAGAGGCCCCTCGCGGAGCCAGGGCGCCCGCGCTTGGGCGCACATAAAAGCACAGGAGTCCCCTGGCTTTCTGGAAGCACTTCAAGCACTAGCCCAATGAGGAGATCTTGACCGCACACTCCTAAACTCCGCAGGCCCCGAGGGCTCAAACACCACAGTATTTATGCTCTCGGGGGAGGGCCAAAACAGTCGGAGTTGTCATGCAGACGTGGGTCTCTCAGTCCCGGCCAGCATTGCTGACACCTGTTAATTGGCATTTGAAAGAAGTGAGTCAGGAGGGGTCGGGGCCTTTGGATCTGCTGCCAGCCTGTACCTGAACAGCAGGGAGTCCAGCGAGGTTCTGGCCCACCCAGGGGGTGGGAGATTTCCTGGGGGAGGGCAGCACATGAGTCCAAGGGCTGCCAGAAAGGATAAAGGAGAGTCAGAGAAGGAAGAAAATAGGCAGGAGGGTGAGAAGAAAGGTAGGAGACCAAAAGGGAAAGAAAAAAACTAGAGAGGGCGGGTATTTTTAGATTTGCCAGCACAGAGCTTTGTGCTGTGGCATCCTGGGCCCTGCTTCTGCAGGCCCAGTTCTGCTGGCCCGGGTTGGAACAAGCAGCCCTTGTCCCTTCCCTCCTGGGGCTGAACACTCACTTGCCTTTCAAGGTCAGCTGCAGGACCACCTTCCCCCAGCCTCCTCTGAGGGCCCTGCTCCCTGGCACTGATGGAAAACACGGTTCAGCACCTCCCCTCTCCCCGGTGTGCCTATCTGCTCCCCACCCCTCCCCCATTGTTAATTCCTTGGGATTAACCTCCTCTGACCCACACTGCCCAGCACAGCCCTCCACTCAAAGTAGGCTGTCGGTTTCCATGATGATGGATTGGTGTTCTCCCTCTAGTCCTTTTCTCTTTGAGTCCCAGGCCTCCTGCTTCAACTTCTGCTCAGCAAAGCCCCTACTCTGTCCCCACATAGCTTCGGGCTGACTAACAGGGCTCTGTGGGGCTCCTTCCCTCTACCTGAGGTTTGGATGGCCCATGGCTTGACCTGAGGCAAACCTAGGTTTAAATGACTCAGTAAAAATAATTTTGGTAGTTCGTTATTAGTGCACAAGATCATGTCCCGCAAGTCCCTATTTATGAACTGACTTATATTAGTTGTTTGAATCTGGCAGTTCACAGAAACAATATTATAAATGAATTCATTTTCAACAAAGGCATCTTGAGCTGGAACAAAGCTGGCCCTCTTTTGGGTGCTAGGGATCCTGCAGGACAAAGCATATTGAAGACCTTCGTCCTCAGGGAATGCATGCCGTGGTGGAGGAGACAGATAACCCACCAATAAATACTTAAAATGTATGTGTCGATCATCCTGAGTGCCAGGGGAAAGACTAAAATGGAGGTGGGAACTAAGGGGTGCTGGGGTGGGGCTGGGATGAGAAATGGGGTGACCTGGGAAGGCCTTACTGAGAGAGACCCAAAGGAGCAGAAGAGTGGGTAGGGGAGGAAAGTTCCAGACTCAAGGCAAGAGTGAGCTTGCTGGGTTTAAGGAGCCACATGAAGGCTGCATGAGCTAAAGCAGAGTGAGCGCTGGGGAGAGGAAATGCTGGTGGTTTCCCCACCAGCCCACTGGCATCCCATTGGCTCTCAGGAGTCTGGGCTGTAATTCTGACTCAAAGCAGTTCACACTTGTGGAGTGCCTGCTGTCTGCCGGGGGCACTGCTCGGCGCCACACCAGTCCGTCTCCCACAGCCTTGGTTCCTTGGGAGTGTCTCTTTGGGTGTCCACTGGAGAGTGCTAGGGGCACACAGAGCCCACTCCAGGCAGCACAGGCAGCAGGCAGGTAAGATGCAGTGCCTGGTAGACAAAGCCTCCCCTGGAGGCAATGTGGGGCACTAGAACCCTCTCTTGGTTTCCTCTTGCACCAGATGGGTGAAGCCATCTGGGGTGATCAGCCGTCTCTTGACTTGGAGACTCAGGCACTTGCTTTGTTGCCAAGCGCTGGTTTTTGTTCACAGACGTGTTAGGTAACCTTTCTGATCCTTGATTTCCTGGTGGCGGTAATAAATGACTGCTTTACCTTTCTTGTGTGGACGTTAAATGAAGTTAGTGTATATAACAGAGCCTTATGTAATAGCCTTTTGATCTGGGTTACCACGACTTCAGAGCAGTCCCTCTGTCTTCTGCACCGGCAATGAGGAAGAGGGCTCAGAAATAGACATCTCCCCCGACACCTTCGTATATGGGAAGTGCGGGCTTGTGTTGGTTGTCTAATTTCCTCTGGAAACGGCGATGGGGCCAGGCAGTTTCAAGGTGGTGAGTAGCTCTGGTAAAAGATCCAGGTGGGAGAAGAACCTGGTTGATGAAAGAGAAAGTTGATTGACTCCTGGGAAGGTCGTGGAATAGACTTTCAGGAAAGGTATATAATAAATTTCAAAACTGACAAGCAGGAGGACAGAGCCAAACAAATCATTACAGAGGTAAAAAAAAAATTTCTCCTTTACACACTGCTCTTGTCTCTCCATTTCCCTGCACCCTTCAAGCCCCGGTTTCCATAGGGTTTAAGCTGCTCCCGTGCCCCAGCCATCATGCAGCCCCACCCATGTCTGCTTACCTGCCCTCCAGAGCCCACGAGAGTGGGGGGGGCTCTATGTAGGCAGGAGGCTCCTCGTGCCGGAGAACTCACTTCCCTGCTGTCGTCAGGCTATGCGTTCTGGGGAGCCTTCGCTATTAGAAGTTCTTCCTTTAAGTCACTTACAATCTGCTCCTCTGTGATTTTCTTCTAGATGTGGGGCCACCCTCTGAGGGACTGAGAGGCATTTTAACTCACTGTTCTTTTAAGACACAGCTTTCAGATATCTGAAGACAGGTCCCTATCCCTACTGCCCTGATCCCAACACACTTGGGTCAAGATTTTCTCCTTATCTTTGGTGTTCACGCCACGAAGCAGCTGCTGTTGTCCTAATGCTGCTCTGTGCACAGTATGTGCTTTCAATCGGAAGATTCAGAACCTGCCTCACTTCTTAAAACTTCTTAGCCATTACTTCTTCAAGTTCTGCTTCTTCCCAGCCACTCTTTCTCTTTAGCGGAAGGGACTAGACACTTGTTAGAACTTCTCAGTCTACCTGCCCTGTTTCTGACAGCTTTTTAAAATTTATTCTTTATCTCTCCAAACTGCTTTCTGAGTGAGTTCTTCAGAACTGTCTTCCAATTCACAGATTCTCTCTTTAACTATAATCAGTGATGCTCACTCAATATTGTTTTATTTGATTTTATTTATGTATTTTAAGTCTCTATTACTTTACCTTTGTATTAAATACCTATTGCACAGAAATATCTATCTTAGTTTAGAGGATAGCTCTTCCTTTTTAATGTTCTCCTTTTGTATTCTAATTGTCACGGCTATGTTTTCAGAACAATAAAGGTCTCAAAATGGGAATTTAACTCTCTGCCTTGACTGTCCCTTCATGGTCCCTGAACTGACCTCATGTGCCCGATTTCCTGACCTTTCCCGGTCAGTGTCCTGCCCTCTGAACTCACCCCATGGTGCCCAGAACTGAGTGCAGAGCACTCCAGGGCACGCAGGGAAAGTCAGTCTCAGAGATAGGACACTGAGCAAACAGGATTCCAGCAACATGTGTTCTTTACAACAGCTTCTGTAAGAGGATAAAAGGAAGACACCAAAGAAATTTCTGTGAGGCGATTAATGGGTAGCCTTAACCTGGGTCCACTGTAGGGCTGCAGGCCTGTGATAAATAATGCCTCCTCATCAGGCCAAACTCCAGGTAAGAATGAAGCCTCAGTGGGGAAAGGAAATCATCAGCGGCCAGTGGGAGGGAGCCCTTGGAAACAGGAGGCCATCCATGCTTTGACTTAGGAGGTGATAATGATTCCACATAATCAAATGGAGTGTGTCTCGCTGGGTGTCTGGTGCTTCTTGACACCGTGAGTTCATCTCCATCTTGCTTGTCACTGTTCCTCCGTGAGGATCTAACCATAGGTGAGGTTCGTTGGAGAGCATCTGGGGAGCAGAAGCAAACGTCTCCACTCGCAGGGAGTAGAGCACTTCCTGTTTACAGGAGAAGGGTGGGCCCGAAAGGAGAAGGTGGTCACAGGCCATCATGGCTGTTTTTCCGTTTTTTTAAACAGCCCTGGCCAAGCCACCTGGTGTACGCGCAGGAAGTGCCTACAACGGGCAGCCCCTTTCAGCCTCGTGTGTGAGGTTGTCTGCTGGGAAGAACGTAAGTCCTTGAGTTGAGCTTTTGAAATCTCAGCTTTATCACTTACAAGCTGTGTGTGGTTGGAGTGGTTTCTTCACCCCTCTGAGATTCAGTTTTTACTAAGTGGGATAGTGATACCTACATTATTATAAATGAGGACTAAATGAAGTAATACATATAAAGGGATTGAGTCAGTATTCAGTAAACATTTTTGGCACCCTTGCCTTTGGGTATCATTTGACAGAACTGGGGAGGCAGAAGGAAGCATGGGGGTGGGAAACATGAGGAAGATTGTTAAGGATTGTTGCAAAAGGACCTCAAGCCCCTTTGGCCACTAGCAGTTGGTGGGACCCAGTGGTCAACATTGGCGGCCTCCACAGTTGGGAGTGGGTGTAGTCCCATGTCTTCTTCCTCCAAAGCCTGGACACCTGGTGGGAGGCACCATCACATAAGTCTCTGACTCCATTCTGTCACATTCTGACATTGACCAGCAGTGAGGTCCCCAGACAACCATGCACGCTGACCCATCACTTCAGAATGCGGGCCCCACTTGGTCTTTTTAGGCAATCTGACAAGCACATCGCAAGAAAGATTTACCCCAAGTAAGCCAAGCCAAATGTATCAAACATTCTGACAGCAGAATCAGCAAACACACCTTCCATCAAGCATGGAGCACAGAGTATAAATGAAATTCCTGGTCAAGAGCCACCCCTCCAGGTAGGCTGCTGGACAAGCCGGATTCTTGCCAGGGCAGCCAAGGCCAGTTAGGCAGAAGACTTGGGCAGGCCTATACCCTTCCAGTGAAATCTGAAAATAGGTGCGAAGTTGCAGTCACTTGTTCAGGTGGAGGAACAAACAGTGCTCTTTCTCAGATCTGAATGACTTCTATCTCGTGGCTCATTTATTATAATCCCTCCTTTGGTCAGAAAGTGACCCAGTTCCCACTCAAATCTGCTCATTCCGCCATCATCTCTCACAGTCTTCAAGAAACATTTTCAACGTAAATATTTCCATGTAGACTGGAAGCTTCAGAGCTAGGGTAGCTGCAATCAATAAAGACGTTGATGTCATGTACCTGTAGCTGCACTTCTTTCAAATTCTCGTCTGTTCCAGTGACCGGGGTACCTAACATGCCACCGTAGGCACTACTGTGCTCAGCTCCTAAACTTCCTCTGTCTTTTCCCTCTGGCCTGACTTGAAGACCCTGGGCTTCATCTGCTGGCAGAATTTTATCAAAGCACGGGGGATGTGGGATTCAGGAAGCCGACGCGCACACTGGCCTTCCCAAAGGTGACAGGGGCACTAGCAGGTGAACACATCACTCTCTCTTCATGGTACAGCCCCCATTAACCCTCTATTTTGTCACTTCTTTTGGGCAGCTTAATGTGAAGACCACGTTGGGTTAGCAGCCCACCGCCTGGATTCCAGCTCTGTTACCTGACAGTCGAGTGTGTTTAGGTAAGTCACCTGTTCAGTGTCCTGATCAGTCAGATGGGGTTAGTAAGACCCACAGGGTGTCATTAGGTCAATGGCAGACTGCAGATTTAGCTTTGTAAATTATGTACAAAGAAGTACTTGTGTCAACCATGTACTTACACTCAATTGTTTCTTGTGAACATACCTTCTTTCCAAGTAGGTAGGCCTCAGGATTCTAGAAAGGGGAGGCTGCAAACTATGAATATCTGTGGTACCTAACGGCACCTCACACCTGTGGATGCTTAGTGGGTAAATGAAAGAATAAGATTTTTAATAGAGAAAGGCAAGGACTTGTATTAATATTATATAATGTGTCTAGAGAAATATTTCAACACCGTTTATTCAACAAAAAGTTATTGAGCCCTGGCTGGTGTGGCTAAGTTGATTTGGAGCATCATCTGTACACTGAAAGGTCACGGGTTCAATACCCAGTCAGGGCACATGCCTGTGTTGCGGGTTTGGTTCCTAGTTGGGGGGTCTGCAAGAAGTAGCTGATCGATGTCTGTCTGTCTGTCTGTCTGTCTCTCTCTCTCCCTCCCTCCCCGCCGACCTTTCCTCTCTCACTAAAAAAGCAATGAAAAAATGTCCTTGGGTGAGGGTTAAAACAAAATTATTGAAGACCTACAATGTCCAGAGTTTTGTGTAAGGCTCAGAACCTAAGGTGAGCGTGATATGGCCTCTGACTTTAGGAAATTAAGTGGCATTAAGTGCTCAAGGGCAGAAAGTCTGTACTGAGCACAGTGGGAACAGGAAGAAGGAGGTGGCCACTTACCCCGGAGGGTATTGAGGGTGATGTGAGAAGACAAAGCAAGAGCTTCATACAGAAAGTGGTGCACGAACAGTCTTGAAGGGGGAGTGGACACTTGAGATGAGGGGACCTGGGGGGCACTCTGCCCCACAGGAATGTCGTGGACAGAAGCCAGAAGGGGGTGGGGCCAATGGCTCTGGCAGTTTCTAGGGCCAGAGAGTAGGGAGCAAGAGAAGGCTGGTTAGAAAGAGGTGAAGCTAGAAAGGAAGTCTTTTCCCACTCCAGGTTTCTAAGGAAGGGGATTTTTTCTAAGCACTCTGCTGACTTCTCTCCCCCAGGGGAGGTGCAGTGCCTTCTCTGGTTGGTAACGTTGGGGGTTATGTGTGTGTTGCCTGGCCCTGCCCTCTTTCCTCTTGGGATCAGCATTGTCCACGGCGCACGTGGAGATTTGCTGCTGTGCAGAGTGTCCGCCCAGGCTGGGAATTGTTGGTCGACTTGTTGGCTGGGTTCTCCAGGTTAGCCTACATCAGCAATAGAGGTGATGTTCGGACCATATCTACCTTTTGTTTCATTTGGCACTTAGTCCAGAGCCCCCACAGAGAAGAAGATGCTATGTGTTGGGGGCCCCACCAGACAGATGAGGGGACAGACCATGGAGGACTCAGAATGCTCTGCCTGAGAGTTTGGAATTACACAGACCACAGGGTCCCTGTCACCATGGGCACAGGATGAGAGGGCCTGCAGAGCAAACAGCAAATGCAGCCTCTGTGAGGAGAGTGTGGGCCTGAGTATCAGGCCACCCGGGAGCCAGCCTCCCGCTCTGCCGCCAATTGTCGCTTGTCTTTGGTCAGAGTGCTCACACTCTCCCGGATTCAATTTCCTCATCTAGAGAATGATTGGTGTATTAAGTCTTTAATGACGCCCTCAAGTTTTTTGTTTTTTTTTTGTTAAGGGAGAATTTCCTAACAGGAACACCAGAGTAGGCTGTGGAATTTCTGTCCTTGGGGATCTCAGCATCCAATGTGAAGGATGTAGGTCACACATGCCAGGTGCTCTATTGTGAGCATTATGTGGACACTCTTGTTTAATCCTCGTGCCAACCTAGGAAATAGATACTATTAGTATCCTTATTTACATACAAGCAAATGAGACTCAAGAGTTAAATACCCTTCCCAGGAGCACGCAAGTACTAAGTGCCAGTGCTGAGCCTTGAACTTGGGCAGTCTGGCACCATGGCTGCAGTCCCCAGCACTTCGCTGTGCCACCTCTGTACTGAGGGGCAGCTCTGGGTTCTTTCCCCAAAGCCCATCACGATCCATAGTGTCTCTGGAGGGACCCAGTTTGCAGCCTCTTAGACACGTGCGGAAGGCAGGTGCTTGGCTAGTGAGAGAAACCAAACTCTTCTGGCTCTCTCTTAGCTCTGTGCCCTCGGTTTTGACATTCAGGGGTGAGAAACACTTGTTTGGCAATTAATAATGCACTGCCTTTTGACATCTCTTGTATTGATGTCTTTATTGTTGTTCAGTTTCCATGTGCTTGTGATTTGTTTCCTTCCTCACTGTTGACTGCATGAGTACCCCATCAGGTACTTTTCTACATGCTTTAACTGTGTTATTCCAGTTGGCACAATGACCTTTCCAGGTGGTTACTGCTATTATCTCTGATTTACAGCTGGGAAATCTGAAGCACAAAGGGAAAGATACTCATATTATACCGCCAATGGGCTTTGACATTGGCAACACACACTAGGTCCTTCATAAATATTTGCAAGTGGACTGATTAGTCAAGGTGTATCTATTTCAAACATTCGCTTCAACCAGGTCCTTTTATAGTCTTCTATTTATTCTCTACTTAGTTCTGTCTTTCCCATATTTCTTCTGTCGGCTGGGCCTAAGATGCTGCTTTAAAACCAAAACCGCACAACTGTGGGGTATTCCTAAGTACCTGCTCTAGGGGCCCAGGGAAGCCATGACCTGGAACGCACAGGATACTTTGCATTAATAAGTACGCACTAATTAGCTAGCACCCTGACAGCAGGTTGATTTGCTTCATGATCTGCTGGTAAGTATGTGTATTCATTCCTTTATATGTTTCAGGCCTGATAATTTTTTTCTTGCTTTATTTTTGTTCTTCATTCCCCTGACTTTTGACTTTTCCACTTTGAAGCAGGTAGAGGACAAACTAAAATCAGTAGAATGAGGGCTGATTGGGTAGATATGTTTTTCTGAACTAATGTGTGTGTGTGTGTGAAAAATTTTAAATTGATTTTAGATAGAAGGGAGAGAGAGAGATTAATCTGTTGCTCTGCTCATTTATGCATTTATTGGTTGATTCTTGTATGTGCCTTGATCAGGGATCGAAACTGCAACCTTGGCGTGTTGAGATAATGCACCAGCCAAGTTACCAGGCCTGGGCTTTTTTTGGCACACATATTTTTGAAGGGGGTTGGAGCTGGGAAAAATAAAACTTCTCCTCTCTGCCTCTGTAATGTTTTATGAACTGCGTCTCAATGCCAGATCCACAATAACTACTTTTTGACTTCAAGCTCTGACAATGAGAGTGTGGGAAGGTATCAGCTGTGGACCTGCCTGTCTACATCAGCATTACACTTTGCACATCAATCCAACCTGACTGTAGCTGGGACAACAGTCTGCTGTGACAGCGGCCATTATGCACACAAATGAAGGGCCAGGTAGATTTGTGAGCGGAGGTTGATTTATCCTATGTGCCCACTGCCTCTTGTATCCTGACTTGTGAAAATTACCTGGTGGACAAAATTCATTTACAATGAGAAGAGTTAAGCAAGAATTAACACGATAGGCTCTTTGCCTCTTCACTGCTGACTCTTCTTGGGTAAATGCTCTGCTCCAAAGTTGCCATTAGAGAAATCTCAAATTCAACCTTGGGCATATTTCCTTTGGCTTCACTTGTGACATGTCTCCAAATAAATGTTAGCATTTTGCAACTTTGAAAAGTACCAGGAATACACAATTCTCCATAAACCCCAGACAATCCTAAGTACTGGAGCATGAGCTGTGACTCCATGACTCCCTCTGCGGAGAAGTAGCGTGTGCGGCCTCCCTCTAGTGCGTGCGTGGGCCTTTCCAGACCATGTGGCGCAGGTGGCCATCTGGACAGAATCAGCATCAGCTCCGCAACAAGTGCTGTGAGGACCCCGGACCAGTCCTCCACCTGGAGGCCCACGCTCTCCACCTGCACTGGCCTGTGCAGAAAGAGCAGGGCTACATTGAGCCTAAGGAAACGTGATGCTCGCCCACAAATTCTTGTGGTGCAAGTGGGAGCTGTGTTAAAATTCCTCAAGGGTGCGATTCACAGCAGTGAGGTCTGGTCATGCAATCTATGATTCTCCCGGGATAGGGAGTAAATACCGTCCATCCATGTTTAAAAACCAAAGTTAGGCAAAAAATAGGAAGAACCAATTCCCATAGGAGGAAGCGTGCATGGCTGCCAGACGTGCAGAATGAACTAACTACCATGGCTGCTATGAGGAAAGTGCATGTGAAAACTACTAGAGGGTACCATTTATGCCCATCAGATTGGGTAGAAGATATCAAATATCTGACACTACCAAGTGACAGTATGAACGTTGAACGCTGGGAAATCATGTGCCCTGCTGGTGGGGTATACATTGGTTCAAGTACTTTAGAGAAAAATTTGGCATTATTTACTCATGGTGAAGATTTGCACTCCCTATCAGAGCAAGCCTCACACAAGTGCAAAGGAGATATGCAGATGGATATTTGAAAGGAAATTATTTATTTTAAAAAATGGAAATAATGTGCATAAACAAATTGTGGCACCTTCATATAATTAAGTACTAAATAGGGGTAGAAATGAACAAGCGCCACAAGCATCAACATGGATGAAGGTCACAAACAAAATGTTAAGAGAACAAAAGCCACGTATAGACCAACAAATACAATATGACATTACTGATGTGAAGTTAAAAGCAGTCAAAGCTACCATATGATGCTCAAGGATCCATGTATATGTATATAATAGAAGTACAAAGAAATGCATGAGAATGGAAAGCACAAAATTCAGGTGGGTTCTTCTGGGAGAGAGAACACACTTGGGGAAAGAAGGTTATTTATTACACTGATAACTTTTATTTCTTAAGCTGGGAAGATGTTTATTGTTTTCTTTAAATAATTCTGTCTTTCTTAAATATTTTATAATGTATTTTAAATATTCCTTTGAGATGCCAAAGAATTTCAGATCTGGAAATCTCTTAGAGATCATCTAGTTCAACAATCTCTTTTAAAACATGACAACTAAAATCAGAGATGAAAGAACAGACGTTAAAACTGATACCGCAGAAATACAAAGGATCAGAAGAGACTATTATGAACAGTTACAAACCAATAAATTGGATAATCTAGAAGATACATTCCTAGAAACATACAGCCTGGCAAGACTGAATCATGAAGAAACAAATAATCCGAACAGACCTGTAGCTAGTAATGAGATTGAATCAGTAATCAAAAATTTCTCAACAAACAAAAGCCTAGGACCAGATAGCTTTGCTGAAGAATTTTACCAAACGTTTAAAGAAGAATTAATATCAATCCTTCTCAAATTCTTCCAAAAAAATTGAAAAGGAGGAAATACTTCCAAACTTCTTTTAGGAGGCCAGCATTACCCTGTTACCAAAGTCAGGGAAAGATATTACAAGAAAAGATAACTACAGACCTGCATGAATATTGATGCAAAAATTCTCAACAAAATGTTAGCAAACCAAATTCAACAGCACATACAAAGGGTTATCTACCATGTCCAAGTAGGATTTATTCATCAGCTAGAAGGATATTTCAACATACAAAAATTAATAAATGTTTCACACCACGATAACACAATAAAGGACAAAAACATTTCAATTGATGCAGCAAAAGCACCTGATGTAATTTAAAATTCTTTCATGATAAAAATACTGAACAGACTAGAAATAGAAAGAAAGTGCCTCAACACAGTGAAGGTTGTATATGAAAAGCCCACAGCTAACGTCACACTCAACGGTGAAAAGTTGAAAGCTCTTTCTCTAAGATCAGGAACAAGACAAGGATACCTACTCCCACCACTTCTATTTAGCACAGTACTGGAAGTTCTAGCCAAAGCAATTAGTCAAGAAAAAGAAATAGAAGGTATTCGAATAGGAAAGGAACATGTAGAATTTTTCTGTTTGCAGATGACATAACCTTATATGTAGAAAACCCTAAAGATAAAAAAAGAAACTATAAGAACTAATAATTGTATTAGAAACCTAAATGTAAGACCTGAAACTATAAAACTTCTAGAAGAAAACATCAGGAAACATTTCATGGCATTGGGATAGGCAATGATTTCTTGGAGATGACACCAAAAACATTGGCAAAAAAGCAAAAATAGACACTGGTACTACATCAGACTTAAAACTTTTGCACAGCAAAGGAAACAATCAACAAAGTAAGAAGACAATCTACAGAATGGAAGAAAATACAAATGCAAACCTTATATTAGGTAAGGGATTAATATCTAGAATATATAAAGAACTACAATTCAATAACAGAAAGACAAATAACTTGATTAAAAATGGGCAAAGAACAGATATAGAACAAACATTTCAAAAATTTATATGAAACTATAAATGATCCTGAATAGCTGCAGTAATTTTGAGAAAGAAGAGCAAAGTAGGAGGGATCACCATACCTGACCTCAAACTATATTACAAAACCATGGTAATCAAAACAGTCTGGTACTGGCATAAGAACAGACATATAGATCTATGGTACAGAATAGAGAGCCCAGAAATAAACCCGAGTCTCTATGGTCAATTAATATTCAACAAAGGGGGAAGAAGCAGAAAATGGAGTAAAAATAGCCTTTTCAACAAAGGTGTTGGGAAATCTGGACAGCTACATGCAAAAAAAATGAAACTCGACCATCAGCTTACATCATACACAAAAATAAACTCAAGGTGGATAAAAGACTTAACTGTAAGTCATGACACCATACAAGTCCTAGAGGAGAACATAGGCAGGAAAATCTCAGATATTCCACACAGCGATATTTTCACCAATAAACAAATCAACAAACAGTAAGTGCTGGCGAGGTTGTGGAGAAAAGGGAACCCTAGTACATTGTTGGTAGGAATGCAGACTGGTGCAGCCACTGTGGAAAACAGTATGGAATTTCCTCAAAAAACTAAAAATGGAACTGTCTTATGACCCAGCAATTCCACTGCTAGGATTATATGCTAGGAATACTGAAACACCAATTGAAAAGAACCCATGCACCCCAATGTTCATAGCAGCACAATTTACAATAGCCAAGTGCTGAAAGCAACCTAAGTGCCCATCAGTAAATGAGTGGATCAAAAAACTGTGGTACATTTACACAATGGAATACTATGCAGCAGAGAGGAAGAAGAAGCTCTTACTGTTTGAGACAGCATGGATGGAATTGGAGAGCATTATGCTAAGTGAAATAAGCCAGGTGGTAAGGGACAAATACCATATGATCTCACCTTTACGTGGAACCCAATCAACAAAACAAACAAGGAAGCAAAAATAAGGAAGGAGGCATTGAGATTAAGAGCAAACTGACAGGAACCAGAGGGGAGGGGAAAGGGAGAAATGTGGGAAAGATGGAAAACTGTCATCAAAGAAAATATATAAAGGACTCACAGACAATGTCAAAGGGGTATAGGATTGAGGGTACGAGGTGGGGGTGGGTGGGGTGGGGAAAAGTGCTGGTGGGAAAATAGAGACAACTGTATTCAAAGAACAACAAAAGATGATAAAAAAGTGGGCAAAGGACTTGAATAGACATTTGTCCAAAAAAGATATGTAAATGGCCAAAAAAATATGAAAAGATGCTCAATATCACTAAACATAAAGGAAATGCAAATAAGAACTCCAATGAGATAGTTCCTCATACCCATTGTCAAACAAAACAAAACAAAACAAAACAAAACAGTAAGGCTGATGAAGATGCAGAGAAGTTGAAACTTTTGCACACTGTTGGTGGAATTATAAAATGGCACAGCTGTTATGGAAAACAGCATGGGGCGGAGTGTAAAAAATTAAATACAAAACTTCCATATGATCCAGCAACAGCACTCTGGGTATATACCCCCAAAATTAAAAACAAGATCTGGAGGAGATATTTGCACACCTGCATTCATTGCAACAGTATTCACAATAATCAATGAATATGGAAGTGTCCTAAATATCTGTCAGTGGGTGAATGGACAGAGAAAATGTGGTATATACACGCAGTGGAATATTATTCAGCCTTAAATGAAAGTCTGGCTCATGTTACAACACGGATAAAACTTAAGGTTGTCATCATGCTACATTAAATAAGCAAATCACAAAAAGACAAACAATGCATGATTCCACTCACATGAGGCATTTAAAGTGATCCAGCTCATGGAAACGGAAAGAAGAGTGGTAGTTGCCAGGGGCTGGGGGAGGGGAAAACAAGGAGCCGTTGAATGGGTTTAGAATTTTAAGGAAGCAAGCTGGCAAAGTTCCAGAGGTCTGTTCTATAACGCTGGGCATGGCATATGGCTAACGATGCTGTACTGTACACTCGGACATTATTAAAAGGGCAGATTTATGTTGTGGGTTGTTTTTTTTTAAATCACAGTTGGAAAAGCAAAACATGAGGAAAGCAAGGACCAGAGTGTCAGGACGACTTGCCCGCGGCCGTGGACCCGTGAGTGCTGGGACTGGATCCGGATGGAGCTGGCCACGTCCGGATCACTGGCCTTTTTCCTGCCCCTCGCCCCCTCTCCTCATCTTAATTTCGGGCTTTTTCCTGAACTCCCTCTCAGAGGCGCGAGATGGCCTTTAGCAGTGGCTGCTCTTAGACCAATGTCAGCTCTGCCCAGTGGCAATGTCTCTCTACCAGAGGTTTACTTCTCTCTTTGGGAGGCTAGCCCGCCAATCTTCCATGGGCTTTTGAATGAGTTCCTTGTACCAGTGCAGTCACACCCTGAGAACACACTCAGCTTTTGCTGCCTTTCACACGTGGAGCGCAAGGTCCTTCCAAGGTGGCTCAGATCCGTGGCGCGCGTCCGGGGTGCACTGACAGCTGTTACAGAGGGAAAGTGCCGCCCGGAAAGGCCAGAGGACTTATCTGACATTTCGATGCTGTCCTCGAGGGGAACAAACTTCAAATTACTCGAAGCTTCTCCACCCTTCCCCTCACTTCAGAGGACGACGTCTCTGGCAGTGGGAATGATTCAAATACAGAAACAGCAGTACCTGCAGGCCCACCTTTGCCCTTGGAAATGGCCTCTTCCCCACCAGCCTCTGTGATACTCACATCTGAAGGGGTCTGTGAGAAAAGGAGAAAGCGCACCCCTGGTTCCGAGGACACCTTTCCACAGGCAGATATTCGTAATCTGAGGCTGACTGAGGTTTGGAGGTGAGAGGGAGCGGGGAAGCGCTGCCCAAGAAGGGAGCGCAGTGTATTGAAAATAAGCACCTGCAAAAGCAAGTTCACTGCCAAAGGGGTCCTGCTCATAGTTGAGCCTTGCTGTCGCAGTCACAGTTCTCCATGTCCTGAGTACTGCTTAGGTCCCCGAGGGTAACTAGGGCTGCCTTCTCAGGGGCCATTTACCCAGTATGGGCCGGCACCCCTCTGGGGGTTGGGCCGGCACTGGCCAGCGGCCTCCTGGTTCAGCTCAGGTTCTCAGTGTAGGAAACAGAGGCTGCCAGTTGTTCATGCCGCCTTCCCTGATGACTTGCTTCCCTTCGGTGAACTTGCCCCAGCTGGGTTCCAAGAAAAGTGCCACTCTGCAGAACACAGAGGCAGCACTGCTCCGGAGACCTGGGTGGACTGCTTCTCCAGGAGCCTGCTCCCCTGCGGCGGCTGGGTGCCATGAACCCCTGAGCCCCTGCCCTAGGTGGGGATGGGGGGCAGCATCTTCTGGCGCCCTGGGGCCCATGGGCCCCTGTGACCTGAGCGTTGGCAAGGAAGCTCTGCATCCTAGTTGCCAGGGATCTCCCACCTCGAGTTCCACACCTTCCTCATCCTGGGGCCGGCACAGTGATCCCCCTCCCGGCCGCCCCTGACCTCCGTCCTGGGCGTGGACGCAGATTTATGACCCTGAGCTGCTTTTTATCTCTTTGGGAAGGAAACGTTTTGGTTGGGAAGTTTTTCAATTTCCTCCTGGCCTGGACCAAAGCACTCAGGTTTCCAAGGGCGACATCGCCTCTCCTCCTGGGTCCCCGGACATTGCAGTGTGTTGGGGCCTCACTGTCCTGCAGACAGGCCTCCACAAGGCTCAGACAGGGACAGCAGAGCGGACCTGCCGGCCGTAGGGGCAGGGGTGAGAGGGACTCAAAGCCTCTCCCTGGCAGGCCTGCTCCTTGGGTTCTGCACAGAAACAGGCCTCTCCAGATGTAAACTGGGGGCTTAATGATGGCTTTCCCCGAGTGTCCCCTGCAGGTCATCCCACAGGCTCCCGGGCAGGGCCGGAAACCCTGCCTTTCCCTGGGTCCTGATACACCCACACTAGGGAAGCTCTGCTGGGGACCGAATGGGGAAGCGAATCAGGGCCCTCCTGTCTGTGGTCTTCCCGCAAGGCCATAGCATCGTCCCCGGGGAGGGAGGGAAAGAAACCCAGGGCCGACCGGTGCTGCACACTGGGCTTCTCACCGAGAACATGGCTCCTTCTTTTATTTTCATTTTTCAAGAACTGTTCATCCACTTACACACACATCTTTTCTTTTTTCCTCTCCACGGGATCCCCTCCTCCTAACCCATACTCACCCTCCCACGCCGCTTTCCCTCTTAGCCTGTTGCCCGACACCGTGTCACTTGAAAGTCAGGGAAAGCAGTAAAGCCGGGGCGTCCCTTTTATACGGTCGTGAATGTCTTCCGTTTGGATAGGCCCTTTTATCCTGAAACGCTTCGCCCACTTCGCATCCCGGGATAGCTTCCCCCACCACTGAAGTGCCGCCAGCCGGCCCAGGAGGGTAGGTGGCAGCTGTTGCCGTGCTCAGGGCAGGAAGTGAAGAACATGATCTTCAATGAAAACTGCGGGGGGGACTCGGCGGGACAGCAGGGTCTCCTGCAGACTGACGCTCGGAGGTCAGCCGGCCGGCTCCCGTCCCACCTCCTCCACTAGCTCCCGGCGGTGACCTTGGGCTGTCACTGAAACCCGGGCCTTCGTTCCACCTCAGAAACGGTGGTGATGATACTTGCATCCCCGCTGGGATGGCTGTGAGGATTAGGGAGATTAGGAACAGGCACAGGGCTCTTTTGATCCCTTCAAAGTCAGCAGCAAAGGATGGATGGATGCAGCGAGCAGTCTTCAGTCTGCAGCGGGGTGGCGTTGGCTGCCAGCTACAGGATGTGACTCGCGGTGTAACGAAAAGGTGCTGAGGGACCTCCTGGACCAGCCTGTGAGCTGCTCTGAGATGCTGGGAGGGCTGGAAGAGAGCAGGTTAAAATGCAAATGTGACAACTGTGACATGTGGGGGCAACGGCGCGGCCGTGGCCTCTCATGAGTTAGCCAGAATGGTTTGCCAGTTTTCCAGGAGAAAAAGGTCCCCAAGTGATTGAGGCCCAAGGACAGTTACAGACAGAAGCTTAGTACAAAGAAGGAGGTGGCTGTCGGTAGGAACTTGGAGGGGAGGGGAAGTGGAGTCCCAGGACCCGGGGGGAAAACACTCTCGCTGGCGTCAGGCTGTCAGTGCCAATGAGAGAGCTGCCCAGGCACTGTAGTCTGATGTCTGTGTGCCTGGAGGCGCCGCCTGCACCGGTTCTCACCCGTCCAGCCCTGCTCTACAGGGCTATGTCCACGGCAACAAGACAGGGTCGTCCTTGAGGCCATGTGATAGCCCTGATGACACCGGTACACATTTGTTAGGGGTCAGGCAGCAGACGAGAGAGGTGACAGTGTCCTGGGGCTTGAGTTGGAGTCCCAGCTCTGTCACTTTGCCCTGGAGCCCTGCATCCTTGAGCTTCCTGGGACCCAGTTTTATTATCTGGAAAAGAAAGATAATAGACCTACATCACAGTGCTTTCCAGAGGACCAGATGAAGAGGTGACATGCATAGGGCAGAGGGCTGCAGGAGGTGGGGGTGTTAGTCAGGATACACTGCATTATGCTTCAGTAACAAGTGAGTTATTGGTCGTAACTTCAACATCCAATGACTGAAAGCAGCCAAGGTTGATTTCTTCCTCCCGCTGCATTCCCACCAGGGGGCAGCCTTCCTCACTATCGCCATGCAGGGACACAGGTCCATGGAGCAGCCACCAGGTGCTGGTCAGAGGAAAGAAAGGTACAGTGGTGTCTGCATTGGCTCTCAGAGCCTTCCGCTTATATTTCATTAGCCCAAGGAAGTCACTCACCACACTGCCTCCCACTGGGCATGGACATACACTTTTGTCCTGTGTCAGAAGGAGGCAGAGCTGGGGCACTTGCTCACAGCTTTGGCGCAGGCAGGCTGCTACTGCACCAGGCTAGATGAGACAGGGTCCCTGCCCACAGGGAGGTGACCCAGAGCTTATCTCCAGATCCCTCCCCAGAGGTTCCTGAAACGTCTCCCGGAAAGCACGCCACTCCCTCCCAGCCCCTTTCTGCTCTTTGAGTCCTGTATGCCAAGGCGCTGGGCAGCGCCCCCCCCCATCCGGTCTACCACATGAACACCTTTGCTGAGGTTGGTGGAAGACAACTTGAGGCCTCTCCTTCAGAGTGGGTGTCCTCCTTTTACTTGGTGCCCAGGTGACAGGTGCCTCAGGATGACCTCCCCAGGCTGCAGGAGACTGCATCAACTTGAACATCACTGGGAGGAGCAGCTCCATTTGCTCCAGCCCTTTGTGTGCCAGCGGCCTGCCGACCTTCCTGAGCCCCAAGTCTGAGTCTGTCTTTCCTTTCAGGAAGGGACAGGCCAGCTTAGGCCAGGCTCACCCCTCATTGTCCCCTGGAGCCATTTCCCTGCCAGAGGGCAGACATCTCTGACCTCCGCTTCTCCATCAGCCAGATTCCTGGAGTGGCCTGAGACTCTCGCTTCTTCCTCCTGAGTCACGTCCCTTTTCCTCAGACACTTTTGTTGGGGCCCTCAAATAGAAAATAGAAGAGTTTAGTGGAATACTATTAGTAATAACAATAGCTGTAATAGCTAACCATGTGCAAGGTCCTGTTCTGAGCACTTGACAAATATTAACTCACTAAATGTTCACAACACCCTCTGGGATGTAGATTATTAATATCCTCACTTTAGAAATCAGGAGGAAATGGACCCAGAGAGGTTAAATAAGTTGTCCAAGGTCACACAGTGGCTGAGTTGGGATTTAACTCAGGCAAGCTGACACATTATTTTCCATCATGAGTTACTTATACAGTAGTCCAGAGAGGTGGTTGAAGTTATAGAATGTATTGTATAAGCCATTGGCTGCCAAGTGCTCTTTTTGTGGATGGGGGAAGAAATAGCATTCCTGGTGTATTACGAGGCCATGACTGCCCTCTCATGGTCATTCCTGAGCATTGCCACTTAGCGTGACCCGAAGGGAACCCAGTGGCAAAGTGCTTTGCAGGAAAATTCGAATAAACCTGCAGCTTGCACACAGCAATGGCGTGTCGACTCCTTTTCCCCTCTGGTGTGACATTTTATATTCACTTTTTTCCCCTTGGAAAAAAAAGAAAGGGTAATATAAAGCAGCTCTCCACCTCTGTGAGAACACGCGGAAGAAAACCACAATTATGTAGCTATCATATAACAAGCCTGTGTGTTTATTGTTATGGCAGTTGTGTGGAGATGCCACGAAGTGTCATCCCAAACAGATGCGAGAGACTGTTTCCTGTCATTAATAGGGTCGAGTGCTTTCCTGAATTAACATCATGTGCAATAAGATTGTGCTTTTTAAAGCTCTGCCATTCTGGATTATCTGTGCCCAAATAGACAGTGGAGGTCATGATGTGGTCTGATGTGGAAAGACGGAGGTGGCAGGTTCTGAAGTGCCTGTCATCGGGCACCGACACCTGAGAAGTAGCTTCAGCAATGACCACTCTTCATGGGGCAACCTGGCTTCTCAGAAAGCCACAGCCCAGAGGGAGGCTGTGCCTGGGGACTGCCCAGATGGGCCCTGGTGACAGGCGGTGACCTGAGGAGTCACAGCTCCTGGAGGCTGGGTTTTCAGCCCTTGGACTGAGAATCATCCACATTTGCAGTTCTGAACTTGGTGTTGAAAGTCTCCCTCCCTGAGAAGATGGAGCAGGTTATGTGTGTCCAGCCCTTATGTCACCAACAGCAAATCCTGTGTGGACCAAAGCTCTTCTGAGTGTTTGTCCCCTGGCCACACACTCCTCTTCTATAAACGTGGAAAGTCTCAGAAAAACCACTGATCAGGAGAATCAGTGAGGAGACCTACTTTCAGGACACACTGTAGGAGGTGCATTGTGCATGCTCCACCCCTGCTGCCATCACGCCTAGACCACAGACAGTCATGTCCTGGCCTCAGGTAGCCTTTTCTCACCCACGCCCACGCCATTGTCCCATCGTCCAGGCACACGCTGCCTACAAACCCGCTTCCTTACTGCTGCCCGCCATGGGTCCCACCTTACGCTCAGCTGCCCAGTGGACAGCTCCGTCCAGTTGTTGCCCCATCAGCATGTCCAAAGCACATCCAAGCATCGTGTCTCAGGAAGTGCCTCCTCTTGACTTCCTGATTGCTTTCAGTGGCTTCTCCACTGTCCCTGTGATTCCAGCTTCAAACCTCAAACTCCTCAGGGTTCTCGAATGCTTCTGTTACTCGCCGACATCACTGACATCTGCCTTCTTACAGCTGCCTTCACTGACTGCCCCTCTCCCCACCTCCCATCCCCCCGCATCATGTAGTGGCCGAGTATGAGTTTCCAAGTCAGATGTGGGTTCAGATGCCAGTGCTGCTGTTTACTGTGTGTGTGTGTGTGTGTGTGTGTGTGTGTACTTTCTCTTTAATTTGTTCAAACCTCATCTGTAAAAGGGTAGCAAACACTATGTCCCTCCTCAGATTGATTGTGAATTCAGTGGGGTGATGCAGGTCCAGTGCCTGGCGCAGGGCGGGTGCTCGATCTGTGTTATGTCGGGCCTTGTTTCCCACCAGGGCCAGCTCAGCCTCAGCAGTGCTTGCCTGCGCACTCTCGGTCACAAGCACTGGTGGGATGTGCTGCACTGATGGCGGGGCCCTGGGCTCATCCCCAGGGAAGCGAACATTGGACAATTCCACAAGGACCTGCCTGCGTGAAGCTTCCACTCCGACAGAGGAGGTAAAATTCTCTCCTCGCAGGGATGTATTTTCACCCTTCTGCCCCGTGACTCTTGCCGATGACAGAAGCACAGATGACATCATGTCATTTCTCTACGCAAGACTCCATGGCTCCTGCTTCCCAGCTCATGAGGAATGTACTCCCCGCCCTTGTATTCAAGGTCCTTGCCTCCTTTGGGGCCTAGTTTCCTTCTTCCCCCCCCGCCGCCCCCACACCCTACCTTCTGTCCAAGTAGAACTCCTTACCAACTCCACAATCTAGTAACCCTGGTCTTTTTAAAAGTCACCGATCATTGTGACACCCTTTCCGCCTTGGTGAGAGACAGAAGCCCCTTCGCACAGCAGTGGAAGCACACTCCTCTCATCCGTGGATGTAGGGGCAGGGGCAAATGACCCAGGCTCGGGCAGTCTGAGCCGGCACGTGGCCCTCCTCGGGGTTCTGAGTTTTGAGGGAGTGACATGGCACCGGCTGGAACAGTGTGTAACGGAAGAGATCTGAATGAAGAGACCGCTGGCGGGGGTGGGCAGGGTTCAGGTGGGTGCGAAACTGACAAGAGCCGTGTCCACCATCAGTGTCCAGTGCGTGTGCAGCGCTGACTTCCCAGAGCGTGCCTGAAGAACTGAGGAGTGGGTGAGGATTTTGCTTCTCCTCTCTGCTGCTCCAGCCACTGCTGTCGTGGGGGGTTTGGAAGCAGGAGCCCTTTCCCCTGGGGAGCCAGCAACAGTCTCGTGGACTTGGAAGCGGAGTGTGCCTCCTGGATGTTTTTGCTTCCACACCCACCAGAGGGACAGGCACACAGGAAATGTAACTCGCTGGGGCCATTGGCCCGGCCACCAAGAAAAGCAAGTTTGCTGTGAAAGCAGACAGACTTGGGGATGCCCTTCCTGGTTTTTCCCCTTCCAAGATTCTCCTGGTTCATCCAGCAGCTTCCGTGTTCCCAGTTCCAGCTTTCTGGTTCCCTGGTCCGGCAGCTCTGGGGTGTTCCCACTGGGCATCGTGGACACCAGGATACCCAGCCCCTGGCTAAGAGATACAGACAGTACCCCCCACCCCCAGACTGTTCTCCCCACTAGAGTTTGTCTGCTGCTGTTCACTGCCCAGTGCCTTCAGGGAGCTGGTTTCCCTCACTGGTACGGATTTCTTCATTGTTTTCCATGGTGGGATCATCCCATACGGCCTTACACTATTGTGCTGGAACCAAGGTGGACTTCGACGGAACTGGATAGACTAAGTAGAAGTGGGTGTTACCCAGAGATCCGCATGTGGACCTGGATGTCGCAACTGATAAAACCGTTGTCCTTTGGGTGGGGATGTTTTTGTTTTAATGTTTAATAGGAGAATTGGGATATGAGGAGATGAACACAGCAGCAGGACAAGGAGGTATGCACGTTTTGGGACCCCCAAGGGATGGACTATGTATTTGTCTTCTTGGATTATTCAGCAAAGAAAGAAATGCCTTCTGACTTGGGAGGACTCTCCACAGTGTCCCAGTGGAGGCGGGACTTGGTTTGAGTCTCTCATTACAGAAGCCAAATTGGGGGCAGAGGCCTCCTCCCCGAGCACCTGTCCCAGGATCGGCGACCAAACACTGTGCCCTGGACGCCCAGTCCCTTGTTTGCAATGAGGAGACCGGCAGGCTCATGAGACAAGATGGCGCTCTCCTGCCTCTGTGTGTCTTTGCTGTGTTCCTTCCTTGTCCTGGGAAGTGCTCCCTCCTGCTTCTTGCCATCCTCCCCCACATGTCCCCCACGCGTGGCAACTACCTGCTGGCTCTTAGCCCCTGCGTCCCTCGGCCAAGGGGCCGGGGAACCAGGGCTCCCAAGTCCATGTCCTAGACACCCTTCCTTGCTCATTGTCCTCAGCGTGGTTTCCACCAGCAGGAGCACTCCCAGGACACAGGAACATGAAGAGGAGGGAGGACACACCTGTGCTGTCTCTCCAAGCGAGGTCCCCTTCTGGCCATGGGCTCCAGTGTCCCACAGCGGGTGTGCAGCAGCACTGAGGCTCTTGCCTGTCCCCAGTGCCCTCCCAATGGCCCCAGCACGGGTGGCAGGGCCCTGTGGTGCTTCCTGTCAGGGGCATGGCCTTGGGGCTGCAGGACTGGTCCAGGTATTGGCCCCTCTGCAGTCCCAGGTGGCAGAGTGGGCAGGTGGGCTTCCCACTGGGGACAGCATCACCCCCTCCTCCTGTGTCTGTAGCCAAAGGGATCAAAATGTCATCCTCCAGCTATAAACCTCTGGCATTCCTGGCTTTGCTTTCTTGGCCCATTCCGTGGTTTTGTAACTAACCCCCTGAATTAAATCCTCTGTGTTAGAAAGGGCAGTTTGGTATGTTTTTCCTAGACTCTGAGGGATCCACAGCCCAGTCTTTAAAGTACATCCCGAATGCCCTCTCCTCCTTGCACTTCTGCTGACCTCACCTCCAGAAGTCATCTGTTAACTACCTGCAATTATTTAACACTCTTTGAACATCTTTGGGCACTAGTAATTTTTCATCTTGTATCAAATTTGCTTCTTTGTCCCATCCGTTTTCCATCCGATTGTAAGCCCTCTGAAAGCAGCCACTGAATCGTGATCACCGCCGCATTTCTTGCAGCAGCTAGCTCGGCACGGCGCACTCAGCTGGTGTTCTGAGCAGCAGCGGGTTGGTTTGGATGGATGTTCCAAGTGGCAACCCTGAGACCCCACAGCCAGTCAGTGATTCCGTTGCCTTCCTCGAGCTAAAATAGTAGTGCTTAGAGTAGTGGTGAAATTTTGGGTTTTTATTTAAAACAACAACAACAACAAAAAAACTGTGGTTAAATTGCCAAAACAAATTCTATGCAATAATTCCCCAAACTAAAAGGGACATCCTACTTCCTGCCTCGTGCTTGCTCATTTGTGCAGTTAAAACAGCGCTCTCCACAAACACGATCTCATGGAAGCCTCACCTGGACGGTGTGAACTAGGAAGCAGTGCTCCTGCCCCACACAGTCCTAAATGACAGCGTTCGGGCTGCTCACCAGGCCTCCTACTGCGACGGCCAGCCCTCTGCCAAGCCTGGTGTTTGAGGCTGGGGGTCTGGTGAGCCAAGGACCCTAATTCTCCGAGCCCTTCCTCCCTGCTGACACATGCCATTGGACATACAGACTTCCGTGTTTTAGACAAAGGTACAGATTCGCAGACTATTTGTGGTTCCGCTGCCATGCGAAATAAAGCAAAAGTGACTGTTCCCTCCTTTGGCTGAGGGGCTGTGCGCCGCCGTGGCCTCAATTTCACAGTCCGTCGCGCGGGCGTGTATCAGATTAGCGCTGGTTTGAAAGCGCCTCCCAGCAACTTGGCAGTCACGTTCCGACTGCTTTTCAGAACTGCCCTGCCTCGTTCTCCCAGGACTCCGACCAAAGTTCAGTCAGTGGAAACGGAAATGCTGCAGGCAAAAGTTGAATGCGATCCAGCCGCAGCTCAAGTTATCACTCTCCTCCACCTGTTTGCTATTTGGTTTTTCACTGTTGCCACTTCTTGTCTTGGGGGCTGGTGTGATTGGGGCAGGTCTCCCTCCTGGGCCAGGAAACCAAGAGCAGCAGATGCGCCCTGGCAGAGAGCTAAGGTTCCTCCCATCCCTGTCCTTGGATTGGCCCCCGATGTACCTGAAAATACAGCCCCAGCAAGCTCGTCTTGTGACTGGCTGAACAAGAACTGTTCCGTGGGCAGCTAGGCACGGCGTAATAGGAAGGGTCCTGGAAATGTCCCAGTAGGAATGTCATTTTCTCCCCCACTCCCCTTGTCTCACTTTATGGTTGAGGCCTAAATTCCACAAGCCAGAAGTCATTTCTTCCTCTCCATCTGGCTTTCGAATCCTGAGAAGTTTAGTTCATTGATTCTGGGGGTCTGAACTTCTCCAATCCCCTTCTCTGATCAGACGGTTCTGGCTCTAGAACCTTACCCACTCTTCAAATGCCCACGCAATGTGGGCGACGTACTTAGAATACTGCCTGGTGCGTGAGTCCTTAAACAACGGCGGTTGTTACTGTTGTTATTACTGTTACTATTGTTAGATTTGCTTTGTTGGCCCAGGCCGCTAATACTGATGGCTAATTCTTACTGAACTCACAGTATTCTCGGTATCGGTGTAGGCGCCTGCTTTGCTATTTCATCGCTGTAACCACCCTATGAAATAGGCACTATTATTTGATTCATTTTAAGGATGAGGAAATGGAGGTGGAGAGGTAAAGCACCTTTTTCCAGAGTTCGAGACCAGAGAGTGGGAAAACCCCAAACCAGCTGCTAGCGGCACCTCCCAGTGGGGGCGGGGAAGGGAGGGGCAGCCGAGTGTTGTTACAGTGGAGCCCCCTGCTCCGTGAGGCTGGGAGGCAGAGTCTGCCCGCAGGACGTTTAAGGAGATTTGTCTAGACAAAAAAAAAAATCAAAGGCTTGTGTCACTGAGGAACAATCTGGGCCCTCATTCTCCTCCAAACTTTCAGACGGGAGCACACAGTATCTGGGTAAGGCAGCAGTTGCATTAGGAATGTGGTCGTCGACCTTTCTCTGCTCACCTCAGGTTTCTGTGGCAGGTGACTCCCCAGGGAGGTGCTCCGCTCTGTGCACAGCTAACTCCCAGCCTTGGCTGTGTGTCTTCTTCCCTCCGCCACTCTGTACAGGACGGTTGGGTCTCTATACCACGCTCGGTGGGTTCTAGATTTTTTTAAAAAGTTTTCTTGCTTTGACCACGAGATGGCGCCCAAGGCCAACAAGCATGGACCAGCTGCCCCTGTTGGGTCCTGAGTCACTTCGCCGCACAGCTTTGCCTGGTGGTCTGGCACGTTCACAACAGGCCTCAGCTCTGCCTGGAAGAACTGATCAGCGCCCACTTGGCGTCTCGACAGCTGGACACCTAGGCCAACACAGGACTCCCTGTGGAATCCACCCCCCCATAAATATATTAACATTTTGCCAAACCAAGTAAGTTTACCTTGGAGACTTCTGTTTAGAAACTCCAAATATTCCCCAACCCAGAAATGACACACCTGCCCACCTCTGGCCAAGATATATATTACAAATGTTACCATCGAATGCAATGACGTAGATACTTCATGCACTTTAAGCTCCTGAGTCTATCGCTGCATTGAAGAGCCCACTGGACCAGTCTGGTCAGGCGTGGCCTTAGAGCTGCAGCGTGTACGCATCCTGGGAGCTCACTGGAGATGCAGAGCTTCATGATGGGCTCCTGGCCCCCTGGACCGGGCTGTATTTGAACAAGACCCTCCAGGCCATCCCTGTCACGCTGAGAAGCACACAGAGCCACCAGCCCACATGCGGTCTTTCTGTAACAAAATAAAGGGGGAGGGGGTGTTTCTCTGCCACAGGTGCAGCCACAGACCTGTGAGCACAGCAGGGCCCCAGTGCCCCCCAGCCCATGCTGGGGCTCCATTGGCATATTATAGGGTGAGCCTGATTATTGATGGGCTTTTGTGACCTCTCCGCCACCCCTCTTGCTCCCCAGGCTCTCATTCTTTTAGAGTAAATGTACCCAAAGATCCACCCTCATATGCATACTTAATATCTGTTTAATCAGGACTCAGCAGCTTACCTTGCAAGCATGTCTGTGAAAGGTACTTTTCGATTATCAGCTACAGTACGTGGGATGTTTACGTCACGTCCACTAGCCCTGGTAACAAGGGAAGGCTATGATCTGAACCCTGGGATCCCACTGCAGAGTGGGTGGGAAGAGCTGATGTTGCAGCCGCCCCTTCCTCACCACATGCACACGGTCCCAAAACAGGGTGCATTTTTCTTTAAAGGCTTTGGGATCTTGTTTAAAAGGTAAAAACAAAATATTCTTGACAGTCTTTGCGTTAATTCTCATTTTATTCATGCTAAGCCTTCTGTCTGATGCGCAGCATCTGAGGAATTAGGTTAAATCCTCCTGGAAAGCCCTGGCCTGAGCCAACCTTTGCCTCTGATTATTCCAACAATAGTGACCTCCTTGGTTTCACGTGCCACCAACAGAGTGAAGTATTACCTACAAAAAGAAGAGTGGCAGAGGGTGGCAGAGGAGCACGGGAGAAGAGGCACAGACAGATGGGAAGAGAGCAGACGGGCAGGAGGGGGAAGGGGAGAGCCCCGCTCAGGCCGGCACACAGCCGTGGCCTGGCCCACCTCACCTCTGGGACCGCTGCCAGCAGGCTCCTGCTTCAGCGATTTAGTGCTTGCTGTCACCTGTGTTCAAACACGCTCCCCCAGGGCACCCACATGCCTAGTTCCTCCCCTTCATGGAGTTTTCTGCTCGAAATCTCTCCCCTGATGCACCCACATAAAACTTCACAAACACACCTTCCCCTCCCACCCTAGCCCTGCTTTATTTTCCTTTTCAGCCTTTGCCAACCCCTGACCTCTTGCGCCTGTGTTTTCTCTCTGTCTCACTTGCTGGACCTGAGTATGAGTCCTGGGAGAACAGGGACTTGGTTTTGTTCTGCGTGGGACCTCCAGCACCGAGGACAGTGGCTGGCGCATGGAAAGGGGCAGGCAGGCTCTGGGCAGGGGCGCGGAGGCACTCTTCCAAGGGGATTGCACACGTCGGCCTGGTTAACCTTCACAGTCTGCCTGGAGGGAGCGTTTTGTACCGAAGAGAGCCCACCGCACGGAGAGGTGAGGGGGCCCACGCAAGGGTTCGGTGTTTGGGTGCCTCTCTGCCTTCCATTGACCGGGCTTTTTGTACTAAGGGCTGCGCTGGACGGACACCAGCCAACGGCAGCTCCCTGGCCACGTCCTGCACTCCCTGGTCTGGTAAAGAAGGTTTTGGAGGCAGAAGCCGTGACCGCTGTGGCTGCTTTTGTGCCACGGCGGCCGCGCTGAGCGGCGGTGGCGGGGATCACGTGGTCTGAAAAGCCTGGGGCACATGCTGCCTGGCCCTTTACAGAAGGTGGTCGCTGCCCCTTGCTTTCGACGGCGGACCCGGCGTGGAAACAGCAAAACTCGCGGTCGTCCCCTTGCATGCGGTGGCGCCAGAGCTGCGTTCCAGCGCGTCCTTGCCAGGCGCCCAGTCCTGGATCCGATAGACGGGTGTTCTCATCTCTGTTCCGTTCCTGATTAGCGGTGGCGCCTTAGCTCACCTTTCATGGGTCTGCGTCTGTGTTCCCACGTGTGCCGGTGACAATAACGGCAGTAGTAACAACTGGCTCTCACTAAATGCCAGGCTCTGTTCTTGGCAGTTTACTGTGAAATGATCGTGTCTGATACTCCCAGTTAATCAGTTGGGCTTTTCATAAAAGTCCTGACTCCACGCATCCGGGCGTAGGGTCAATTTGTGCTTCCACACCCACTGGGAAGTAAGTGTGGCCTTGGGCTTGTTTGGGGAATGAAGTGTTAGAGGAAGTGATGCAACTCCTGGCCAAGCTCTGCTAGCCTGTGCACGCACGCGCGCGCGCACACACACACACACACACACACACACACACACCTCATCCTCTTTCCTCCTGTTCCCTCTGCCACGGCAACGACAGATGTTCCAGAAGTGCATGTTTTGTCATCTGGTCTCAGCATGTGGACAGTGAAGAGCAGGACCCTTGGCTCATCCTTACAGAGCAGAAGCCTTCAATGCCCCTCATTTGTGTTTGTTTTGTTTTGTTTTAAGTCACTGAGTTTGGGGACTGTTTGTTATTGAAGCGTCACCTAGCCTAGCACACAGCCAATCAGATTCTCTCTGGGCCCAATTTCAGAGTTTTCAGAATAAAACTCCTTGCCCCTCAGGGGTAGGATCTTCATCGTCTTCGATACAGGGAGACACTCACCGGAGCTGTGAAGTGAGAGATGGCAGCAGGGCAAGGACAGGAGAGGGCACGGTTCTTCTCGGTTGAAGATGGTAAACACCCACCTTGCCCTGTGGTTATCTCAGTTATAGTTTCAGGCGATCTCCCCCTCAGACATCTGTGCCTGCGGCCACCTAAGAATCCCCTCATGGTTCCTCCCTCTGGGTGAGGTGCCGAAAGCTCCCGCTGGAGTGTGTATGCGTGGAAACCTGCGCCGGCCTGTGGTGTTGGCAGGGGAGGCAGCACATCACACTGTCAGCCATCGCAGATAAAAACCACGGGGCGGACAAACCGTCACAAGGCATGGGCCAGGTGTCCACAGCTAACTCTTCTGGGATCAAGGCAAGAGGGAGTGGGGTCTCTCAGCTGAGTGGGTGGGAACAGATGGAGTGTGACCTCACTGCCCTTGAGTGTGGGACACAGGAGGCTCTAGGGCTAGGGGATGTGGGGCGGGGATGAGGGGCTTTGTAAAGTGCAGGAGCTGCCTCCCATTCGGGCAGGGCCAGAGAGGAGGGGACCCTCCTGGGGAAGTCCCAAGAGTCAGGGCACCATGGTGCAAGGGGCCCAAATGCAAAGCAGTACCTGCGGCTGACACGTGTCAGAAATTTAGTGGCTGAGAGAGCTTTGTGGGCTAAATGATGTTAATTCCTCCAACGTGCTTTCCTTTACATTTTTTACTTCGAGTATGCATATATTGCCTTTATAATAAGAGTAGACAAAAGCTGTTTCTTCTTGACAAAATTAACTTGTGTTGGAAAAAAGGTAGCAACATAAGTACACATTATTAATTTTCTGCTAATTATTTACATTGATTTGTAATAATGATAATTATGCATGCATGTAATTATACAGTAATTATACTTTAGAGTAATTAACTTACACTAATTATTGATAACAGTAAGAATGAATGAATATCAGCCATGGCATGGGGTGGGTCCATCCTGTTTTCAGATTTGTGTCTGTTGGTGGAAGACACTTCTGGCATCTGGACCATCGGGATGTGTGACCTCCTTGTTTCCGAAAGTTTGTCATACCATGTCGTCATGTTAACATCTGTGCCTGGTATGGCCAACCCCCTTGTAATTATTCACTGAACCGAAAAGCACAGTTTTGATATCCAGTGAACCTCTGGTTCGAAGCAAGGTTTTTATCGTGGAAATTCATTACTTTGATGTGTTCTGGTTTGAAATTCAGAGACCTAAATGCTACCCGGGTTTCTAAGCTCACAATCTTTGTAACATCCAGTATAGCCTCTGGAAAATGTGGGCTTTCAAATTAATCAGATTTTGCCTTAGTTGTTTGAACTCATAACACAGCCAACAGCAAAGAAAGGAAGTCTTACCATATCTGAGGCCCTGGGCAGGTGGGGTTTTTTAGCCCGCGCGATTCTCTAGGGGGGGCAGGGTCGCTTTGCATCACGTGAAAAGTGTGGCAAAACCCACCTTCCATGTCTTTTCTTCCTTGCATTTTCCTCAATCTCCTTTCTGCTCTGTTTCTTTAATTCCGTAATTGTGTCCTTTGCAGAGCTCTGTAAAGTTCGTAGGAAAGATGTCATCTGTAACGAGGTGCATGTAGCTCTACTATGATGTGGAAGTCTTTTAACATGAGGAGCAGAGACTCTCCCACTGCAAGTGAAAACGGAATGGACAAAATATTTTCGTTTCATTGTAATGACACTGGAGAGTGATTTCCTGTAGCACCCATGAGGCAGGAAAACCTTGCTTAGTTTCCTCTACAAGACGAATAACGAGTGTAAAAAAGAAATATTAGGTCTGGAATGGCAGTCACTTGGAAATTTGGAGCTGAAAGGACACTGTAGTTCATTCAGTTTATTCATAGATGAGAAAATCGACACCTAGGCTTGCTGAAGATTAGCCAGACAGTGAAGGAGTTAAGCTCTGGCCTCTTGGTTCCTAGCCAAGCGTTTATTTCAGTAGATTGTATCATCCTGCTCTCTGTCCCTGGGATCTGAGCTTGCCCTTCCGCCAGCATAGGCCTTTTGTGGCACCAGAATGTGTGTGCCATCTTTACATAAACCTTAACAGACATGGGCTTCCAATCTCTGTGAATTGTATAAAGAGCATTGGGGAAGAAATGCCAGTTTGCTGGCTAACCCCACGCGATGGAGAAATGAGGAAGAATGATGGAAAATGAGGGTGGTGGGTTTTGAGAAGTACTGATATGAAAGCTCGTGCGTGTTTCCCCCCAATTCTACTACCTCTTTCCATGCGAAACTGTCCGCCCGCCAGACCCCATCTCCAAGCTGACAGTCCAGTTCGGTGCAGTTGAGATGAAGATCTGACATGACTCTTGTCTTAGTGTGACCCAAGTGTTCTATCCGTGCCAACTTTTTCATCTTTTCTTTTTTGTGCATTAATGATGTCTCCTTTTTTTCAAAGTTTAACTGCATAAAACACCCTATTTAACTGGTCTGTTTGCCACAGACTAAACAATTCTCCAATCAAATAGTTCTGCCTCTAGCACAATACCTCCTCTCAGAAAGCCAAAATCACAGATATGCAGCAAACAGAGTGCAACTGTGTTAAAGTTATTTAAGAGCCGCCAATGAACAGCCCACCCACGAGGGGTGGGGAGCAGAGGAGAGGGGGCAGGGTGGAGAGCAAGGCAGAGATACCCAGAGAAAGAGCAACAATTTTGCTTTCAGAAACAAAGTTAAAGAATACTTTTTTAAAAAAGCACTTGCAATAAGAATGCAAAGTGTGATCGAATTCGTAGGATCCCGCACAAGCACTCCCCGGGGAAAGAAAACTGCCTTATCTAAAAAAGTGAAGCAGATGGATGGCTGTTGCCATGGAGATTGTTAGCTGCCTAGGGCAAAGCTCCATGGGAGTATCTGTGACATTTTGGGTGTCCATTAGATGGGCGAGAGTGCCCTATTAGACCAAGAAGACCCAAGGAGTCAATCCCATTGGCACGGCCACAGGGTCTTAATACCCTTGAAACGGTTGCATGTCATCAGGAAGTTAATTCTGCAGTGGTCAGGGAAAGCCAGGAATCTTGGTTGGGGGCAGAGGAGCATAGAGTGGCTGGTAAAGATGGCCTGAAGCTAAGGAAGAGAGTTTTAACAATACGCCATTGATGATGAAGAATTCCAGAGACAAGGCAGAGCCGATATTAATGGAAACATGGATGGGTTTTGTGAATAAGCAGAATGCCATCATATCAAGTGCCTGCCCCCCACACAGTGTTCTGGCTTTTCATCTTTAGGCTTCTATGGAGATGTACGTTTCCTGACTCCTGCATGCACAAATCAGCCAAATGTCCCAGAAAGCAGTGTGTTTTCTCTCTTACTAAGTGAAGCAATAGGTGTATTGGTGGTGGCAACACCAACACCAGGTGTTGGACAGGTGGAGTCAGATGGGGTCTCTGTTCAGCAACCTCTATACTTGAGCTCTGGCTAAGAAAGAATTCAGAGCCAAGACTCAAACGATAAGCAAAGGTTTAGTAAGTCACAGAGGTAGAAGTGAGTGGTAGAAGAAATGGGCTCAGGAAACAAGTTACAGAGGCAGAAGAAGGGCCCTTGGAGTCTAGGAGAGAGAAAGAAAGGTAAGGGTGATGTGCCTGGGGGAAGAAGAGGGAGAGGAAAGGCAGGGTATGCTCTGGACGAAGGGCACAAAGGGTCCACCTCCACCCTAAGGCTTTTAAGGGTGGGAGTTTAGGGGCGGTCCCAGGGGAGGATCTTAATAGAATATTCATCATCTTTGCAGGTGAGTCCTTTCAGGGTGGTGGTCGGTGGGGGGACCATTAGTCCATGCAGCTGGTCCAGGTGTCAGCCATGGCTTCGCTTGTCTGGTTCTGCTGCTTTCCTGGGCCTGGAGCTGAAACACAGCTGTGGCCTGGATGTCATCCCTAAAGGCCAGTGCTTAAGGGAGGGGTTGTACAAGGGCCCAAAGGGGGTTGCTTGAGGCCACTCTTTGGCCCCTTGTTCCTCTTCCACAGGGGTCTCGGCATGACCAGCAACATGCCAAGGGAGGAAAGATCACCCTGGGGGTGAGGTCCTTGCTTTCCCAGTTTTGCCCGTTGCTGGGCACCTGTGGCTTTCTGCCCTGGGGACCTTCTGTGCCTGGGCTACGGTTCCCACTGTGCCCCTGTGTGTCTAACTGCCTGCCACAGATGGAGGGGTGTTTTGAAGTCAACTGTAACCTTTCTTTGGGGGACATTTATTTATTGAAAATGACAACGACAGGAGGCTGCAAAATATTGCTGAATCATGTCTGAAGGGTGAAAATTGAAGTCTTAGAGACTCAATTTGTCACATGCCCCAGAACTGTGTTTTATTTTGAAGAAAACTTAAATTTTCATTTCTCCTTCATTGCTGGAGTATCCACTTTATTCGATGAGCTCTGTGCAGGTGACACACAGACACCAGGGACCCCTCTGCTAGTTCCACGCATCTAAGCCAAGTTCAGGTTTACAAGCCAACGTTAGTTCCCTAGTCTGTGTCAGTAATTCTCATATCACGCAGCACCTCCGTGAGACGGAGGGTCTTCCTGACTTTGGCCAAATTTTGTTTGGAATCCTAGCCCTGGAATCTCTCTCTCTCTCTCTCTCTCTCTCTCTCTCTTTCTCTCTCTCAGAGACCTAGCCTTTCCCCTGGAGAATCAGCAACCCGCAGGGCAGCAGAACACACTAGTCCAGACCTGACTACTGGTCAGTAGGTCTGGACCTCTGCAGGCTGAAGGTAACATCTTGACCTACGTTACGTTTCAGCTCCTGAGCACTCAGGTGGAAAGAGCCCCTGGCCACTTTCCTGTGAGGCCCAGCAGAGGGCACCCGAGCAGACCTCACAGCTGTCCTCAAGACCTGGAGAAATGATTCATTACCTTTCCTACAGAACCTGTCACCCACAGGCCATTGGGGAGTTCAAGCTCTTGAGCATTAACTTCCGGCCCTGGATGGCGCCATTTGTCAGTAAAATAGCCACTCCTTCTCCACTGTAGTTCCTGGGGTGCAGTGTTTGGTTCTGTGAGAGCTCGCTGGGCGAACCCTCCCAGTTCTAACACATAAGCACCCACGGCAAGCCTGTCGAGTTGCGGATTCCTGGCCTCACTCCCGGAGATGCTGATTCGGAAGGTGCGGAACCAGGAACATGCACTGGGACACACACTCCAAGTGACTCCGGTTCTCGCACAGTTGGTCCACCAGCAGCACTTAGGGAAACGCTGCCTGGCCTCATCCCCTTCCAGTCACGGTCCCCTTCTGCCCGTGCTGCATCCCCTCCACTTCCCACCGCCAGAAAGAACTTTTCAGAATCCACATCGAGGGAAAACCAAGTACCCCAACCTTTCTCAAAGTCCGTCCCACAAGTCAGCAGCTCCCAACTACTTGCCCGGTCGTTCCAACCCCAGCTGTTCCATCTTATAGAATCAGTCTGCAATCCCGTGTGCTCTCGGATGTCCTCAGACTTGTGGGGGCGGCAAAGTACCTCCATGTCTTTGTGGAGTGCTTACAATACAGAGGTATTCACCGACTGCCAGGGCATGCACTGGGACAATTTTACTAAAAGAAAACCTGGCCTCACAAGGTGAAGTCATAACCACGGCCACAGGAGGGGCAGATTGTCCTTCCTTAAGATGGCCACGCCCATGTGTATATCCCATCCCACGTATTCTTCTGAGAAGTGGGCTCTATGCCCCCTTCCTGTGAATCTGAGCAGGAGTTTTTGACTGTTCCAATCCTAACAATGTGGTAGAAATAATTACTTTGGCTTTCAAGGCTGGGTCATAAAAAGAATGCACGGCACCTGGTACTCCCACCTCCCGGTAAACTCACACTTGGAGCCCAGCCTCCATACCGAGGGGAAGCCTGACTACCCTGAGGCCTCATCATGCTCTTAAGGAGACTGTGTCACCCAGGCATCATGTTTGGGTTAAGGGACAGGTAATTTTTGCTCTGTCGGCACTGGGATAATCTCTTATTATCTACACTATCTCTTATTAGCTTAGGAGTTTTCCATTTATGTCCTTTTAGGGATTTTTTTTTTATGGCCGGCCTGATTATCATAATGAGGAGTTTTGATTTTATTCTAAGTACAATGGGAGGCCATTGGAGCATTTTAGGAAAAGGAAAGGCATGACATTATTTACATTTCTGAAAGGTAATTCTGTCAGGTTCATGAAGAATGAATGGGTTGTGTAGAGAAATCTGGAGTCTGAGCGCTGGTAGGAAAAAGGTTATGATGGTGTCCCCACACAGCGGTGGGGACCGTGGAGATAAGGGCAAGTGGATGGACTGGGGGTGTGATTTGGAGGGAGGGTTGACAGGCCCTCCCGATGGGGTTGTCATGGAGGGCAGTGAGAGAAAAAGAGTTAGCGTTTTGGCTTGATCACCTGGTGGGAAAACAGTCCTTCACTCAGATGGTTAGGACGGAGGGAGAGGCAGCTTTGGCCTGGGGAGATGCCGAAACCCGTGGTTCCCTTTCGAGACCCTGCTAGCCACCACCCAGGTATATCAACTCTAAGGGATGCCAGTGTGGCAAGGCGGAAAGAGGTCAAGGCTGTGACTGTACACGTGAGCGTCATCTGCACACTGATGCTACTTGGAGCCGCGGGCTGGATGAGATCAGGGAGAGAAGAGCAGTGAGGGAACGGGAGGGTGCAGAGGTGAAGCCCTGGGCGGTCTCTGTCCGGAGAACTGTGAGAGAAGGTGCAGCCTGCAAAGGACACCGAAAAGGGGGCGCCACGGACACAGGAGACCCAGCCGAGGCTGGCCTGTGTGTGTGCTGCTGAGGGTAAATGGACAGAAGAAAGAGAAAGGTGGAGGAACAAAGAAATAACCACAGAAGCGAAGTCCTTGAGAAGGCGAGAGAGGACAGATCCTGAACACACGTGGAGGGTAGGCCATTCACAACACCGGGAGACTTGTCTTCGTCCCTGACAGACTGGGGCAGGCTGCGCGTGTGCAGAAGCTGCAGGCTGGTCAGCTTCACATGGGAAGAGGGGAGAGTCCGGCTGGAGTTGCTGACTCTGACCCCACTTGTTTATTTATTTGAGCATCCTTTTGGGAAACCTGCTTATAAAAGTCAGCTGGTCTTCAGGGAGGGTCAGAAGTTCAGTGTGGTCTTACTGGAAGGTGTTTAATCACAGATAATCTCAGAGCTAAGGTTGGCCCTGGGCAAACGGTGAGGGAAGAACGCCTACCTTTAGGAATCTCCCTCCCCCACGCCCTTCCCCATTTCTCCCACCTCCTCATCCCTTTGCTCAGTGCTCTCACAGTACTCTGGTAGCTTGGACCAAAGAGGAAAGCATCAAATATGCATCTGTATACCAAGTCCTAAGGGCCTGAGTGTCTCACCCTTCCCAGGGCTGCTTGCCTTTTTAAAGAGAGTTCTGGGAAAAGAGAAGTCAGTTCCCAGTGCAAATCCCCAGTGGAGAAAATTCAGGCGCAGCGAAGATTTGGGGGAGTGGCCTTCCACTCTGAAACCCCAGTGGGAACAGCAATCATCAAACAAAGGCAGGACTGGGAAACCAAACACCAACCAAGTCGCCATACACGAAGCTGAGGACGGCTCACAGCTGCCGTCTGTTCGCCTTCCAAGGTGTTTGGCTGTTACAGACTCGGAACCCTCACGGAGTGGGGAGAGACCGGCAGAAGGGGAAGGGGAGGCAGGCGGGAGAGAGAGGGGATTAAAACATATTAGTTGGCATAATTTATCGTCGAAGTTTATTGACTCTACCTGGCCCTGTAATGATCCCTCTCTAATAACCCGTTTTCTACTTAGTACCAACTCTAGTTGGCACGTCCAAACATTGTGATTGTAACGTATTCCACATCAAAATGGGCTTTCATGGAAGTTGGCTTCCTTACCATCAGTCACTGCACTTATCTTTAATAATGAGGTGTAAAATTTCAGAAAAAACGTTCTGTGTGCTGTGTCAGAGGTAAATAAAGACACAGAGTTGCTGTTCCACACCTGGGAGAAAAGCGGAGCCGTTCTAACCACAACAATGTCAGTGGCGGTAGTGGCCGCCACCACCTCGAGTATCCGTGTGCCCAGCACAGTGTTAGAGAGTTGATATTATCCTGTTTAATTGTTCTCATTTCATCTTGTAGGTATTTTTAAAGCTCATGATTTCATAACATAAGTGGTATAAAGTTTGCAAGTTTTGAAAGGTCAGCAATAAGGTGACCTTCAAAATCTGTAAAAGTCAAGAGACAGTGATCTTTAACAGGAGGGTTCCATCAAGTCCAAGAACACGTGTCCACTGTGTGGGTTTCTCCCCCCAGGCCGAGGGACACAACAGCCTCACCCTCTGCATTTGCTTTTTTGTCTCAGTTCTACATGTCTGAATCACTTCCCAGATCCCTGCTGATGTGAATGCTATGGAATGAAAATGATTTAAAGTTATCACTCAACATAACCCCACGCCTGGCCCCCTCACTGAGGCCCGCAGTTGACGCTGAGGACTATGCTACTTTAGGTGGGGCACCTCTGGTGCTCTGAAGCTGATGACCTGAGTCACGAAACCCGCCTCTGGATGATGGCATCTCTGCTATTGAGGAGCTGTGTAGCCTTGGCCAAGTTCCTTACCCTCTCTGGTGCTCAGTTACCTCATTAGGAAAGTAAGAACCTGTTCATGAGAAACTATGAAGATCACGTCAAAGAGTATATGTGAACATATATACTGTAATGGCAAAGAGACATTGAATTTGCTGATTTTTAGTTCCTCTCCATGTTGGAAGGAATTGGGCAGAGAGAACGGGAGAGAGGGAGAGAGGGAGGGGGAGAGAGGATACCGAGAGAAAGTGCTTTAAGGACTGGGAAATGTTTTGCACACATAGGAAACGTTTTATTACTGGCCGTAAGGATGAGTCAATCTCAATGAGAATAGTCACAATAAATAGCTAACAGTTCTCTCTCCCTCTCCTCTGTCCCCAGTAGTTTCCAATATCTGCCCCTCCAAAGCCTTTGCAAAGAAGTAAAGTTACAGACTACAAGCCTCACCTGCTTGGGGCAATCCTAGTAAGGGGGCGGGGGACAGTATGAAGGTTTCTGATAAATCAAAAGCCGAATAACCAGTCCTTGAAAAGTTGAGAGTTGACCGTTTCTGCAGCATTCACGCTGGTTTGTGAGTGGCCAGTTCAGTGGACACACAGCCAGGCAGTATGCACCTACCCTCATGGGGCCCCAAACACAGGCGCAGGTATTTGACCTTGACCTAAACTCTACCAAGTCTAGGAAACGTCTGATCTGCCTGTACTGCGGCATACAGAAGGGGACTGAAAAACACCTGGAATTTATTTATAAAAAAATTGTGTTCTTATTCTTACATGTTTCAACTTCAGTCACTTTCAAAGTACTCTCCATTTAATGCAACACACTTATCGAGATGTTTTTTCCACTGCTCGGAACAGTTTTTGAACTTGTTCATTTTGATGCCTTTTAGTGCTTCTGCCTTTTTTTGTTTCACCTCTTCCACATCAGCAAAACGTCTCCCTTTGAGGACTTTTTTCATCTGGGGGGAGTGAAAGAGTCATTCCGGGTGAGCCTGGGTGAATAGGGAGGTGGGGCATTGTGGGTCATGCTGTTTCTGGTCAAAAACTGCTGAGCACTCAGTGTGGTGCAGGCAGGTGCACTAATACATCACCGTCATGAAACAGGCAAAGACACTGAAAGAGTTTCCAAAAAAAATTCACTGAAGCCAAAGGCAGCCTCTCACACCACCACCAACTGGAACCCTCACCTAGCGGAGAAGCCTGGACTATGTGGGCCCGACTTCCAGAAGATAACTCTGGGTTTGTTCTGGGTCCCCCGGGACTGTGCGTGCTCATTGTGAGTGCTTCACACTTGTTTAATGAGTCTGCGCGCTTCCCAGTGACTGCAGGGAAACGAGGCCGCCTGTGTGCAACCGTCACTCACTGGAGCAGGACTGAGAAAACATTTCCATCAGAGTTTATGAAAGTGTCAGTGAGTTTGGGAACAGGCAACAGTGTAACCATGAAGGGAAATCTGTACTGGGTATAAAGTCGACTTATACAACAAGTAACTATATAATTCAGTCAACTCTGTACTTCACTGGAGTCTGTTTGGTTGGCCGTCTTAAATTCTAAGTAAACTGGTATTTGACAGATAACCACACCGTCACTGCCCGTGCTGCGCCGGCCACCTGTTCCTCACTCCACAGCAGGAGCCCCGCGCCCACGCGGACCGCGGCGGGGCAGATGGGGGCGTGGAGGGTCAACTGCGTCCTGAGAACAGGTGGGTCAGCCGCCACCACACATTTCCAGACTTAGTCCGGGGACAAATGGTTTTTCTGGGGGCCACCCCATTGCTGTTGCCTTCCTCGTCGCCCCGGTGACAGCGGCAGGAGTGGAGGAGCCCTCGGCAGGCCCGGGATTCCCGGGGAACCCACCCGTGCGGCACGTCCCGCGTGGGACCTCGTCCCCGCGCTCTCTGCGTTAACTCTTCTCATTTACAGCTTGTCAGGCTGTGGGGGAGGCGCCCCTCTGCAAGGAGGGGAAGCTGATGGAGCGTGGCGGGGCCCAGCAGAGAAGGGGCTCAGGCCCGCGTGTTTGGAAAGGGGCATGTGTGTTTCCCATGGGGGGAGGCCCCGGCATGGGGGCGTGGGCTACACGGGGACGACCGCCCCGAGGCCCGGCCCGCTGCGTCCACACCTGCTCCCAGATCCGAGCAGCTTCGCCCACGGGGGACGACTGCACGTTCACAGGGTGAGAGTTAATGATCCCACGCACGCTCTTCCCCTCGTGCGAAAGGGAGAAGGGGACCTGCAAGTTCAGTCTTCCACCCAGGTCCGCGCTCCGGTCCACTCTGTCCCGTGACCCTCGCGTGTCGTGGCTCTGAGGCTGTCCGGTCTGGCCAGAGGGAGACCCGACAGCGTGAAGCAGGCCAAGGACAACCTCCAAAAAACACTCGATCGGAACGTGCACCTTTGTCCTGGGGCTCAGATTCCAAAGCGTGGTTTCTTGGTGTCTAAATTACCAAATTTGGGATAAATTCTTTTTTTGAGCTCATTGGTATCAAATCATTTCCCTTCGAGTCAAAGTATCCAGAAAAGAGGCTTGATTGAGGAGAAGCGTTTCCTTTCCTGCAGTGCGCACTAAGCACCCTTTTAGGGCCGCCTTCCACGCCCTCGGACCCCGAGGCCCCCAGCAGGCCGAGCGCTCCTTCCCAAGCCCCTGCGCCTTCCTCCTGCGCAGGCCGCGGGCCTGCAGCCCAGCCGCCCGCAGCGACGCGTCGCTGCGAGTCTGACTTGAACAGGACGGTTGCTGCTGCTACTTGACCCTGGAAACCACGTCGCTGTCCTGCAGGCTTCCAGCTGGAATCGGAGGAGCCAGCGGGAGATGGGCGTTAACCTGAGGTCCTCGGACCCCTCAAAGAGGCCTGTGGATAGAATTCAGGGGCTCTGAGACATTAAATGGGAGGAATAATTCATTTTTATTTTCTGTAGCTAACTAGAATTTAGTATTTTCTTAAATTTCGAGTGAAAGCAACCAACTACAGTAGAACTAACAGTATCCATGACTTTGTCAGCAGCGGAAATGACAGGCATTTTCATACCATGTTATGAAATGTCGTTACTGATGAGATCACGGGATGCTGTGGGATTGTCACCATGTGGCACTGTGGAAGTTCTTATTGTGACAGAAAATGCACCCAACACCATTTGTTAGATATTGTGAGAGCTGTATTTCAATAGTATTGGTTTTGCAATCTGAGGTAGTTCATTTTCTACATTTTGAAATAATATTTAAAAAATATTATTCTGGGAATGGCCCCTAAGGTTCACCAGACTGCCACGTGGGTCCCTGACACAAACGTGTCCTAGGTGCTGCCTTGGGGCTGGCAGGACCAGAAGATGGAAGGAAGGATCCTGGGTCCTGAACGAGTGTTTGGAGCAGAGCCCTCCTCTCCCTCTCCCACCAGTTCACCTTAAACGTGCGCAGGAACTACACGGAGACTTGAGTGCCTGTTCCAGCAGTCAGTCTGTGACAGCCCCACTGCCACGGGAAGGGAGGGAGGCAGGAGGCTAACACCCGTGTTGATGGTGACATTCAGACTTTCCATTTGCCGTGTCTAACGGGTGGTGTTGGGTGCCTGGGCTTTCATCTCTGTGCCCCTCAGCGAGATCGCCCCCTGGCCCAGGGGAACGAAAGCGCCACACTGCCCAGTGTGCTTACACAGAGCTCTGTGGCCGCATCCCAGCTCCACTCGGGGAGGCTGTTCACAAAGCTGGCAGAGTCGCATCTGCCCACCCACACCACGTCGTGGGAAAGATGGCCAACCCGCTCTGTAGCTGCTGGACTTCACGCAGGGGGCTGTGGGCACGCAAGAGCACACTGTCATCTTCCTTTCGAATTGATGTTTCTTTCAATGCAGAAGCTGTGACATCTGAAAAATCTGCATTTGTTTTTAAGTTGGTAATTAAGTGAGTTTGGAGACTGTGATTACCAGAGGCCAGACAATATGCTTCTCATTGTAAGTTTAGCTGGAAATGACTTTTTCTTTGCTTTTCTTGTCCTGATTTAACAGGAAAAATTTCTGTGATTCTAGTTTAATAGGCTCCTAATGTTCTAAGCATTCACTTGTACATTATCAGAGAGCAGTGGATTTATAAGCCTAATGGAGGTGACGATTATAGAGATTCAAACCCAACTCACATCTGTAACAGATGCAATTCTTATTTAACCTCCGTCTACTTGTAGTAGCTAATGCCCCAATATTGTTTGGCTTTTAGCCTTCTACGTAGGCATATGGGCAAGCGAAGTACAGTGACAGCTTTCCTAGGTTTCCAAAACTTAAACTCCGAGGAAGCCGTAGGCACACTTAAAATTGTCTTTGTTCTTGAGTTGCCCAGATCTTTCATGGGCACCTTATTTCTAATTTTTTTAATAATTTGATTTGTTGTTTGAGTAGATGATATAATGCATATAATATCCAAACAGCAGGAAAAAAGTCATCTGGTGAGAAAGCAAGCCCTTCTCTGTCCCTTGCTTTCTAGAAGCCCAGTCTCTTTTTCTGGAAATGATCACTGCTGCCCATTTCTTATGTGTCTTTTCAAAAGTATTCTATGTATTGTTAAATAACTTGTCTATATTTATTTTTCCATGTAAATATTATATTGTGCTATAAATACTCTTTGAAACTTTTCTAATGTAACAATATCGTCTAGAAGAATTTTTCATAACAATACCTGAAGAACTTCCTTTTTTATATAGTATTCCATTTTACAGATACACCATGCCCGGTCCAACCAATCTCTACTAATGGACATTCAGTGGTTTCTACTTGTTGGCTGTTGTGATATTTCAGAGTACACTTGCCCAGTAATGTCACTTTGCACATGTGCATGTACCTGTGAACCGAACACCAAGGAACAGAAGATATCAGCATTTTAAAGCTGAGAGATACTGTAAAGGACTATGATTACATGATAATGTCTTCAAATGACCGACGGGGGACTCTTCTCCCAGGAAGGAATCTCCTGAAGAAGCCCCGTGATGCACAGAGCCAACAACTTGCTTGGCCTCTCTGGGCCTGGCTGCCAGGTGGATGCAGCGGCCAGGACCTAATGCTGCTGAGCAGAACAACAGACAAGAGGTAGGGATGTTTGGGGCTTGTGGCGGGGAGGTGAGAGCGGTGAGAGGGGTGAGAGGAGCAGACCAATGGCACCGAGAATTAAGGCCAGCCTGGCTAAGGACGCCAAGACACGTGTGGCTTAGGGAGAGTGACTGTCTGGAAAAGACCATTGTACCATTGTGGAAGGAGGGGGTGTGGAGAGGGGAGAGAGGAGAGAGGTGGAGCACCAGTTCTGGGCCTGGAGTGTAAAGATCCAGGCTGGGCTTCTGGCTCCACCCTTCGCTACTAGAGTGGAGCCGCCTCGGAACAAGCAAGGTAGCAGAGCCGACTTCCCAAGGTGGTTGTGAGGGATTGAGAGAGGCTGTGTGGGAAGATGCCCTGTAAACAGTATGAACTCAGCAACAGTTGGAATCTCAATGCATTTAGGTTTCAACATGTTTAGGCACCAGGGCATACCAGCTTCAGAAAGTTCACCAGAACATCAGCTTCATAAAAGCTGAGTGACTGCTCTGGCTTGTTCTCTGCTGTGGCCCCTGTGTCCAGATTTGTGGCCGACACTGCATCAGGGCCCATGAACACTGTTCGAGTGAGTGAAGCTCAGGCAATCTCTACACCACTGAGGAGTGGAATGGCAATGCAAAGGGAGGGCCTGGATGAGGCCGGAGGTCCAGTTTGGGGAGTCCTACATTTATCGTTGTTAGTCTAAACCCTAGAAGGAAGACCTAACCGTGGAGGTGTTTTATGGAAATCTGTTGATTGAATAGATGAATGAATGGACTTTTCAGAGTGCTTTCAGAAATTGTTTCATGAAGTGGTTGGGCTCCCCAAGCCTTAGAGGAGGCAAATAATATTTTTATCTGAACTATGCCTATCACAGTGACTTGAACTGTTGACAAAGTCACTCCATATTTTATTCCCTGTATTTTTAAACTGTTTTTGACCCCTGTTTTGGTTGGAATAGATTAATAACACACTTTAGTCCCTGTTGTTCACCACAGAATTCTAAAGCCTGCTTTGAACATGAATGTGGTTTGCGTCCCCATGTGGAAATATGTAGATAAGGGACCATTCCTCAAACTTTCTCACTGGTCAAGGATCGGATTTTCAAAGGGAATGAGGGACTTGGGTTAGGTGGTCTTGCATGTCCTTTTCTGCCCTAACATTGTAGAATTTTGTGAGTAAAAGCATAAGGGGAAGAACAGAGGTTTAATAAAAAGAATAAAGAAAACAGGGACAGAAGCTGCACTATCCTACATGGGGCATCATGATAAACACCTGGCATTTACAGTGTTTACTGAGGGCCAGGCCTCAGAGACCTTGTTCCCTTAACCTTCACAGTCCCTGTAAAAGGGGTGACGGCCTGGTGTCAGCAGCTGGAAAGGAGGTGATCTCTCTAAGTGGGCACTGTAATTCGAAGCAGCATATGTGCCAACAATAACAAGCTTTGTAAAAGAAATTTCTGTCCTAAGTCAAAGAGCTGCCTTCCCCTGAGCCGAAAGGCTACCGAATCTGAGGTTGGGCTCTCCAGCCACAACAACACGTGGAGACAACGTCACCTTTGGCTCTGGAGGACAGGGTTCAGTGTGGTTGCGACTTCGCGGAACAGGGCTTTTCTGCTTGTCTTGTCCCTTTCTCCAGAATCAGTTCATCTCTCCTTGACTCGTGGCAATGCTCTTCTCCTTCCTGTTTTCTTTCTAATTTTGTTGTGACCTGGCCTAACCCAGTTTGGCCACATAGGATCCTCAGGACCTGTTTATTTTTATTGGCTTTCTGTCAGTAGTCACAGGTGGGTGAGGGCTCCACATTTCCAATCCGATCGCCGCACTACGGGTAATAAAAGCGAGAAAGACAAAATCTGCTCCCACACGAACATTATTGACAAGCAGCCCCTAAAAGCATGCAACTCATTGACTACAGGCCTTTGCCCTTTTAGATGTCCCTGTTCATATGGAATATTTGGAGCAAATACCATGACATCCTAGAGGCAGGATTTGCTTAACCTTGTAGTTGCCATCAGATAACCAGAATCCTCCAAGCCAGCAGTGAACGTCGGACTATTTTGGAATTCAACCCTGGGAACCATTTTAATGTGTGAAGTGATTTATATTCTTAAACCCTTCTAGCCTAGCAGTTGGCAAACTATAGTGCACAAGCTAAATCTGCTCTGTGCCTGTTTTTGTAAACAAAGTTTTATTGGAACACAGCCATGCCAATTTATTCACATATAATCTATGGCTGATTTTGTGCTACAGTGACAGAGTTTGAGGGATTGTGACAGGGGTCACTTACCTGCAAAGCCAAAAGCCATTTACCATCTGATGCTTTACAAAAAGTTTTCTGACCACTGCACCAGCCAGTCCACATAGACATCAAGCACCACTATGTTCAGCAATGGAAAGCCATCGTTAATATTCACGTTGCTAATTAGCAAAACCTCTGGTGTGGATCAGGGACAAAGAGGTGATGACAGCAGCTGCCTCTGGCACGTGGCCTCCTCATTTAAGTACTAGATGCCACCCCTGAAACGTGCATGTCCCGCTACAGCAATAATAACCTCCAAGTATTTGTGAAAACCAGCACACATTTAGAGAACATTGTCAATTTGGAAATTTTGAAGGTAAATGGCAGTCATCACAACACTTTTTTGTATTGCTTCTCAAAACCCATTTTTGGTATGATTATGATTAAACCTTCAGACACTCTCAAATCAATAATAATATTAAGCCCAGAGTTTGAAAAGTGTGTTAACTAATTGGACCCCAATGCGACAGCTAAGATAGAACAGGTTTATTATTATCCCATTTTACAAAGTGAAAAGCCGACGGTCGGAAAGTACACCTAATTTTGTCACAGGTGCAGGATTGGTGAGTGGTGGAGGGAGACCTGAAGTGGACGCTTCTCATTCTTGTGTGATCTCCCCTCTGCACCGGGGTAGCTGTCCAGTTACAACAACTCATTAATCGTCTTTTCCAAGCAAACTCGAAAGATCTTAACTTCAGTCAACAGAAATAGATGCCCTCTTCTGAAACAAAAAAGCCCTATTGGAACCTTTTTGACTATTTTGCAAACTACCCTTACCTCCTTTCTTCACATTTTTTGAAATTCTGAAAGTTACGGAGCCACCACCGGTTTCAGGATTGGGCGACGGGGGTGGGGAGACGTTTCCTAGAGGAATCAAAGGAATGAAGTTAAATGCTTGAAAATGAGTCTGTTTCATCAACCACAGAAAACGAGGCCCTACAGAGTCAAAGCAGGCTTCAGAGGGCCGCCCTGAGCTAGAAGTCTACCACTGTAGTGCGGAGGGACAATGCTCCATCATAGACTCATGTGAGTTAGATGAAGAAGCAGCTCAGTGTCAGGTCAACGAGCTCTCTCCCCTCCCCCTTACAGTGCTGGGTCATACTCTGAGCTGTGTTTGGGCGCATGGGAAATTCACGTGTTACTGATTGTCTGAGCGGGGGTTGTTAGAGATGGTGGGCTGTCTCCTCAGCCTTTCCTCAGTCGCTTTTCTACGTGACTCTAACCCTCAGTTTCCCACACCCTAGTCCTCCCCATCTGGGCTGGATTTAAGCCCAAAGGTGGTGCTGGTGTGTTTTGATTCTTCCACCTGCAGGCTCTACGTTGGAGACAGGAGAGCTTTTCCTCCAAGACAGTCCTTTTATATACATTGGCTCCAGTGGGCCACTGTCAATACCATTACTTCTGGGGAAGAAGAAAAAGGGGTAGGTATTATATTCAGGAATAAGAATATTAATGTGTGGATCCAAGAAGGAAATAGAGGTCATCTATTCAGACCCCGAGTGGTTGTCTGCAGTGATTTGGATCTTAAGTCATAACCATACGGATTCTACTAGCAAATGAGGGCTCTCATTGGAGATTTTAACAATGTTAAAGCAACAACTCAATAGTGTAAAGAGACAAAAGTGAGTTCAGGTGCGAGTCCACTGGGAGATGTTACAGCGGCAGTCATGGGAGGAGAAGCCCTGTGCGTGCATTGAGGAGACAGTCTCTCAAAGAGAGCCACTTGTCGCTGAGCAGCTGAAACTCTTCCTTGTGCGTCTCCTCTTGCTGACGTTTGATGGTGCATGGAAATAGCCGTGTAAATGTTGGAAACAAGACAGGACTTCCAAAGGGAGGAAGCAAGATTGAATACATTTTATGATCTAGCCTCAACAGAAAAAGGGAGAAAATACTCAATGAAATCTTGAGTTCTGATTTTGGGGGAGAAGACTTACCTTGCTTCTAAAGATAATTTACTTTTCACATAATAATAACTTCTGGTTTCTGTAGTGAATCATAGTATCATGGAATCTCAAAAGCTCAGTGGTTTAAAATCACCAAGGTCCAGTTTTCACCCATGCGACACATCCATTGAGAGTGTTGACTTCATTCTGAGACTCAGGGTTACAGCCTGATCCGTCTGTGGAGCGTGGCTGATCCCTGGAACAGAGGGAATGAGAGTTTTGGAGGGCTTGAACCAGCAGTTAAATGTTCCAGCCCAATGTCATGTTCGCTCACAACTCATCGGCCAACATTGGTCACGTGCTGCCCCATCACAATGGACCAGGAAGTATAATCCTGCCGAGAGCCTGGAAGACAGAAAGCTGAAGGCACGTGTAAAATAGTGCTCACGATGCCCACCTGTCATTAAGGTTGAAAGGACAAAATTTGGTCTGGAGTATGTGCAGCACCATGCACACCAAGTGCCTCTGGTAACGCCTCTTTGAGAGCCAATGCTCACAGCAGTGCGAGGCTCTGCCCAACAGCCTATGTGTTTTGAGAGTGAACATGGGACCTCGCTGGAAGTTTACAAAACACTGATGCCCTGGGTTTTACTCCATAGATTATATTTTAGTTAACTTGAGGTGCAGCTTGGGCATCAGGATTTGTCAAGCTCCCCGAAGGAATTCGAAGGTAGAGGCAGAGTGGGAAGACCCTGGTCTATTTTAAAGGACAGGGTTTTAGGGTGATTTTCAGCTCCAACATTATCTATTTTTCTGTGTGGTCGTAAGTCAGTTAACCTCTCTGGGTCCTCATTTCATTGTCTATGAAATTAGGGGTGGGGTGGCGAAAACTTCCAGGGATCCTTCCAGCCTGAAAACAACCCCTCAGAGACCACTGGCTTCCATTTAGAAAGTGCTCCAGAGCACCAGTGAATGTGTAAGTGCAGCCCAACTGCTTGGGAAGTCACTCTGGTTCAGCTCCTACATTCTCACTCACAGGATAAAGGCAGTAGTGGGAAGGAGTCTTTACTGGGTAAGGAGCTGGGTTTTCCCACCAAACCAGGAAGCCTGGCCAGACCTGGGGATCAAGCTTTGCACCAAAAAAGGTAGGAAGTTAACTTGATCTCTTCATTACATGTGCACTGAAGGTGAACTCCCTGATCTAAAACAAAAGAAAACAAAAAAGAAATGTATTACCCAAGGCTATTCAGATAAAAATAAATTTTAAAAAGCCACTTCCCTCATTCCTTCTGGCTGAAAATGAAAAAGCTAAAGGTTTCACAATTTCTTCCCCCTGTAATCCCATTTTAATAGTGGCAGTGTCTCAATAGTGTATTGATCGTCTCCCGCTCCCTCTGTCTTTAAAGATGCGTTATTACTCTGTTGGGCCAAACATGAAAAACTGCTTTAAAAGACCTTTTTAAAGAGTTTTTTTGATTTTTCAAAAGCTTCTTGGGGGCTTATTGAACCTCTCTGGCAGCTGGAATTAACTCTACAATGTGGCTCCTCCACTTCTGACACACTGAATTCATCTTGAAGCGGAAAGTTATCAATGACTCACAGGAGGCAGAAGATAAGAGGACCCTGGAGATAAATTAAGGTGGTAATTATTTACAGGAACACCTGTATTTCTAGGCTCTTCCATTGCATTGGAAACTTGGGATAATTATCAAAAGCCGTCTTAAGTACGTGAAGTTGACTCCAGTATTAAGCGGTAGAAAGTGAGGAGAGGAGAAGGTGGGTGGGCGGGCAAAGTTAAAACTGTTAGTGTGTAAAATAGCATTAAACTGTTTTTCAATTCTCAAAATGTCTGGCAAGTTGAAATGAGACAGAATCTTCATTTTTGGCTCCACTGCATGTATTCAATGTCTGCATCTCTCTTCTTCACTTATTAGAAAAAGGCATAAGAATAATTTTATGGAATACCTAGAAAAATATTTAATGATAATACAACAAAATGTCTTCAGTTTGGGTGATGAATGGTACTGTGGGTGGGTGGATTCTTTTTCTTTCTTTGGGAATCTCTGTGTTTTACTACTTTTCTCTGTTAATTATCCATATATATTTGGACCAGCTCCACTCCTCACTGTATTTTGTGGAAAATTTCTTAACCTGAGCCTTATTTTGCACCTTGAATGAAGATGATAATAGTGTCCACCTCAAAGAGTTGTAGCAAATATTAGATTCAATCACATGGAATAGGTGATATTTCATTTTTTGACCTATGAAAATGGCAATTTGAATGGTTCAACATAATCGTAAACATTTAGCACTGTACCTGACTAAACAGTCAGGAAATATTACCTATGAAAGAAGGTTAAGGAAATACAAAGACAACAAATTTAAAAATAGAAAAGACATAATATGTAATTTTTAAAACTCAGATTTATCGAGGTAAAAGTTACATATAGTGTATATACAGTTCTAAAAAAGTTGACCAACACATACAACTGGAAAACCACAGTCAAGACATAGAACAGTTCCATCATCCTTCCCAAAATATATCATGACCCCCACCCCGGCCCCCGTAGAGAGCCCCTCCCCCTTCAAGGCCCTGGCAACTGCTGGCCTTCAGAGCTAGTATGATTTTCCTTCACATGCATTTATTAGATTTATCTTCAGTGTTGTTGTCCAATATGGGTTCGCAATTTTTTAAATGTAAAATATGTACTGTTTGAAATCATTTGATGTACTTAAATATCATACTTCTTCTCATTCCTTCTTTTTCACACCCTACTCTTATGCCTCATTCCCAAGCTCACCCCAGGTCTACTGCAGCAGAGCATCTGAGTGGGTGCCTTGGCTCCCTCTGAGCTCAGACATGTTTCCTCAGCACATTTGCTTCTCCGCTGGGCCTCAACCTGACTTTTGCTCCATGGCAAGCTTGTTCATCATTATGTCAGGGCTAGACAAACAGCACCCTGTGGTTCAAGCCTGCAGGCTTCCCCCCTGGACAAATATCTCCTCGAGCTGTGATGTTCTCAATCCAGACAATAATAGAATCTTAGGGTCAGAAGCTTCTTCAAGGTCGTCCAGGCCCTGGCCACTCAAATGTGGCCTTCGAGTCAGCTGCTGAGACATCACCTGGGAGCTTGTTGGAAATGCAGAATCTCAGGAACCACTCAGACCCACCGAATCAGAACCTGCATTTTAACAAGATCCCAGGAGATGAGCATATTAGTGTTGGAGAAGCTCTGCCCCGGACCAGCCCCTCTTCTGATGGAAAAATCCTACCCGCGGCGTGTTCCTCCTGACCACCCCCACGTGCTCATCAGCTTTCCTCGTCCAGCTTCAGGATTGGCTCTCTCACTGTAGAGCCAGGGCCTCAGCTTTGCCCTTTAAAGTCACTTAGGGAACTTTTACAAATCCCAAGGCTGAGAACTCACCCCTGACTAGCGAAATCGGAGTCTCAGGAGAGGAAGCGCAGGCGCTGGTGTTATATGAAGTTCCCCGTGAGATTCTAAAGTGCAGCCAAGTCATGAACCACTGATGGAGAGCCATCCATTTGCATCTTAGGCCATTTACTTTGCTCCTTGCTCTGATTTTCTGTGAAAGTGCAAATATCCCCTCAGAAAGGCAAAATCATTATCTCTCATTTACACTTTGCTTGGAAATATGGCTCGTTTGTTTTTATCCAAACAACTTATTGCAAACTCTTTGATATCATACACTAGTTGTCTTGACAGTCCACTCAGTGAAAGTGTAGGATGTGAAGACAGGTTGCAGAGGGATAGACTTCCGGCCGACTGCTCACCTGTTTCTGATCAAGCTAAGCTACCTTGGGCAGGAAGGGGCTGGGGTAGGCCAAGACTCAGAAGTTCTTCAGCCAGCCCACTTCCGGCTTTTGGCCCATCCTCTTGGTCCTGCAGGGAAAAGGAGGTAAGGGGGGAGGTGGTCAGAAGCTCTATAGGAGCCAGGCTGGTGGACCCTTTCAGCTGAGCGGGGGGGCTCCCAGCCTTGTCCTTGGTCTATGAGAAATTTTGCTAGTGTTGTGATCTTGCTGGCCTCAAAGGCAGATGGTGGTTTTTCTCTGCTCGGTGCTCCTCTTCAGGAATAAGCCCTGTGTTTGTGACGTGACTGTTTAAGAAACTAAAATCGGCATTTTTTTTCTTTTTCAAAGATTTAGGGGGAAATAATTTTGTTGGTGTTTTATTAGCTTTTGAACTATCTGGTTTTACTTAGATAGGGATGCATTAGAATCGTTGTTTAGGAATATGTAAGTAAGGTTAACAGTAGTTCTGAACAGACGAAATTCGTGATCAAGTAGAAGTTTGGGGGAGGAGAGAGTGTTGTTTTGAAAAGGAAAATCTAATTGCTACCCTTAGTCATACTAATTTAGTGTTAATGAAATATAACACAAAACAAATCCTTATTAATATATAAATTTAAAACTCTAACTTTAGATTCTAATGAGTATTCTTCACTTACGGAAATAAAATTTAGAAAATTTACAGCTTACAAACTCCCCTTTGTGCATATTTGTTTGCAAACTAAATACGAGTCTAATTAACTTGATGTTTGGGGATGAAACACCACCACACCGGCTTCTCCCGCCCATCCCCCGCTCGCCTGGCCCTTCAAATGCGGGTAAACATATCAGAGTGCTCGTTTAAGCACGAGTGGGGCACATTGGATAGACATAGAGGCTTTAAGGATTTAAATAGAATGTTGGCCCTCAGTTCCTTAAGCATCCTGATGGGTGATCTCAGCGATAACTTGCTATTAAGGTTTACTCTTTAGACCAGGCGTGCATTGCAGGAAGGGAGGGTGTGTGGGGTGCCTGGAAGGTCCCAGAGAACTTTGAATTATTCCTGTTCTCTGTTATGAAACATGCAGTTTGGCTTCCTAAGAAAACATGAGAAAAGAAGATAGAGAATATTTTAAGAATAATAATTTTTTCCCTAAGTATAATTGTTTTTTTCCACTGATATATGTATTTAAATTTTTAAAAATGAAATCTCAATTGGGGTACATATACATTCCAGTTTCTTTCCTGGCTTACATTTTTATTTCAGTAATGCTTTGTATTTATATTTGAATACATACACATTAAAATCAAAGCTTTAGCTTCAGTGTCTATTCCACTCTCAATGAAAACATCTGGAAAAGTCTCCCTGCAGTGGCTGCTTCCCTAAAATCTTTTTAAAATCATGAAAAAAATCATCTCCCAAATGAACCTTTTACATACATTCTGATTTCCTGAAGAGCACGTGTGTGGGAGCCAGCGGGTTGAACTGGTAGTTTTGCCTGTCCGCTTGTCCTGTCGTTGGAACGCTGCATTGTTAAGATTCGGAACCATACTACCACACCTGCCGGCTCGTCCTGGGGACTTCTGGGGTGTGGGTGACAATGTTCCTCCTGTGCTCTCTCTTCCACGTCTGTTCTTTCCTCCACTCCCAGTTTATTTTCTTGACTTCTGGGTTGCTTCTTTGTCCTGTTCTCCCTCCATATCATTCTCTGCTGTTTGGGAAAGCGCAGGTGTGCGCTGGCAGGGGTGGGGATACCTGGAGGCACACACACACACACACACACACACACAACACACACACTTGATAATGCATCCAAAATAAACTCACCACATGGACAAAGTGCCCCCAGCGCTCCCCCCCCAGTGAAAGTGGGCGGCTTGAGTTGCGTGTTTTTTTTTCCAATTAAACTCGTGATGATGAGGAAGCCCGGGGCCAAAGAGTGATGAGAACCATCCCTGTTTCTTCACCAAATGAGTACTTTCAGGACGGCCCCTACGTACAAGCCAACATCTGTGTCTGCTTGTTGGGTTTCCCCATCATCTGAACTCAGCCACCGCTTCGGTCCGTTCCTCCAGCTCAGACCAGAGCCATGGCTGCCTTTCTCCGGGGTACGTCACTGGGTCTGGGCAGGGTTGAGGAAGAAGTGCCCGAGGCTGTCGTGCCCCAGCCCAGACGCAAGAATGCCCCAGCTGACCTTTCCTGCAACTCAGCCCGTGACACTGATGCCAGGGAGGCAAGGTGACTCACCCGGGGACATGTGGTGAGTAATGAACAACGGAGGAGACAGGGAACATGGAAAACACACACACTGGGTCAACCCAGAGGCCCTAATGCTGAAGGAAAATGCGAATGGGCTAATGTTCCCAGCAGCCGCGAGGACTGTCTGAGGTCCCACAGCTGCATGTGTACCCTGTCTGTGCCCACTGATTCTGACTGCTTGGCCATGTTCCCTCCCAGGACAGTCCCTGTCTAAGCACTCATTCTCTTTTTTGAGAGATCTTTCATTCTCCTAAAGTACAAGCCTTGACTTTCCATTTATTCCAGTTCCTGTTGAAGGTGTCTAGATTGTCCCTGAGTCCACCGTGCCCTCTTAGAAATAATCAATGAGCTCTTCTGGACTTGAACTCTGGGGAGGACGTGGCCTGCCTCTGTGGTAAATGTGAGAGTGACGGAACAAAATAAAGCCAACCTTCAGTGAAGGCCAAGTGCATGGGGTGCACAGTGCCCGGCGTTCTCCCAGCCAATGGACACAGCCTTCTGAGTCTACGAGCCATCCCATCGGACAGGGAGGGCACCGGGGCTAGTTTCTGCCTCATCCTCCACAGTTGGTCTTTCTTCGTGCTGTCAGTGAACTTAGAAGCACGAATCTAAGTCCACCCCTCCTCCTCTTCAGGTGATGAATTTCCTTTGAAGCTCTTCGGTTCCTCTTCCTTCCACCAGCACTGTCACCCCGACAGGAGACAGCTTCTCTGGCTTAACTCTCTCCCCTCATGCCTTCCTTCTCTGGGGCTGGATGATGTGGACAAAGAAGGGCCTCCCACTAACCCTGATGGCTCAGGGGAGGCCTGTGTGGCCGGCCCTATAAACCGAGACCGGATGTGACCCCACAGGATGGTCTGAACATTAAAATTCCTCAGGAAAAGTAGGTCGTGGTGGGTAGGCACGTCCTAGGCCTGTGGCTTCCTTGGCAAAAGTCAATCTTTACCTCACAAGTCTTCTTGCATCTAAGATAACATGCCTTTGAAATGTCAAGGTAATCTCCTTTCTCAGGATCCCCAAGGGCCCTCCCTCCTTGTTATCTTGTTCCCTGAATACATGCTGTAAGTGCTAGCTCTCCTGTCCCAATATGAAAGAAGTATGTATCTTTTTGTTTTGTTTTTTTTTTTATCTAATCCCACAGATTTCCCCTCTTTACTTTCTCCCGCCCCTTAACCTACCAGCAATGGATTTCACGTAGCCCTCCTTACGCCTCCCCCTCTGATTCTAATGTAAGAAATGAGCCCCGACACTGCCCTTCTTCAGAGCATTTTCTCAGATCTTTGAGACTGTGCTCCCCAGCAATTGTCATTTTGGGTCAAATAAATGCTCGTACGACTTTTTCTTCGTCTGGGCGTTCTTTCGTTGACAGTCCAATCCAAGTATATTGCTCACCTGGCTGCTTTCTGTCCCCTTGACACCTTCTGCGTGGTGACACTCACCCACCAGTCCATGCCTTCAAATCCACCAGCCCTTTCCCCTTCCCGCTTCCTCCGTTAAAAAACACACAAATGAAAATATAATCAAACTCAGATGGAAAATGTGGCCCTTGGCTTCTTTCCACAGGTTTTTCTCTTGGAGTCAGAAACTCTGCATTTATTTGTAGTCACCAAATAACCCACAAAGGGAGCCAGCTCTGCTTCCTACGCCACTCCCCCCCCAATTACCCCAGCCCCCACTTTCCAGACCTCCCATTTCCTCTGTCTGGGCTGATGGGAGCTGGGGGTCCTCTTCCAGCATCTCCTCAAAGGCGAGGAGCTGCTTTTGTCCTGTAGGGTGTGTGTGTGTGTGTGTGTGTGTGTGTGTGTGTGTGTGTTAAATGTTGCATTTTTACTTTGTTTTTTTTATTTTTACAAGAGGCCGTTGTTTTCCAACTTCAAAGATTTTTTTCTGAGAATAAACCTTTTATATGACTCCTTTTTGTTTTTAAGTGGTGACATTTGTCTATCCTGGGAAAAGTATAGAGGCTCTTCTGTGGAAGCTGAGATTGTGACCCAAGGACAAACAGAGACATCATCTTAATCCAACACCCTTATTTGGGAGAAGAGAAGAATAAGGTCTGAAGAGGTCAATTGAATCACCGAAGTCCCATTGGCAGTTCGTGATGGGGCTGGAGCCAGAGTGCAGGTCCCTTGACCTCTGGTCCACCGAGGTTTTCCTGACATCACAGTTTCACACACAAGCCTTGCATCTTGAAATTGAGCACCGGCTCTCCAAATACACGCCTTTAGGAAGGTTTTCCTGCAGCGCTCTGGGGCTCCGCTATTTTATTGCATTGTGTGCGGTCCCGGGTGAGCTGGGCCTTGCACTCCCTGGGAGGTCCCCAACACCTCCCATGTGCGGTAGTGTCGTCGCTTGCATTTTCAGGAAGATGGCAGCCTCTTGCTCGCTTTCTTGCGCATTAACTCTGGCGGCACCGGGGCAGAATCACCTCATCACTGAACTGTGTCTTTCATGCGCCCTCCCCTTTACAGCGCCTCCCTCAGCCTCTTCATGCTCTTCTGCTAAGATGTGAGGGACCCCAGTCTCTTCTCTGGGTTCCTCAGTCCCCACCATTCCCCCTGTCACTCCACCTAGCCTACCCTATATTCTTTTAAAATGCACTCATACTTTTTCACCCAAATAAAGACATTCCTGTGATGAAAATAGAAGCAGTGAAAGAGAACACAATGCTGCCCCCCCATTTGTCCCAGGCCCCCCAACACCCTTCCCACGCTCAGCTAACACCAGCAGTCGGGTCCGTTCTGCATCTCACTTTGTCCACTTTGTTCCGTCTTAGCACACGAAGAAGCCCTAAGCCCATTAGTTTTAGACAGCTGTGCCTCGCTCCATTCTATCCCAGGATGTACTTTACCCGTTTCTCCCCTGCTGATGGATATGATTATTGCTTCTAGGGTTTTGCTCTTACAAGCAACCCACAACCCACAACCCACATTCCAATCCTCACACGCTGCAGTTCCCTCTCCCAGGTCACTATCAACTCATGTGCTCTACCTGCTGCAGACCTTGGGGCTGATACCCTAGGTGACAGCTAAAACCTGCTAATAAATCAGTCCTGACCTCTGTGTCAACAGGCACAGTGCTAATGAAGCCTTTCTTCTTTTTCAGGAAGAACACGTGAATTTCAGGAGGGATCACCTAGATAAAAGTTCTCAAAACACCTCTTTTCCACCTCTCTCCAGTGCTTTTTTGGAATAGAAGGGGCACAAGTCCTAAACAAGTCATACTTTTAACCCACGGCAGTGTTTCAAATCTTAGAAATTTCAAAAAAGTGAAGAGACCGGTAAGTGAGAGGTTGTGGAGCAGATGGACTTTATGCTCCGAAGCACGTGACACAGGGTGGGGTCTGCACAGCTCAGAGCAGGTGAGGAGTGCAGGCATGGCTTTAGCCTTGGACATCCACTTGGCTGATGCTTGTGGAGGAAAAGATACGGTCCAGAAGCCACATCCTGGGAGTCACATCGCATCCCCACGGGAGTGCCGCTGCCCACATCTAACGCTGGAGGGAGAATCCTGTCAGAGAGGCTGTGAGCACCACCCCACCTCATACACAGAAATCTATAGGTGATCAAGCAACGGAAGGTGAGAAGCTACTCTTTTAGAAAAAAACATGGACTAAGGCCTTTGTGAACCTTGGGGTAATTCAGGTTATTTGAACAAGATGTGAAAAATGCTAGCTGTTAATGAAAAAAGAAAAGATGAAGTACATTACATGAAAGCTAGGGCATTCATTCAATGAAAGTCATCATCAAAGAGTTAAAAGGCAAGACAGAGTGGGAAAAATATTTTAATATAAAAATACACTACCAACAAAAATACTCTTATCCCTTGTATCTAGAATAGATAGAGAATGTCCACAAACCAATAAGAAGTAGGTAGCTAACCCAACTGAAAAATGGGCAAAAGATGAACAGCCACCTCACAAGATAGGATATACAGCAGCCGACAAACAAGCAAAAAAGCCCTTGACTTTCTTGGTTATCAAAGAAACACAGATTCAGACTATGCGGTACCACTACACTCAGCAAAGTGACTGAAGTGAAAAGGACAGACAGTGTCGATGTCAGTGTTGCTGAGATTATGGAGCACCTGGAACTTTCGTGTGCCGCCGGGGGGAGTGTGAACTGGTACAGTCACCACGGAAAGCAGTTTTCTGCTCACAGACATCACAGCAGAAATGCATAGCTGTGCTTAGCTAAGACACATACCAGAATGACCACGCAAACATTTCTGGTTGTAGCTCTGAGCTAGAAAGCACTCCAGCAGCAGGAGAAGGTAAACAAATCAAAATTATGTATATAATAAAATACTATACAGCAAGGAAAAGTAACCACATGACTTGCATGACAGTCTCAAATGCAATGTTGTGTAAAAGAGGCTAGAATAAATGATTACATTACCGAATTAACCTACTGGATTCCATTTACATAAAGTTCAAAAGCAGGCAAAACTAAGGTAGGTGCTAGAAATTCAGGAAACCTTTCTCATTTGGTTGTGGGGTAGGTTATAATTGGAGGGAGGAGTGGAAAGACTTTTAGGGCCTGGCGTTTTCCTACAGGGTCCGGCACAAATAACACCCCTTGTTATTACAAAATCTTTTATTATGAAATCGTAAGCATGTCATTTTGTAACATAACAATATCACACTCAAGCACACCATATGACATTTTAGGTGAAATGTTCAAATTGCTGTCCAACTCAAGTGAGACATTCACGTACCCCACTGACCATACTCAGGGGCGTTACTTCTACTGGACCCTGTATTTTATGATCTGGGGGCTTCTCCCACGGGGTTATCCCCTTTGTGACAACCCAGGGAATTATACACTTAGGATTTATGCACCTCTGTTTATTAAACAGCTTATATTAAAATGAAAGGCTGGAGACTGAACAAGTTGCCCAGCCTAACTCATTCCCGTCATGTTCAGTCAATGCCACTAGGAATGTGTGCGGCAGGAAGGACAGCTTGCGGGGAACCAGGTCACTTACCCTGGGAACACCAGTTCTGCCCCTGGTGAGTCCTATTATGGATATAGCATAATTTAAACACTTGTGAGGTAAATGCTGTATTTTTAAATGTGTTATTACACAGGTTGTCATTTGTAATACAGGGTCTTCCCCTCGACACACAGCATCTTACTTACACCACTACACAGCGCTCTGTTCCACTCCGTGGAGCAGGTGCCTGTGTGGTTGTCCTCTTTCAACAAAATTGTAGTCCCCTTGAGTGCAGAAGGCACTGTTGTATTTTCTTTCCTATCAGTCTGTGTCCTCAGGACAGAGACTTGTACCTAATGGGATCAAATCTCAATGAATGCTTGGGGGTGGGAAGTGCTTACATGTTTTGCTGACCTATGTGTATTTGTGTATTTTAACTAAAAGTGAATGGGAAGCTTGAGCTGTCTTCACACTTCCTCAAAAATATAGAAATCTAGAGAGGAGGCCTGAGGAGAAAGCCTGGGGGCACTGGTTGTGTCCCAGGTCCCGGTCTGCCCGCTTCGCTGCAATGCGTCAAGCAGTGCACTTACTCCCTGAGCACTCTCCTTTATATGTTGTGTTGACTAAAACACGAAATCTACATGTACACAATACATCGTTCCAGTTTGATAAGACATTGTGCGGATGAGAGAGAGTGTGTGCAAATGGTCATGCCCAAGCATCGCTTGTGGGAGTGTAAATTCACACAACCTCCTGGGGAGGAGATTTGGCCAAATCATCCAAACGAAAAGGCACTCAGCCTTTGGCTGAGCGATGTCTCGTCTAGAAAGATGCCCACAGTTTGTGATAACGTGAAAAGCACTATCCACTCGAGATTGTTCCCAGCCGTGTTGTAATAGTAGGACTGAGAACGACAGAAGAGAACGTACCGCTGTGCCCCACACAACGGAATGCTCTGCACCAGTCAGGAAGAGGGAGGCAGACCTGCATTTGCTGATTGGGAGGGAACTTCAGGTTAAAAAGTGTGTGCGAGAAGTTTCTGTTTGTTTTAAACATTTGTGTAGGTATTTGTTTGTTCCTAGAACACGTCTAGAAAGACACACAGGAAACTGGTAACAGCGGTTGCTTTTGAGAGAGGCAGTGGTGAAAGGAAAAGTAATTTTCCCCGTTCGCTCTGCCTGACGCACATTTCAGATTTTATATGTATGGGTAACCTATTCAAACGTAAATTAAATCTCAAGCTAATTTCTTTGCTGCTGTCTTTTTCCCACCCTCACTCGGGGACTTTCTAAATGTTCTACAATTGGCAACTCTGCCTTTCCTGTCTGCTAACGGCCTCCAAATCCATTCCATGGAGCAAAGGTCAGAGTCTTCTTTCACGATATTGAGCAAAGCGGGCAGGTCACCCTTCTGCTGGCCGCCTTATTAATTGAGTTTAGACCTCCAGTGAATTGGAACAGATTTTTTAAAATGAAACATTCAAAGCCTCTTTGCCCTCTTCCTCCCACAAGGCAGGAAGCGAATGAAAGGCAAGGGCTGTGTTTGTCTTGATCAGATTTAGGAGAGCCACAAACTGGTTGTCAAACCGAAAGAAGAGGGAACCTTAGCACGATGGGATCTGACTAGGAAAGGAAAGGACAGTCCAATGTGTGCCCTAGGTTCGTAACGAGCAGAACTCAAGAAGGAAGTTCTTAACTCAGTGGTCTGAAGATCCAGAGCTTTTGGAGGCACTGAAAAGTGAAATATAACAATGTAATCAGAGGTAATTCCGCAAGGAAGAAATAAGGAGGGGCCTCCGGAGGAACCGAGCCAGCTTCCCCATCGCCGATGGCCATCTGCGAAAGATGCGGGGGAGGCCCAGGGCCAAGGTTGAGGTGGTGGTGCGGACACCTGATGCCACTCTCAGCAAGAAGGCCGAAACTCAGGCTTGTGAAACTTGCCACGGACAGTTTGTACAGGTCTTTTAAAAAGCATATTCACAGCAAAAACGGCTTGCATTAGATGATGCTATTTTATCACATAATAAAAAGAAAGCAAAGTCTGGAATTCGACGATGATTTCATCCAGCCCCTATATTTTACCAAGACCAACTATGAGCAGGGCCCGAGATGAAACACCCACGAGTCCTGTTTTGCAGCCTGCTGCGGGGTCTGCTCTCCACCTGTTTCCCTGGAGCCTGGTCTCTGGAGCCAGACAACCTGGACTCAATCACAAGTCGGCCTTGTGGGAGCTGCCTGACTTTGGGCAAGGTTTTTAAAAAAACTTTCAGGGCTTCAGTTTCTTCATCTGTCAAATGGGGGTAACACTAGTAACAACATCTACCTGGGATGGCTATTCGTGGGATTATTGCGCACTTCACAGAGGGTCTGGTGCATCCTGGGCGTTACATAAATATTAACGGTTACTATTACTTCCAGTCTCTACATCAGGGAGACTCCTTTTTTAAGTGAGAAAGAGCAGAACCAACACGGAAGGCATCTTCATGGTGTCACTTCTGTGGCTGTGGGTGGCACGGGAGGTCTGATGTAAGAAATCCTTTTGTGTGGAAAGGCCTTCCAACAGCTTCTGGGCTGGTAGAGTTCAAGCCCAGGTGCAGGACTTGCCAAGGACCCGAAAGCACATTCCTGTCGCTGGGAAGCAGGTGGAGGTGTCTTCTGGAGGCTCTGACAGGCCTCAGGGGCTGTGATTCTGGGGCCTTTGACAGGGCAGCCCCGGGGACAGGCACACTGCCCGGCTTCCAGACAGGGCTTCCTTCTCTCCGTGGAAGTGAAAAGCAGCCTGTCTCAACCTTTCTGCTGCCGATCCGCGTAAAAGGACAAGCTCTGGTGTCGCAGCTATGACTTCTGAATGCTCAAGTTGGAGTGGACTTTGAATTTATGGACAGTCGCACCCTTGGGCCCGGAATGCCACCAGCAGGGAATATATCGTCGGCTTTGCTGACAAACAAGATCGGGCTCAGGACAAACCCTTTCGCCAGGGGGGGCATTTCATTCGGGGGGAGATGTCAGTTAACATTTATTCCCTCTGGTTCTCCCAAATCTCGGTTAACAAGGGAGGGCCGGACCCCCAAGGACTCTCAGCCGCTCTGTGAGTTGGGGCGGGCCAGCGCGTGGTCCTGCCAGGCAGCGACCTCTGTCTCCTTCTGCGAGGCACTTCCTAGGGCCTTTGGCCTTGCCCCGGGACCTGGTGAGGCTGCGTTTCCTTCTTGGTTTATTTATTATCTCTGCTTTCTCTTCTCCCTGGCTAAAGCTCAGCACGCCAGTGTGCAACGCGACTTACGTCCCGGGGTCTCCCTAGCAAAGGCACATTTTATTTAGTGTTCCGGCAGCAAATGAGGAGAAGGTGCCTTTACAGGCCAGGACGCCGGAGTGACCAGGACCCCGCGCCGGCCCCCAGCCCCAACCGGGTCTCTCTCTGTCCTCCAGGGGCTGGAGCTCGCGTCCCGCTCCTGGACGCCAGGCTTAACCTAGTTTCATCTCCGACCCTGGAGGGTCTCAAATTGCCTTCCTCTGCCGCAAGGGGACCCCGCTCCCCGGCTCCGGGCCTTAATCTCCACCCGGCGTCTCGGTCGGAGCGGTGCGGCATCAGCTCTCCATCTGCGCGTCTTAAATCCCATTGATCTTCTTAGTGCCCAGACCCGGCCGGCCCCGCCCGTCTTCCCCTCTCCCCCTCGCGCTTGCAAATCACGCCCCTCTCCGCCCCTTTCCATTCCCCCTAGTGCGCGGCACCGACCAGAGCTGCCTCTGGAGCTGCGGGGGAAAGCGCCAGGCCGGGTGGCAGCCACCTAGTGCGAAGCTCAGGGTCAGGACCGCGGCCGAGAGTCTTGGATTCGCCGTCATCGAACTCCTACTCCGTGTCTCTGGGGGTTGAAGTTGCCCCTCCTAGTCCCCCAGTCTAGGTCACCAGCCGGGAAGGGTTGAGCTGGGGGTCGTTGGACGGAGTGATGGGCGGGCTGTCTGCCCCAGAGGTGGGCGAAGAGTAAATTGTCTCAGGGCCTGCCCCTCTCACTTCCACCGGATTGTAATTCCATCCCCGGGCGGGTCCAGCCTCCCTCCCTCCTTCCGCGGCCAGCCGGTCCCTCCCCGTCGGCCTCCTTCACCGCCCCCCCCCCCCCCCCCCCCCCCCCCCCCCCCCCCCCCCCCCCCCCCCCCCCCCCCCCCCCCCCCCCCCCCCCCCCCCCCCCCCCCCCCCCCCCCCCCCCCCCCCCCCCCCCCCCAAAAGCCCTGCCGCTGGCAGCCGGCTTCACTCCCGCACGCCGACCTCCCGGCTGCTGTCCTGCCTCCTTGGACTCGTCGGTGGTGGCTGGTCCAGCTTCCTCGGCCCCCACCTCCTCACCCCGGCCCGGCGTCCTACACGTCCCCCAGGAGACGCCCTTTCTCTGCGCGCCCGGGACTTGGTGAAACTTTGCAGGCGCCCGCGGTGAAATGGATTTAATCCACGGCATCTTGTTCCGGCTCTTGCTCCTGGCTTGCAGCCTCAGACCCGGCTTTGTGTCGCTTGGAGAAGCTCTCCGAAAACCAGGTAACACGCTCAGCGTGTCCAGGGTGGGGGGCACCGCGCCCGGAGCGCCCGGGTCCGGGTCCCGGTCTCGGTCCCTGGTGAGGACGAAAAGCGTCCTCCGCACCACCTCTGCCAGCGCCAGTCTAACTGGGTTCATCTCTGTCCAGGGCTGAGAAAAAAGACGCCCCCCACCCGCGCTCGCGCCACCTCCCCCACTGCCCGGACCAGGCGGTTCCAGGGGTGTTTGTTTGTTAAACGATGATCTGTTACACAGACACGGCAGAGGTGGGAGGCTCTCTGCGTTGGATCGCGGAGAGCTGAGAGCTGGGCTGGAGATCATGCCGTCTCAATTACAGCGGATTGCAGCTCCGCGGAGTCAAACAGCCCCTGCTGTGTCTCCAAACATCTTATTGAATTCACATTGTCCAGAGCCCAGCCATTTCCTGTTAAGTGTCTGAAGATCTGCCTGCAGCCCTCTCTGCCCACCTCTGGTCCTGCCCTCGCGCTCTGTGGGGCTGTGCCTGCCCCGGGAGCGTGCGCTTTCCCCCGGGGGCCACTTTCTCAGAAAGAAGGACCCAGTGGGTTAATTTGATCTCGTTTTGAACTTCTGCCTTTGCTCTGAGATGTAAGCAACAATGTGTGGGTCGGAGGCTCTTAGGAAGAATTGGAGAGAACTCGAAACGCAGTAACTTGCGTTCCTCCAGTTACACCTGGTAGAAAGCCCTCTTGTACTTGCGTTCACTTTGGTTTGCGTTGCGAGATTATGCAAAGTAGAATGTTCTAAGCAATAAAGTTCTAACCATTGTTTCCCGAGTAACGATTTTTATTCTTTGCTGAGACTATATTTAGAATTCTGAAAAATCTGTTTTTTCTTAGTTTACTTTGTAAGCAAGGTTGTCTTATGGGATTAATTATATCTTATGAACAATGGAAAACAATGTACTCTTATTTGAATGCAGTCTGCAAAACTTTGCAGAAAGTGTCGTTTGTCTTCACAAATAATGTTTTTGTAGGAAAGAGACAAACCAGGGGACATTTATCAGAGGGCAAAGAAAATCATTTTGGCAGATTCCCATATGGCTGCTTAAGCGTGTTTCTTCTTCAAGGATCTCTCCGTTTGGAAATGCGACTTGTTGCCTTCAGCCCTATCTACAATCACCTGTGCCTTGCTCTCTGCCTTGACATTATCGTAACCTGCGGCACACTTGAATTATGAGCTATTCTGTTTTTCTATTTCCACTGTTCAATTCATTTTGAAGATAATAGCAGCAGTCCAATATTATATCAGTTTCTTATATGCACACACGCGTACACCCACCAGGGTTTCCACGAAGGGCTTCTTTCTAACTTTCCTCGTCGAGATAACCCCGTCGTGATCAATTGCACTCCACGGGTTTCTTCATGTAAGACCATCCAGTCGCAGTTTTGAACAATGCACGGTTCTCTCTGTAGTTCTTAAACACGGACAGTGTGCAGTGTTCTTTAGGAGAGATTTCAATCATTTAAGCAGATTTTTTTTTTGCAAAGCATTTTACAAAAGCCTGCTGTATAAAACTGCTCACGTAATTTGCCGTATTTCCTTTCTTCTTTCTTGCAGTTCCTTTCCTAGAAATATTTTCTACCTGGTTCATGCACAGTCTCATTCTGATCTCCGTGCCATGAATGAACCTGCCATCTTGGCCTCTTTGGTTTTATTTGAAGCATAGATGGGGTTTTGACCATGGAAACTCCACCTGTTAAACACATTAGCATATTAAATACACCAAAGTTGAGGCAGGAGGGAGTGTTTGGACTACGTGTAGCCTAGACAAATTTTTCATTACTTTATAATTTCAACCAGACACTGGCTTTCGGGTTAGAAAAGCTACTCAGGTTAAAACGACAGCTACTTTATAAACTTCAGGGGGAAGAAAATTTCCTTCTGTGCTCATTGACATCCCTTGGAAAGACTAGGTTTTGATCCGGAAAATTGGTCCAGATTAAAAACTGAACGGGCCCTGCTTCTCTCTGATGTGAACAGACACCAGCTAATTTATAATCTTCCCCAGACCCCAGCAACTCCTGGGAGTATCCACACGGAGGGTTCTTTGTAGCTTGTTTCCTCAATGGAAACTGGTCTGTGCGTGGTTCTTTGAAGGTAGTGTGGCCACCGTGTAGGCGGAGTGTAACAGTCCCCTTTTATTTGGTGGCCCTGCCTGTCTTCCCACACTGCTAAAGCTACTTTTTGACAAGTCTGGCTTTGTTGGAGAGGTCTCTGATTCAGAATCAACCTGAAAATTCCCCACCCCACCCGCCTCTGGTGTCAAAAACCAAGAACATCAGTTAAGGGTCTAATTTGGGTCCAACATGGGGCACCTTCCCTCCAACCCAGGATAGCTCACTTCTGTCACTGAGTATTCATAAGGAAAGCCCTGCATTTTCTGAGACTCACAAGAAAGGACAGTTTTCAAGTTAAGTAAAATGAAGTAGCAATAACTAACATGAATTAAGTGCTGGCTACACCATTCTAAGAACTTGACACATAGTGGTGTATTTGATCAACCCACAGCTCTGTGAGGTGGGTACCACTGTTACCCCTGTTGCTGAAGATGAAATTGTGGCTTAGAGAGATTAAATATCTCACCCAAGGCCACACAACTAGTAAGTGGGGAAATGGGATTCAGGCTCTTGTATTCAGGACCAGAAACAGAGTTCTTAGCAGGTATGGGCAGAGGCATGCAGTCTGTCCTGGAGGGTATTTGCCTCCTGGCTGAACGGGGGAGCTTGGTGGGACAGAGCCACATGGAGGGGGTTGCCCCACTGCTGTGTGTGGGGGTCCTGTTAAATGCTGTTAAACATTTGTACGTGGGGTTATGCCCAGGCCTCCAGACATAGCAGAATGTGAATGATACCAACAGGGAGCTCCGGAAGCTACTGTCTGCTGACCTCATCCACTAGAGCCAGGGGTGTCACCTTGCAAGGTGAGGGAGCACTTGCATTGTCTTGTTGAGCACCTGGGGGCTAAGGCCTGGGAGGGTCTGAGGCCCCCTGGGCTGCCTGGCAGTGGAACAGGGCCTCTGAGACTGGCAGGGCACTGTTAGTTCCCCAGGTCTTTATTTTCAGGGGATGGTTCGCATTCTGTTTCAAATTACAGGAAGGCAGTGAAGAACCGTCATTTTACAGCTGGGCAGAGGACGGTTAAGGGACCTACCCAAGTTCACAGAAGAAGCTGAACTTGAAGTCACACCAGACCCTCTTGAGTGGTCTCTGGCACCTCTCCCTTACTCCGAGTCTCACCGAGAAGTGCAGGGGAATCTTCTGACATGGGGGAAAAGGAAATCCAGGCGCATGGGTGCATGCCAAGCCCCACCTGCTCCCAAGGGCAGATCAGATTGTTAACTCTGGGTGTGAACGAACTCTCTGGGCTGGAGGGCTGCCCGAGGGCCCCCCTCCTTCCTCCCGTCCAGTGTGCCTGATGTCCAGGGTCCATGGGACAAGGTCAGGATAGGCTTCAGAATTCAGGGTTTTCCCTGGAGGACCTGGGCTTCCACCGTCACCCTTAGGGAGGTGCGAGTTTCTAATCTTTCCTTTTCACTTCCTCTACCTGTAAAATTGGACACAAGTGACGATCCAGAGAAACTCAGGAGGAAAAAAACCAAAGCCTGGAAGAGCGGGGCTAGCTCCTGGATAAAGTACAGTGTGGGCTGATGATGGGGGAATGCATATGCCGTGAGGCTGGGTGTTGACAGGGTCAAAGGTCAGGGGTCATCCTGTTGTACTTCCCTCAGGCCACCCTGAATATCCTTGTATTCACTAAATACTGGTCCCCCTCACTTACAGCTCCCCTCCGAGTCCCCTTCCCAAAGCATGGGATCTGGGGGACTCATCTCTCTGGATGTCCTTCCTTCTCCCTTTTCAACCAACCACACTTCACTGCAGAGGTGATCCTGATGGTCTTGCTTCTTGGGGAAAACTGGAGCCCAGAAAGGCCACCAGACACACACAGAGAAAGAGGCACGCCTTGTTTTATTGTGCTGCATAGTGATACATATTTGATACGTATATATCGTTTTGTTTTGGGTTTTGTTTTGTTTTTTACAAATTAAAGGCAACAGCCTCCACAGGCAAAAAGATTTCAACTAACTGAAAACTCAGGTGATGGTTAGCATTTTTAGCCACTTTTACAAATTAAGGTCTGTGCATTTTTTGTTTTTTTTTGATATAATGCTACTGCACACCTAATGGACTGCATGGTGTAAACATAACTTCAATATGCACTGGAAAACCAAGAAATTCCTGCGGTTCACTTTATCATGGTATTTGTTTTACTGCGGTGTCTGGAACCAAGCCTGTGCGTCTCCGAGGTAGACCTGTGTGTAGCTGCTGGGTTACTTCAGGCAGAAAGGCCTTCCTTCTGCACCCATTCCATCAGCCCTCCTGTCCTTGTCATATCTAATCTGTATAAAGAAGCCCCTCCTCTCTCTCTCCCTCTCCCTCTCTCCTTCGCCCTCCCTCCTTTGGTTCTCTATGAGGTAAAGGGATAGAGAGGTCAAGGTTGGGGTAGATGTAGTAAAACACGAGGCAGCACTTGTTTCTCAGAAATCTTTCTCGTGGAAGGGCAACTTGGCCAGGAAAGTACTGAGCGGTGTTTAGTGTCTTTGTCTCTTACCCTGAACCCAGGCCTTCTCCAGCCTTAGCGTTCTCTGGGGAGTAGCTGTCCAACTGTTCGTGGGTTACAGAGCTCCAGTGTGGTCCAGCAACTGAGAACTAGATTTCTGGGAGGCAGGGATTCGGATGTCTGAGGCCAAGGCAGGACCTTGGCTCCCGCAGGGTGACCCCGAGGAGAGTCTGTGTTCTCTGGCCTCACCTGCCCGGCAGGCAGGGCTGTAATTCCTCCCATTGGACTACATGAATGACGTGGTGTCTTCACTGAGCTGGCCGAGACCCTGCCACTTGTTTTGGCTGCAGCATGTCACACTGCAGGTATTGAAAGTGCACCTGCTGTTTTGGGGGTAGAAAAAGGAAAAAGGGGAGGAGGCACTACAGAGCCTGAATGTCAGTTTGTAAGGGAAACCCCCCAGACTCATCCCTGATTCCATTGGTGGGGGACCTCTGTTTTGAAGAAGAACCCCAGAGTGTGGCTTCAGCCTCCCGAAATGAGCTAGAAGATATTGCCACCTTTCCCTGGCTGGTGTGGCTCAGTGGATTGAATGCCAGCCTACGATTCAAAAGGATCATTCCCTATCAGGGCACATGCCTGGGTTTCCTGACCAGGTCCCCAGGTGGGGGCATGCGAAGGGCAACTGATCCATGTTTCCCTCTCTTTCTCCCTCCCTTCCCCTCTCTCTAAAAATAAACAAACAAACAAATAAATAATTATTTAAAAGATACTCCATCTTGAATAACCTCTGATCTCATGGGATAGGGAAGCCCCATGGGGCGGGAAAGAAGCAAGAGAGGGAAGACTCAGGTAAAAGTCAAATCAAAGCACTGCCAGCAGAGGGCGCACTTTCCAAAGCTGGCTCAGAGCAAGTCTGACCCAAACAAGTCATTTCCATGCGGGTAAGAATTTTTGGAGCGCGTCCCAGTCATTTGCCTTTTTAACATGAACCTCAGGTGACTTGGTGCACGTGGGTCACAGTGTCCAGTTTTGAGACTCGGCGAACCGGAGTTTGGGCCCCTCTCACCGCCTCCTGCCCTCCCTAACTCTATCCCAGGCACTCTGGAGGACGCCGACAGCCTCCAGCTGGTCCATCCACACGGGGTGAGATTGCCAGCGACAGCATGCACCAGCACCACGCTGGACGGCGCGTCACCGGCTGCCCCTCGCATTTCCCTCGGGCCCACCCCTCCCCCATGCAGCGCCTCCACCAGCGCCTGAGCCTGGTTCCTCCTGGCTGCTCAGGAGGGCTTGGGCGAGAGCACGGACTCTGGTGTTGGGCAGATCTGGGTTCAAGTTCTGACACCATGTTTTACTGGCTACGTGGCGACACAGGGTGCACTATATTTGCTCTGTAAGCCTCAGTTTCCTCATCTGTGAAAATAGGATAAGGAAAGAACTGACCGTTTAAGTTTGCTAGAAGGATTAAATGAGGCAGTGCAGGTACCAAGGTATTAAAAAGGATTAGAAGCCAAAGGCAGTAGATATAAAATGGGGGAGGGGGTGTGAATGCATGGGTGTAACTGAAAGACTGTCTCCCAGGCACAGTGACAAACACAGGTACTTAGGATGCCATGCACTTTCACCCTTTCCCATACATGTTAATGTATGCTTGCTTACATGTGGTTTAATTTGTACTGAGTTGTAAAGTTTTTCAGATAATTGACGAATCAGGAAGACTTTTTTATTGTCCACACTATTGCGGGTGCCCCCCATTACCCCCACCCTTTTGCCCCTGCCGCCAAGCCCCACCCTCCCTGGCCTTCGCCCCACACTGTTGTCTGTGTCCGTGGGCCATGCATATGTGTCCTTTGGCTAATCTCTTTGGCTGACCACATGCCTTGATTTGGGGTTTGGAAAATGTGGCTGCCAAGTTCGTGGTCTTGCTTGAATGGATTTCTTTAAGAACCAGTAACCCCAAGGGTGACAGATGATTTTTGCCTAGTAATTGCCCTGGTGAAGTTTTTGCAGGGTGTGGTGGTGGGGGTGGATAGGGAAGCAGCTGCTCTTGAAAGATAATTATCCAGACTAATGTGTGACTGGGGGCTGGTGAACATTTCCACAAAGCTAGAGAGCCAAGAAATGGTCCACGTTTGCTCACTGACCAGTCAGTAGGAGGAATTCATGAACCACTCATGACATAAAATGGTAAAGACCTGGCTCAGTGGCTCTTCCTTTTTCTGTTAATGATTCTTATATTTCTTCAGCTTTAAACCCCCCTCCCCCCCTTCCCCAGATAACTTCATCAGCTTATTTTCAGAATCAAAGGAAATAAAGCAGATTAGTGCTTTGAAAGCTAAAGGGCTGCACAAAGATAGGATATTTTTATCTAGCAATAATCATAGTAGTTATTATTACCTTAGCCAACCAGAACACCCAAGGACAGTCCCCAAAGCTTTGATCTCATGGCCAGTCTCTTTCTTCACACCCCTCAAGACACTTGAAGATTTTTCCTCCTTCATCTGACTCTGCAAATCCTGAGCAATTTGAATCTTAACACTTGTGTTTGCTGACAGGGCACCCCAAACCCCGAATCAGATTTGATGCAATGTTAATGCTATTTATTTTTCCTGGTGCAATATGTTTGTATTAGCCAGTTAGTGGTTTACATTGTGCAGAAGGAGTTGTATCAGCAGGCACTTTTCTGTAACATCTGGGCAGTCAGAAACATAATACTTAAAGACAACCTGAGTTGAAAGCTTTCCTTGGACAGATGGCTAATTTTATTGATCTAATCTTACACTTAGGAGTAGGTCCCATGATCCTTTGCTCGTAATTCTTAGAGTGGGCAGAGAAATAAGTAAAATGGATGATGGCTATGAATTAGATGCCTGTTCTATTGTTGGTAATTTATTTTTTAAACACTTCTTATAAACAGTCACTGTGTGAGTTACTTTAATCTCTACCCTCAGGATGCTTAATTAATACTTGAAGTAATCCAGGATACAAAACACTGCTACCAGCATAAGAGTTTACATCCCTTTTAATCTCTCGGTGACTGAGCTGTACCCCTTGGTCAAATGCCTCCAGCCTCAGCCACGCGCCCATCAGGAACCCACACTCCAGGTGGGTTAGTTACTGTCTGGAGAATTTGTGATGAGCTTCTACTCTCAGAGGTGGCTGGGAAATTCCTGAAGGCATGTTATCAAAAATCCAGGCCAAAGGGTTTCTTAATGAGCATGTTAGAAATCATGTTTTCATAATTATGAAATATGTGACTAGCTGGGAAGGTTATACATGCCCCTCGATTTTAACACGGGCCAAAAAATACGAACCCGAGAGGCCAGCAGTCCAGCTGCCCTGCGGTTGGGCAGAGCTCCATTCCGGCCCATGGCTCACTCGCCTGGCCCTCCCAGTGTGTTCGCTGGGCCTGCCATCAGAACGGCGGTGTGCCTGCCTCCGCAGGGCGCTCGGAGACCCCTCCGCTGTCACTGTCCCGACACACAGTGTCCTCTTCATCTCCTCTAAGTCTGACGTGAATGTTCTTGGGCAGCTCTGTTGGGCTGCTTGCCTCCCAACAGCGTCTTGAAGACCTGGGTCATCCTGTCTTTAATTCCTCTGTATTGTCATCTTTAAAGTGGGCCGCCAAGGTGTCGAGGAAGGTGAGGAGAAGGCAGGCTTGTGCGAGAGATTTTTACGTGCCAGGTCGGGACATGGTCACGTGCAGGGCTGGAAATTGTAGGTCACCGGCGATCCCAGGATGGAAATGGCCAGGTACGGTGGGTTGTCTTTGGTGCAGGGCTTTGGAGTTCCTAAAACCACAAGCGAGGGGTGTTAAGAGAGTAGAGAATTTTTGTGGCTTCTTGCCCGTGGATACTTATACACGGGGCAGAATTTGACCTGGAATTTGCTTTCATTGCAGTGGACGGCCTGGTTGAAAAGCAGGTAGTGACCTCTGTCTACCTTTACTTGTGGGAAGCTAGTGTGATTTAACAAAAGACCCTAAAAACGAAGCAGTCAAATTGATTCAGATTAGTTTGCAATAGGGCCCCAAAATGTGAATATGGTTACACGAATATATGCTATTTGTTGCTCCATATTTCCTACATTTTACAAAAAGTAGAATTAATCCCTTTTAAAAAGTAAAATGCCCAGTAGGTTAAGTAGAGTGAATTTCTAAGTCACTTCAACTAGAACTCATTCCCCCACCAGAGTTTTCTCGAAGACTTTTATATTTGTGTCTCATAATAAAAAAGACTATTCATGGTAGAATAATCTATTCAGTAAGAGATGCAGCTGAAAATATAAAAGTTATTTCTTAGACCCCACAGCCTGCTTTGATGGGGATGAAGACGGTGTGAGCCAATGCCAACACAAATAAACTGAGGTTTAGTTGAACCACTGCCTTCTTCCCAGCACTCGCATGGAATAGATACCTTGTGACCCTTGCCCCACTAGGAAGTCGGAAGGGATGACTTAGCAAAAGAGGAAACAGGCCTAGGCAGGACACGAGCCCAGGCCGTCCAGCCCCGAGCCCTCTTGCTTCTGGTCAGTGCAGAGGTGTGCCTGCAGCTGATGGGCACGCATGTGATCACTGCAAGGTGCTGAGTCTCGCTCTGTGGCCGGGAGGGGCCCAGGAGGGACCTTGCCGCCCTTTCCTGCATCTCGTGGGACACTGCTTAGGATGCCCTGGTGCCACTCCACACATACTTCTCGCGGGTCGGTGTGCATTTTGCAAAGCGCGTGATGAGTGAGAAGCCATCTGCAGCTGAGACAGGGCTGTAGAAGCTGGAGGCTGGCTCTTCAGTTCTCCCAGGGGTCCTCTACGGAAGACCATTTGGTGACCCCAGGGACCACCCAGGTGACTCAGCCTGGCTTGGAAGCTATCCATTCTGCCTCTAGTTAGCCACCTTCTTTAGTGGCAAAGGACACGTACTAGCACTTCCATGTGGCGTACTTCAGTGTGGCATCCTTCAAGTCTCCGGCTGTCTGTTAGTTTCTTAAACATCTCCCGGAGGCCCTGGGAGTTCCTAATTGGTGTAGTTAAACGGAGAAAAACCATTAGGCTGAAAAAAGAGGCGTTCCCTTGATAGCCGTTTTAAAGTAATTGATGGGTTTTGGCTACAACGTACCCACAACACACCTCCTTTCAGTTTGGGGGAACTGCAGCAAGAATCCTATTAAACAGACCTGGGTTTAAATGTGAAATTTATGGCTGTCTGATCCCAGATAGAGTTCTTAATCTCTTCACACCTTTGCTGTGGCCTCCGAAGTTCAAGGCTCATAACACCTCCCACAGGGGTTTTGCATGATAAACACATGAGATACGGTGATACTAGAAGTGTGCCAGGAAAGTGCTGAACATTTGGTGTGTCACCGGCGCCCTGCAGTCAGTCCATGTGCGTTAGGTCACTCAGGGTTCGAGAGTTCACACAGGGGCAGGGATGATAGTTGTTCCATGTCTGGTGTGAGCTCCGGCACCGACACCATGGACATACATGGAGAACTGGGCATGGGCGCCCCTGAAAATGGAATTGGAAAGGAGAATTTCCTTTCCTTAACTTGTCGTTATAGATTCTTATATCCCCACATGATGACGTTTGGTATCTAGATCGGTCATAAAGTTGATGTCATTGATGAAAGACCCAGAGTCAGCTTCAAGTTTAATAGAAGTAGCCAACGTGTGCCGTGGACTTGGTGCGCGACCAAGAAGGATGACTCGAGGTCACGTGCTTTGCACAGACACTGGCAGAGATGGGGTTTCAGGTGTCAGCGATGCGGCTGCTTGTGGTTAGAATGTCAGTAATTGCCCTCATGCCCTTTGTATTCATGTTAAAGAGTAAATGTAAAAGATGCTGCTTCTACGATGTCTTCTCTCTCCCCATGTTGAGTCAAGCCTGCTCTGCCAGAATCATCTTCCCCAAATGCCATTCTCGTTGTGTCACTCTGTGTTTAATGTGCTTTTCCGGCTTCCCATGGCCTTCCAAATGTGAAAGCGGAGTGTCTGGGCTCGGCCCCACGTGGCCCCAGCTTGCTTTCCCTGTCGTTCAGGGGGCGCACACCTGCGTTCCATCCAGCCATGCTAGATCACTTGCCCTTCCATGGACGTCCTCTTCGCTTTCCCGGTAATGAGCCTGCCCGCGCGTTGATCTTTCCCGGAGTGTTGGAACATCCTTCCCCCTTCTCTGCCCGAAGGAAGGCAGTGGCCCTTCTCAGTGTGGCACCATTGCCCCCTGTTCTGTGAAAACTTCAGGCGTGCCCCCAGTCGGAAGCTGTTCCCCCGTCTCCCACTCTGCCTTGTGTTGTGTTACTGATGGGTCCAACCTAGGACTCCTGGTAGATCTGTAACTGCCAAGGAAAGCACTGTGATGTCCTCACTCAGAGGTCCCCTCCACCGCCTGGCGGTGCACGCAGCCAGCCTTTCCCAGACAGCTGTGGGATGAGAAATGATGGCCTCGTTTTGGACAAGTATGTTTTAACGTCATGTGAATAATTTGGTCCTGCTCTTACCTCCCAAATTCATTTCCTTCCTCCAGTGCAATTCAGACGAGGGGTCGCTTCCTTATGTCCACGTTTTTGCAGAAACCGAGCAGACATTGGAAAACCCACACTACAGCATGAGTCAGAGAAGGAAATGGCCTGGGAGTCTGTCTGCATCAGGAGGCAGTTGGAATCCCGCCTCGGTGCCGCCGCCGGCTGTTGGAATGGTGGGTTTTTAAGGAGTGTCTGATTGAGTCTGTACTGTGAAATACGCCATTTTCAATACCCGGAGAACAGGTAGCCTTTAAAGAAACATATGGAGCTGCCTCAGACCTGAGTTTTATCATGTCTTGGGGGTTAAGAAGCAAAGTATAGTGGGGGGCGAGGAGGAAGAGTTACAACAGCCCGATGCTCAATTCCCCTCCTTCCCCCGCGCCTGTTCCCCCAAAGGAGAACGGGGCTGGAGTGGGAATGGCACTGGTGAATGATGGAGACGTCCCGCTGCAGGAGAGGGGACGGAAGGCCATCCATCTCCCACTGAGAGCCGACGGTGAGGTCAGGAGGAAAACAGGCCTCACGTTCTTCAACATTCCTCTTCAGTTTTATCGTGCTGACCCTGGCTTGCTTACAGAGATCGATTTCACAATCCCTGGAAGGTCAAGCGGCCAAAAGCTAGTATTTGCAAAGGGTTTTGCAGTCTGCTATTGAAAGGACCAACATGCCTGGCAAAAACGAATGCCCCTGGGCAGCCCAGTTAAAGCGACTAATGGATTGACCCATCCACCAATTATGTATGTTTAGTTCTTGGAATATAGTCAGCTGTAATGTGTATGTAGGTATACAGTAGAGCGGAAAGTGAGTTGCATTGTAATAGGAAATATTATATCTTGTACTTGATTTTCCGATTAGTCAAGTTAAAAATGCTTATTATTTCAGACTTAAAAGAATTAATTATGTTACCCCCATTGTTTTTGTTTGGATTCCCCATGAACAGACCACAGGACACACATTTGAATGAAAATAGTTTATTTGAAATGTAAAACAAAACAACACAGAAACGAAAGGCAGGACAGTGGGAAGTGAGACAGGCAGCCCACTGAGAAGGCAGTCTCTGGTTTTCTCGCCACAGGAGCTACCCTATAGGTGATCGGAGCTTGAACGCACGGGAGAAACTCTAGAAAATGGCACGGAACACACGGCTCCGAGCGACCCCACCTGGGGGTGAGGTGGCTGGGGTCTTTGCACTCCATGGGTCGCTGGCAGAAGGCTGCTGCCAGGGTGAGTGTTCATTCCCCACACTTCCAGCCTGCCAGGTTCGTGGGCAGAGCGGGCTTCTGTGCTTTGGGAGAAGACTCTTGGACCAAACGTTGCTGAGCTCGGTAGGTAGCTAGAAGTGGGCTGTCTGGCTCCAAGGTGATGAGGCCAGCAGGAGGGATCATGGTGGGTGCTAACTTCTCCTACACCCATAACTGACTAGTTTTTGTTTTTTGGGAAACTCAGGACTGAATGGCATTTATCATTTTGACAGACAACCCCCTCCCTGAAAGAGTTTATATCTATTATGGGAAGAAGACAAAAGGTGTTTGGACACTCCAAATCCTGAATTCCAGTTTATAGTCCCAACCTGAATCAAGATTTATAGGGGGAAAAATCTTCAGTGCAGTTCAAAATACAGGCTGTTGATTGAACCAGTTCTCTAGTTAGAGATACAGAGGAGGGGTGCTAGCTTGGGTGTTAGATCTGAGAGCTGCCATCAACAACCAGAAGTAAGAAAGCCTTCATTTGTGTTGATTGCGAAGGCCACTGGAAATCTGTCTTCATTGTGCATGGGTATGCTCTGTTGTTTAGAATTTGCTTTCAGATTGTTGACTGTGATAGTGAGGACAGATGAATCTACATTTCCGTTTAAGAGCAAGCATTGTGTATTTACAAAACAGTAATGACACCTAATGTTTATTAGCACTTGTTGTATGCCGGCCACTGGCAGCAACAGCACAGAGTCCGAAGAGTGGCATCACAGAATCCTAGAATTTCAGCACCAGAAGGGGCCTCAGGGACAGATGTCTAACGCCATATGGTCTAGTGAGGATAAGTCACTTGCCTAAGGCCTTGCATCTAGTTAGTGGCAGAATCAGTACTGAGACCCAAGTCTTCCGCCCGCTGGCTTAGTGCTCCAACCCCTAGACCCACCACCCAGTGACCACGGGGTAGGTCGAGACTCACGCATACTGCTTCTGTCTTCATTGGCTATCTTTTTCCCTGTTGAGTTTGGTCTTGGTTGTGTGTTTGGAGGTAATGGACCCTCGGCCCAGGCTCCTAAGACAATGCCATGCTTGGACACACAAATGATCTGTGAAAAGGGAGCCGAGGCTCCCTTCTCGCTCCTCCAGGCTAGCTCCAGATTACAGGGCCTGTGAGAGGCTCCATCTTCCCAGACACTGAGATGCGCAGGTGGACAGGCAGGGGTGTCAAGGCAGAGGAGAGAGTATATTTGTACAGGAGAAAACTTCCCGTCTGGAATGATCTCCACAGCATGCTCTTCAGTGAATCCTTCCAGGAGGCACTCTTGAAGGAGAAATTGAGGGGAAATTTGTGTCGTAAGACAGTGTTGGTGGCTTAGTTAATCACCTGGCTTGCTTCTCATTGCTCGAAATAACCTTGAGGGATTAATTTACTATGGCGAAGTTCCCAACCATTTTTAAGAAACACAGTTGTAGTCATACCTCATAAAGCACTGCTTTGTACAGAATTGATCCTTTAGAGCTGAGGTTAGCAAACTTTTTCTGTTAAGGGACAGAGAGTAAATATTTCATTTATTTTTGTTTTTATTTATTGGGTCTGTACTCTGACTACTCAGCCCTGCCATTGTAAAGCAAAAGTAGCCATAGGCAATATGTAAATGCATATGCTTGACTGTGTTTCAATAAAACTTTATTTACAAAACAGGCTGAGGGCCAAATATTGCTGGAACCCTGTATGTTTATATAAATACATTTTATTGTTAGTTAAAAGGTAGCAGTGTGAGATTCATTTGACAGTGTTTGGATGTAGGGGCAAAGGTTTTTTTTTTTAATATGGGCCCACTGATTGGAGTTCTTGGGCATCCTTCAAGCATGAACTCAAACACCAGGGCATTATCCAAGTAGAGGAAGTGGCTAGATTTTCCAACCTTTAATTTTTAAAAAAATTAATTAATGGATTTTTATTGTATTTTTTTCCCATTACCATTTAGTGCCCTCATACCTCCCGCTGTGCCACCCCATCTTGCGGTCACCACACTGTTGTCCAGGTCCATGAGTCCTTTCTCCTTTTTGCTCAATGCCTCTGAGGCCCGCTATTTCCAGTCTTTCAGATTTGCAGTGATCACTGTTTAGGAATCACCTTTATTAAGTCATCTCGAGGTAGTAAACCTAGTCTTTATGGAAACAACTTTTTCTTACTTCATTTGTATGTTGTCTGTTTACAAAAAGGAAGGTCATGTGATTAAAAAACAACCTGGAACAGTAGAATCAGCTCTTGGTAAACCCCCACGGGGAGTGGAACCCGGCCGGCCGGCCCCTAGCCCCCGGGGGCTCTGGCAGCCTGCAGTGTCCAGACGCTTGGCAGAGGGAGGGGAGGCTGGTGATGAATCCAGGGAGTAACGTAGGGCGACTTTCTTCTGCTTTTGCCCTCTCGCTCACACCCACGTTTGCATGGGCAACGTCACAGTGCACTCGCTTCTCTGGTGGACTTGTCAGCTAGTTTCTGGCTTTTGCCTTGGTGCAGTTCAAAGCGGTAAGTTCTTTTCAGTGAGTAGCCTTCCAGTTGTCTATAAAGTCCGTGTGTTCCGTGATGGCGCCTGTAGGTCAAACATGTGGTGATTCGTGAACGGTGTTAGAATTTTTTTAAAAACTTAAAACATTCACACAGCTTTAGATGCCAAATATTAGTTCAAGTGCTTAGAAATAATATACTTTTATTTCTTGTAACATCCCTTGGAGGTGCGCTTTGCACTGCACCGTTTTGCAGATGAAAATACTGAGGCAGAGAGCAGGGAAGTGCGAGCCACGGGGCCGAGGTGACCCTGCAGGGAGTGGCTGCAGACTTGACCAGTGAGCACTCTGACATCACAGGCTTTTACCTCTTACAGTCACCAGTGGCAGCACAGCTGTCATGAGGTACCCGCCTGGGGGACCTAAGTGGGCACAACTCGCCAAATCTCCGGTTCCTCGAGGAAGGCACACGTGGTGTGCAGGGTGGGCATCCAGCCCAGAGTGAGGTCCTGCCAGGGTGTGAGAAGCCCAAGCAAGAGTGGGCCAAGCCTCCTGAACCCTCAGCCCCGCACCCTGAAGCCCCAGCACACTTAGCTTTCGGGAAGCAGTGTCTGTCACTGGGTGGGCTGACCCCCTGAGGGCAGATCCTGTGCCACCAGCGCCGGCTTGCTGTCATTTATACAGATTATAAAGCGGTGAGCCAACACCACTCCCGAGTAGTGAGTTTGTGCCTATGGAATGATAACCAGCGTGCGAACACACTCACACAGGCCTGTCTGACCTGAACAGACCGAGAGGGGGCTGAACATGGCAGGCCTGGCCAGAGTCTCCGCTGGCATATCAGGCGGCACTGTTGCCCTCAGGCAAGAGGCGTCTGCGAGGGCAGCGATGGAAATACAGGAGACTGACAGGTTGTGACCGCGGCTCGTGTCTGCACGGTGCTTCAGAGTCTGAAGAACTCTTGTCTGTATTATTAGAGTTGCTGCTGGTGATGGATTTAGGTGTCAGAGCCATTTCGCGACCTTGCCTCCTGGATTTGCGACCTCGGTCTAGTTCCTTCGTCTTTCTGACCCTCAGGTTTTCGTTTTGTTTTTTCTTCATGTGTAGAATGGGGACAAGTCGTTTCCCTCTTGGAGTTTTATGAGTTAAGCCCTTCACTGCTCACGACGTGCCGGGCACAGGGCCCAGTTGGCAGCAGGCTTCAGGAGCTCGCCTGTTCCCGTGCGGACAAGCTCAGTCACCGGGGTGGCAGAGCCGGACCCTGGGTCTTCTGACTCTTCCATGAGTAGTCTCCACGCTCGATTATGCACTGTTGGGGGGCAGGCGCATTTCTGCTTTGTGACCCAGGAGGCGAAGTCACCACCCAGTCAGAAGGGACACCCAGCCGGTCAGGAAGAAAAGGGTCAGTGGTCTGAGCTGAGACAGGGAAGTGCCACTCACATCCTGAGTGGGGGCAGTGGCCAGGCAAGACTGTGCTCTTGCTAATCACTTACCGTATTTTGCCATGTATAATGTGCACCCACTTTCTGGAAAAAAATCTTTCATTTCACTTTTAAAATTAATTCATTAATTAATATTTAGATACTTGTTTTTTTGTATTATAAAGGAATTTTAGCATTTATTTTGGGACATATTATGGTACAAGAAATTTTATATAACAAATAATTACAAAACACGCGAACAGATACAAGGTATTTCAGGTCCTACCCATGTATAATGAGCATCCTTATTTTTCCCTTAAAAATTTAGCCAAAAAAGTACACATTATACATGGCAAAATATGGGATTTATGGTTATATATTCATTTATTCCTTCAGTACCTGTTTAGTTAGCACATGCCATAGGCCAGGTATGGTGCTAACTGCTGGGAATAAAGTGAATAAGAAATACAATAATTTCTCTAAAACTCATTAACACTTTGCAAAATTCCAAAGATATAATGATTCCTGTTGGAAAAAGAAATTACTTAGTTTCTAATTCAACTATATTAGATTTAAATCATCTGATTACAGATTATAGAACTAATTATAAAGCTGAAAGGTACATTATGAACTGTTTTTTCAGCATAATTTCTTATGTAGATCTTTATTAATGTATTTTTATAGAAATGAAAATTCAGTGCACGGGTTAGATGGTCTGCAGATTTTAGAGTAACCATTAAAAGGGCTGAAGCACCTGCTGAGGCCGTTTGATTGTATCGCTCAATTTTCTTGACATCTTCTAGCACTTTTAACACAATTAGTGAAATAGCTGTAACTTCTGGGGTCGTGAGAGAAAGATGGTCATTTTTAAAACCGAAAAATGGAAAAAACATTACTGAGGAAGAAAGGAACTTCCCTTTGATATTATCTGTTACACATATTATTATCTTCTGGTCATAGAAAGCCTTCATTTCACAATTGTATTTTACCTAGGGAAAAAAAAATTAAATAATTTCATAAGACTATAATATCAAAGAGCCTACATTAAAGGTTTGAGAGCGGGGCACCGAGTTCCCGAGGCTTTGATCCACACGCCGAGGAAATACAGGGCGCCAATCAGCTCTCGAAGCAAAGTGGTGTGTTTCTCAGTTAGATAATGAAGCTTAAGACGACCTACATGCAAATTTTTCTTCTGCTAAGACACTCTCAGAGTGTAAGAAAGAGAAAGATGGCAAGTAGTCGCTTTATTTTCCTTACAAGTTGTATGATTCACTTGTCTAGACAGCGTTAGGTTAACCACACTGTTGAGCAGCCTCTGCTCGGGGTGTGTGGACCAGATGTGTGACTTCTTCACTGCTGGAGCCATTGTGAGCGGTGGGAAGGGACCTGAGTACGAGCCATCCCACAGATGAGCTGTCGTTGGATCTGTAACAGTGCGTGGGGATCACGGGGACATGAGCCCTTTGTGGGCAGAGGGATGGGAAGGCTTCTCTTGGTGTTACAGGGTAGACCCTCTTCACCCTCGTGTCTTGGAACAAAGCAGCTTTTCTGAGACCCACTTTGCTTCTCGGTTGCCTTTTTCTTCTTCTTCCTTCCCATTTCCAAGCGTGAATCCCTGGGGTTGTGTTTGACTCCTTTTGTCTTTTCTTGGACTTGCTCATTCTTCTTCCTGGGCAGTTACTCTTTCCCACGGGCACATTCCAGTTTTGACGTCTTTCAATCTCTTTTACTTGAGGCCTGCAGTTGACTCCTACCTGTCCTGCTTTCAGTCTCTCTGCCTCCTTCCATCTGTGTTGGTCAGGGTGCGCTAGGTTATGCTGCAGTAACAAACTATTAGAAAATTTCAGTGGCTCAAAACAAAATTCACTTGTAGATGATGGTCATCGTGGACCACAGAAGGCTGAAATCCATGGCATCTTCACTCAGTGACCCGTGCTCTACTCTTCAGAATTTCGTCATTTCCTGCTGTGGGGTTTAGGGGGCCCAGTTGACACTGAAATACTCGGTCCTAGAAGTGACACACTAATTGTCACTCATAGGCATTTGCAGAATTAGTCATGTGGTAGAAGTATGTAACCGTCTTGAGTGTTTGGATTAAGTGGAGAAATGGATATTGGGGAGCATTAAGGGATTTACTATTTCATCCTACAATGAAAGAAAGAATCTTACAGTGAAGGCCATGAGTCTACCAAGAAAACCAGAAGTGGACACTAAAGACCAGAATCCTCCAGGGAAGGCTGTTGGTAGTCTCTTCAAAGCTCTCCTTTACTTAGGACCTTTCAGCAGTTCCCCACTCCCTACCAGATACCCTAGATTTCACGGATCTCTCACATCCACTGGATAGCCGATATTTATTAAGCGCTTATTATGTCAGGTACCCTGTTAGGTCCTTTATATCCATTATCTTACTTATTTCTTACAACAATTATTCAAGGCAGGCATTGTTATCCTCATTTGACAGATGAGGAAACTGAGGATCAAGGAATGTCCTAGTTTGGGTTTCTCCCGAATCAGACCCTGTAGCGAGGACTTGGATGCCAGGAAGTGCAGTGAAGGAGGGGGTTGTGGGAACAGCAAGACAGGAGTGACTACAATGGGATAATGAGTGGGTTACCACCGTGGGCTCTTCGGGCTCTCAGTCCAGCTGAGGACCAATGGGAGACTGTATGGAACAGAGCTCTGCACTTCAGGCCAAGGGGCTGGGGTAGTTTTCTACCACCTTATGACGTCATCGGTTGAAGGTTACTCGTGAGATGTTAACTCCCAGCACTTTTACCCTGCTCTGCCCACAAGCCAAGCTCAGCAGAGCTGTGCAAGCTGTCAGTGTTCTGGGACACTGCTGACAACCTCAGGGGCTGTGTGCGTTGGCAGTGTCTGCTACCAAAAGGTGAAGTTACTTGCCCAAGAAATACAGTGAGTAAGACAGACCCAGACCCTCTAACTCCCAAACCCGCTGTGTCGTGAACACAGATCTTTGCTCCAGCCAAAATGGATCACTGGCCTTTCTCCATAACACTTTGTCCCCTTGACCCCTTTGTTCATGCCGTTCCTTCTGCTGGGAGTTCTCTTTGCTCTGTGTCTCCTGTTTAAATTCTACCCATATTCGGTGCTCAGCTCAAACCTAGCCCTCTCCACGAAGTCACTGATGATGGGAAATGCTGCCTCTGGCCTCCGAACCCTGCGGTGCTCAGTTAGCTGCTGTAGCTTGCCCTGCACAGCCCTGGGCGGCAGGGATGGCTTTATAGGTCTTCCTCGGGGTTAGAAGGCAGGCTTCTTGAGGGCATGGACCGTATTTTATTCAGTCTCTTCTAAAGTTGGAGGAATAAGATAAATGTAACTACATAGAGAGACACATACGTCCATGTGCACATTCATTTCACTTTTCAGTCTGTGTTGGCTGACCTTGCCAAAGGTCACTTTGAAGTCTGGATCTCAGGGAGAGGTGTTTTCTGGTGGAGGGTGTTTCTGGTTCTGTTTGTTTGGTCTTTTTGCTGCTGTGCCACCATCAGTTTCTACTTCCCAACTTCTGGCATCTGCGTTTCCACTTGGAGTTTCCGCCTTGAGCAGGGACAGGAAAAGGAGCTGGCTAAAAAGAGTAGGTGGCTTTCCACCAGTCTGCAGCAGGCTCCCCTGCATGTGTCTTGTCCTGCCAGTACTGCCATTAGAGACGGAGGTGGAATCAAGGTGATCCGCCCCATTTGGATGGCAGGGCCAGAAGACTGCAATTGGCCTTAAGATGACACTCCAAACCACAGGCCAAGGGTTGCTAATGACCAGGAGGTGGCACAAACCCTTTGACTTTGATGGGCTCCAAACTGGGAAAAGGAAGTGACTCTTTAGCACTTCTGCCTGAAATTCAGTAGGCTGGGAAAACAGGTGTGGACCTAAGAAGGCAGTCCCACCTGCTGCCCCTTCGCTTGCAAAGAGACACCAAGTTTCTGCAGAAGGCCTCTCTGTGCACCCCAAGCTCCTAATGAGAAAGGACAGCAGACTAGATGGCCCCATCCCTGGGGCAGCCTGTCTCGCCTGTGGGGTTTCCTAACATCCCAGCCCTCCTGCTGTGCTGCCCTTCAGTCTCCAATGACTGAGTCCAAAGTGGGGGGCTTCTGGCCACCGAGGTGATCCCTTCTCAACAAAGATGGGTGGTGCTTCTCGTGTTTTCTTCCTCCTAAGGGCAGGGACAGATGATATTCTTAGTCAAATCCTTTCTGAAAAAAACTGTGTCACATTGCTTTCCTTTACAATTTCCTGCACGGCAAAGTCTTGAGTTCATTATGTAGTGGATGGAAAAATGCATTTTCTTTTATCTGTTTTCAATGAGTTGTCTTTCGATTTCATTGACTGCGCCTTAGTTCTTGTGTGGCCGAGCAAGAGTTTATTTGAAGAATGGCAGTTGTGGGTGGACCTGAGAGCATTATGTCCAGTGAAATGAGCCAGTTGGAGGGAGACAAGGACCCTATCATCTCACGCATCTGTAGAATCTAATGAACAAAATAAACTGACAAAGTAGAAGCAGACTCATGGGTACAAAGGACAGACTGACAGCTGTCCGAGGGGAGCGGGCTTGGGGGCTGGGTGAAGAAGGTGAAGGAATGAAGCAGAGAAAAGAAAGAAAACTCATAGATACACTGCAGTATGGCTGTTACGAGGGAAAAGGGGGTGAGGGGAGAGCGGAAAAGGTAAGGGGATATAAATGGTGGTGGAAGGGGACTTGACTTCGGTGGTGAACACACAACATGATATACAGATGGTATATTATAGAATTGTACACCTGAAACCTATGTAATTTTATTAACCAATGTCACCCAGTATTTTCAATAACATTTTTTAAAAGAATTTTAATATACTACTTAGGATAACAATTCATTTCTGATCAATTTATCTTCAAGAGGGGTTAAATGTTTTTTAAGTGTGGGTTTGTTGAAGTTAATTATAAAATTATAAAAACTTTACTATAATAAACAAGTTTATTTTCTTCTCTTCCAAAGAGGACAAAAAAAAAAGAAAGGAATGGCTTTGTCGAGTTTTGTGCGGTTGTCTCCACTGCTTAAATAGTCTACGAGGAAAACACTGGCAGAGTCAGCTGCCCAGTTATGAGTCTCTTGCAAGTACAGGGAACCTAAAAGTTTGCTTTTATCTTCCAGATTCTGAAATCCATTGTATTTATAATTCACTCATGTTCCCCCATTTGCTGTTCTTCACTAACCAAGTACCCGGTCAATGAGGTAATGACTTTTCCTGTATAAAATCACATAAAGATCCCAGATATACCAAGAGGGTAGTGCACACATGTATACATGTAAGCAATTTAAGGATACTTTGTGAAGGTACATGCTGATATTACAAGAGTTTTGTACACACACATGTAAGCAGATTGGCCAGGGCTGGGACGGTGGGCAGTGATTAATCAAGGAGGACTTTCTGGAGGAGTCAATTTCTGTGTCAGTGTTAGGAGGAAAGAATGGTATAAGCGAGTCATATAAACATTTATTATTATTTTTATCCTTGGTGAGACCGTTGATGTTTCTATGGGTAACCATTAGCGATTGTTAAAAAATCAGTTTCTGCTCTCTGTCTCTTCCCCTCACTGTGGAAGGCGCGACAGAGCTGCCTTCGCTCAGAGCAGCTCCATTGTAAATCTCCTGTCCTGTTTTTTGTTTTTTTGGTTGCAGCTTTTATTTTTGCCTGGAGCCTCCAATTTCATATGTTTTTCATTTCCACTCAGAAGACTTTGCACTGTTATTGACTGAGAACATCTGGTCTACTAAGGCTTTTTATTTTTAACCTTTTCATTTGCCCCATGTTCCAAACCATGAAGAGCCTGTGCTCTCTGATCTGGGCTGGGCGCCACTGTCCGCGCATGTGCGGCGGTGGGAAGAACGTGGGATTCGAATCAGAAGACCTTGGTTTGAGTCCAGCTCTTTACCAGTCTCAGCTGTGCGACCTTAAGTAAGACCTTCAGCCTCTCTGAACTTCTGTTTCCTCCCTTGCAACACAAGTTAAATAAGGATAACAGTACTTCCCACAGAATTACAGTAAGGATTAATTTCAGTCACATGTGTTGTATAAATTTAACTTTTTAAAAATGTTCAGTGTTATAATTCTACTGGCACCGCGATGGAAACTTGGCTGCCAAGAATCCCTCCTGTAAGGTCTTCTTCAGTTCCTGGAATGCTTTCATTGTAGACGGTTAACCACACGGAAAACCAATTTTTCCTCCGCAGATGGTCTTTACCATTCCCCCAAAGTGTCTTCATGTGCAGTTCCTCAAGACGTAAGTGGCAGTGTTTTTAAGGGGTTGTTTCCTAAGATCAGTAGTGCATTATGTCAAAATTGCACAAGGATTCAACATTATTGTTGAAAGTCTTTATTATTTTTATTACTAAAGTGTAGTGTAGATGCTCTGGTGTCTGTACATGTGACCCTCATTAGGGAGCCATTTGTAGGAAAAGTAGTTCTCTTTAAACACTGAAGTCACACCCTGGGGTTGACAGCCACCCTGCGAGGTGCATGTGGGAACTGAGATCTGTTAGGGAAAGTGTAGATGTGACACACCCACGTCACACTCACTCTTGGGACTCACCATTAAACGTCCTTCATGGTCATGTTTCTTTCTGTTTCTTTCCCTTATTACTCTCCTTGTTGGCAAACCACTCCCAGGCTCAGTGGCTTGTACGAGCCATCGTGTGCTCTCGCTCCTGCTCCTGCAGGTCGGCTGGGGTCAGACCGCCCAGGCTGGACTCAGCAGGGCCGTGTGGTTTCAAGGTGCAGGTTCTTCTGGGCTTGGCTCCTTGCTGCAGGTTAGGTGCAGGTCTGCCCCACAGAGGAGTATTCTGGGGCCGAGGTGCAGGGGCTGTCATGGAAATGACCAGAGGCACGTCCAAGTGCCCGGGAACATGTTATGCCCCGTATTGCATTATGCCTGCTAACATCTCGTGGGCAAAGCCGGTACCATTGCTATCTCTATCTCTATCTCTGTCACCTATCCTGCTTACCATAAAGCCGAATCATATGGCCGAACTCAATGTCAAAGGGGCTGAGAGGTATACGCCTTCCATGTTGGGGTGGGGAAGGTAAGTATTTTTGGTCAATGATCTAATCGACCACCATTGCCAAGTGCGTATGTTGAGTTCCTGTAAGTGAAATGCATATGTATGGTGCAAATCTACAGTACAAGCAGAGGCCCAGTGCCCCCCTACAAAGGCCATCCTGACGTAACACATAGAGGACAATGGTCACAGGGTGTTGCTTCCATGCAGATTCTTTTCCACTGTGAAAAAAAGATAAGAAAAGCTATAGGTTTTACCGGTTTGCCTTGGATGTAGCTATATTCTACTGTTCCTCCCCCTTTCCAGAAAGCATATCTATCCTGGTTTATTTTAAAAAGCAAACCAGTCTTCCACTTTGGACTGTAGGTACAATTAGCAATTAATAGCCTTTGATAAAGGTCACACTGATGGCAGCGTGCCATGGCTAAGGACCACAGCCAGATTCCACGGGCCACTGACCAGTGTGTCTGCACAGGGGACTACAGAATGAAGTTCAGGAAACATGACCTGGGTTTTTTTTAATTGACATTTCATCAGTCTTATTTAGAAAGGAAAGCACGTTTGTAGGAGTACTCAAGACAGGAGGCCCATGTCAGGTCTTCAAATAAATGGGTGTTTAAATGTAAAACACTGACAACCTCAGAGAGTGTGACAGATAGAAAAGGTGCAGATGGACAAACTGGCTAATGGGGGTCGCCAGATAGGACCTCTCTTCTCTTCTCTGAGGCGTGTGTTAGAAGAGTCCCAGTTTTTGACCAAATGCAAAAGGTTAGAAGATAATCAATTACAAATAGAAATTTGATGGACTTTTAAAAAATTTAAGCTAGAACTTAGAGGGGAATCCTGATTTGAACTTTACTGGTGAGATATACCTTCCTTCATACCCCAAACACACCCAAACAATAAGTAAGATTATGGGATGGTTACCAGGCAACTAGTAAAGCTATCTTCTGTGTTTCTAGTAGGAAATAATACTCATGTCAAGCATAATGTATCCTATTGCTAAGCAAACCACCTTTTTCAATTGATGGCAGATGGAAAGGCCCTAGCTCTATGTCACCTACACTGCGAAGGCAAGTGTTCTGGAATAGGCAGTACACGCATCAATACTGAAATGTGGAGAAATATTCGTCATATATTTAGGGTTAGTGCTGTTTAAACTGCAAAATACAATCCTAAGCAAGCCCCAGAATAATTGTTAAGATACTTTGAGGAGTTTAACAAGTTTCCTTCTGGTTATACCCAACATTCTGGCCGTGCAATGCTTTAGAAATGATGTGTCGGCAAAAAATGGGGGGAGGGGATGGCATAGAAAGAAGAGTGGCCTCCGTCCTGTCTCTTTATGGGAGAAGCCCAGGCAGAAAGGTAGAAAGACAACCCCTTGACTCTTGTTGTTTTAACTGTTCTAAACCGAGTTAATGGATCACTCTATAGGAGGCAAGAGTTCAGTTTTGATGTGTCGGTGATGATGGTGATGATGATGATGGAGCTGATTTACTGAATATGTGCCCTGGTGAGTCGAGTCATTTGGATTCTAACAGAAGTCCATTGAACTCTGAAGCCTGTTCTCCTTCCTTTAGACTCAGCTGCCTCTTCCTGACAGAAGAATCACCACTGAGAAATGACAAAGGCTGAGGGAAATAGAAACTCACTATTAGTCAAATGCTGCTATAATCACTAATACAGGCACGATCCATCAGTGGATGCTAAAATTAATGGGCGAAAGTTTGAAGAGAAGCAAGATAATTGGTAGCACCACAGTACCTTCTCATCCAACGACACTTATTAATTACAAAGGGAACAATTGTAACTTTACAGCAGAAAAAGTTGGCCGACACCTCCTCATCCAACTGACCAAGGTTAACCTCACTAGTAATGGGACATGGACCTTCTGTGTCCCTGACTGTGGTACAGAGAAAGGTATCACCTTTTTGTATTCTTGCCTACAATGTACCATCTCTAGCTAATCATGAAAAAGCCAAATTGAGAGAGAATCTACAAAATAACTGACCTTTAAAAGTGTCAAAGTCATGAATAAGGAAAGATTCAGTAATTATTGTAAATTGGAGGATATTAAGGAAACATAACAATTTAATGCAATATGGGATCCTGAATCGGATCCTAAAACAGAATAAGGATATTCATGGAAAAACTGGCAAAGTTGTAATAAGGACTGTAGTTTAGTTAATAGTATTGAACAACATTATTGATTATTTTCCTGGATTTATCATTGTGCTAAGGTTATGTAAGATGTTGATATTTGGGGAAGCTTGGTAAAGAATGTACAGGAATTCTCTTTACTATTTTTGCAAATTTTCTGTAAGTATGAAATTATTTGAAAGTAAAATTTTAGAAAAATAAAGAAAAAGAATGGCATAGTTTAAATTATTATAATAGAAACTAGGAGTTTTATTGTGTTATAAGTCACCATTTTATCAAATAAAGACCATTATCATCTCTTGTTTACCTATTAAGAAACAGAAATTTCTAGAATTTTAAAAATAGCTAATCTCTTGGCAATGAATTTCAAACCACACAATTCTGTTTAGCACTAAACTGTCCGCTGGTATTTCTTTCTTTTGATGCTGTCCTGTGGATTTTGGACTTTTTCTACAAACTAGGCTATATGAACAATAACTCAAATCAGAAATAAGCCAGTTTAAGAACATTTAAGAACACTTCCGTCCTAAGCCCAATTTGCTTGCCTCTCTGGGCCTGTCCTGACCCTGCAGTAATTACCTGGTCTTTACAATCACCACCCTCCAAGGTAAAAGAGTCAGCAAGGGCCATTCATCAGTGAGTGTGCTTGGCACCAACGGACTGAGCTGGTTGTTCCCAGGCTCCAGGAGGTGTTTCAGTGGTCTCTGGGCTCTGCAAACCTCCCAACAAAGATTCTGAGCTATTTCTGGGTCCTCCTGGCCACCAGTGGGGAGTGGCTTGCAGCTGGGATCTGCTCCCCATCAGCGTCCACAGACACTGTATTCCCAGTGCACTTCAGTCAGGACCCAGTGTCATTCAGCCCAAATCCACACGGAGTGTAGACAACACCATGGGGAGAATGGTTTCTAGAAAACTGAGGTCCTTGAGGTCTAGCGAAGACTCAGGCAGAAAACGTGTGCAGCTTGACAAGATCATAGAGGAGCTGTTGTCTGCTCAGAGAAGGAGGCGGGTGGTCTTCCAGCGTGCTCTGTTCAAGAGGTGGTGCATCCCTCTCATGTTCTCTTCTTTTCCATCTGCACAGCAATGGACATTATTCAATGTTGTAATTGACTGTGACTCCGGCCTTATCTGAGTCATGTCTGAGTCATCCTGAGAGATAATTTCCCATCAACTGCCCCCCAGGGCTCCTCAATTAGGACAGATGTGGACATCCTAGTTTCTTGTTTCTCTGCCGCTGCTCCCCAGGAGCACGACCACCCACAAACAGCTCACTTGCTCGGCCCTCGTGAGCCCGTGACTTCCCCAGCCCCGATCTTTGGACCCTCGCTGGGGCTGTAATTCACTACTAGATGCTCATATGTTGGGGTTTGAAGATGGCATTAAGTGCTTGGTTGTGTATTGAGTACATACTCCTATAAACATTTGAGTGCCTGTCAATATAAAAGGGAAGACTTCCATTAAATTACACAAATGAATATAAATATTTTTGCTAAATATTAGCCAACATTATTGAATATTTATTATACATTAAGCATTGTTTTATGTTTCTTACCTTGTACCAGCTAATTTAATTGTTAACAATACTGAATATAGGTACAACTGATATTATCCCCATTTGACAGTTGAAAAAACTGAGGCACAGAAAGGTTTCCCTTAGTTATTACAGCTAGTGAGTGAGAGCAGCAGGTCAGGAACCCAGGCGATATGGTCCAGGGATGGTGCTCTCGGTCACTACGATGAGCTGCCCTTTCCCTAGGTTTGTATTCTGCCACATAGAAGAAAGGATGGGCTTCCTTGGGTGCACATTACCAGGGAAAAAATAATTCCTTTTCTCTTAGGTTCTCATGAAGACTTGTTATTCTTTACTTATGAAGCATCCATGTCTTATGAAGCTCATATAAAGAAGCTAAAGCCAAGTGAGCTGGAGCAGAATTCAGGACAGTGTGGAGAGACATGTGAGTGAGGCATGGCTATGGTGTGTGAATTCAAATGCCACCTTATAGCAAGGTTTTAGATAAGATTCACTTGACATATATTTACTGAGCATCTACTAGGTGCTGGACACTGTTTGAGGTGCATGAGCTGTCTCAACGAACAAAAATAGACACAAATCTATGTGGAGCTTATTATTTTCTAGAGGGAAGAGAGCGACAATACAGGATAACCTGAAAATAAATACACAGATATGTATTAGAGCACCATGGAAAAACTAGAGATACTGCAGAGTCAGGAAGGTAAGAGGTGCTAGGCAGGGACAGATGGGGTTACCATTTAAAATAGGGTGGTCAGGCTGGTCTCGTTGAGGAGATTAAAGAATTAAAGAGAGGAGAGAATTAGCAACATAGAAGAGAGCCGGTAGCCATGGCTGGTGTGGCTCAGCTGGCTGAAGTGTCATCCCATAACCAAAAGGGTGCAGGTTCGATTCCAGGCCAGGACACATACCTAGGTTATGGGTTCAATCCCCAGTCGGGGTGCAGACAGGAAACCACCAGTTGATGTTTCTCTTTCACATCAATTTCTCTCTCGCTCCCTTCTTCTCTCTCTAAAATCAATGAAAAAGTGTCTGCAGGTGAGGATTAAAAAAAGAAGAGGAAGAAGAGCTAGTAAAACGTCCTGGGTGGAGTGTGCCTGACCTGTTCAGGAGCGTCCAGGAAGCCAGCGTGCTGGAGTGGAGCGGTGGGAGGGGGGAGAACAGCGCTGTGGTAGGGGTCAGCCCTGCAAGGTCGTGAGGGTCAGGTTGGGGCTGAGGAAATGAGGAGCCACCCAGGGTTTTGAATTTTCTTTCTAAAGTAACACTTTGGCTCCTCTGTTGAGACTAGACTTTGTGGGGCTAAAAATAGAAACAGGAAACCTATGGGGAGGTCATTCGTGTCATCCAGGAGCAAGAGAAGATGGTGACTCAGTCTGGGGGGAGCAGTGGAGGTGGTGAGAAGGGCTGGAGTTGGGACTCCATTTCCAAGGTCAAGCCAACAGAGTTTGCAGATGCAGTGGATGTGGGGTGTGAGTGAAAGAAGAGACAAGGGTGATGCCAAGATTCTTAGCCCGAGCACCTAGAAGGAAGGACTTTGGTCAACTCAGACGAAGGGGACTAGGGGCGAAGCAGGTGTGGTGGCAGTCGGAGGGGGGATCAGGAGTTTTGAATGTGTTACATTTGAGATCCTGGGTAGACATCCATGTGCCAGGAAAGCAGTTGAATTTGAGTCTAGAGCCTGGAGGTGAGGTCATGGGCAGGATGATGGTGTTTAAAGCCAAGGGGGATGAGACCATCAGGGGAGGGAGTGTAAGTACTAAAACATTAAGACGTCAGAGAAAAGGAGGAACCAACAGAAGCTTTGGGGAAGCAGTGAGGTGAAACCAGGAAGATACCAGGACAGTGGGTGTCCCGGAAGCAAAGTGAAGAAAGTGGAGCAGGAGGACCAGGGGCCAACTGGCTAGTGCCACTGATCGACAAGGAAAGGGGGATGGAGGGTATCGGTAACTTAAAGACATTTCTGTGACATGAGGGCAAAAATCTGCCTGAGGGTGGGTGAAGGGAAGATGGGAGGAGAGGGGACAGTGACTTTTGGTGGCCCTTTTGGGGATTGTTGCTGCAAAGGGACAAAAGGAATGGATATTTCCCAGGAAAAGGAGGATCAGGAGACTTTTTTCTAAGGTGGGGCAAAAATAGCAGGCTTAAATGACTAACAGCTCAGGTCCTGTAAAGAGCATGATGACATCTTCCTGTGCGAGGATTCACGTAGAAAACCCAATAAAACATTACAGCTGGTGTCACGTGGGGATTGGAAGAGGTCGAGTACAACAAGGCAGAAGTGTTATGGGAAGGAGAGATATGGAGGATCAACACGTGTTAAATTCTGGGAATCTGGGGAGAACTAGGTACCAGCCATGTCTAGATCAGGTGTTTGGTATCCGGTAAGCTGTCCAGTGCCTGGTGTGCAGTTGGCATCAGTCCCCCTCCTCTGACAGCCCTGAGGGTCCAGCCTGGTCCTGTGAGGGAAAGAGGTCAACCTCAGCTGGATGTACAGGCCCCACTGTACAGCCAGGAGAGCGAAAGCTAGGACTTCTCGGAATGACAGTGATGGACCTGGCATAGACCTGAGAGGCAGGCAAGAGGACGTTCAAATTTCAGTCTGTCCACCCTCTTGCTGTGTGCACTTGGGCAAGGCTCTGAGCCTCCATTTGCTAATCTGCATGAGAATTATAATTATGACTCTCTTATAGGGCTGTTATAAAAATGCAATCATAGAATAAATGTAAATGTTAACACACTCACGAAGAGGAGCCAGTGAATTGGTTCCCTGCTCCCTTCTAAAACATCAATTAATTTTATTTCCATCTTTAGGTTCTTTTCCCCCTAACAATTCAGAGGCACTTCAAACTCTTGACATTTTAGGCTCTATTTCTTTAAGAGATTTGTTTTTAAGTGTCTAAGAATCAAAAAAAAGAGCACCTGGAAAACAAGCCTTTTCTCCCCATGTTCTAATAACTGTAAAATGGACAAAATAGATCTTTCTAAAGCTCCCCTCATACTTGTTAAGAGACAAAGCCTGCGTTATCTCTGCTCCAGGCTGGCTTTCTGAACAGGCTGTGCGTGCTTGAAGTGAGGGTTTCATGAGTGATCTCTGCTCTTGCTGCTCCCTATCTGTCCTCACGCCCTGACAGCCCAGGTCGACAGCCAGCGCACTCCAGACTATTGGAGTCCCAGGGCTTACTTAGCAGTTGCCATCCAACTTAGTGTGCACGGCTGCTCCTGAAGAACATCAGGAGGGTTGCCCTTCCGGTCTCACAGGGCAGGTAAGGAAAGCACATGCAAGTGGTGGACTTGCAGAAAACACACCCCTTGTTCCTGGGATTGTCCAGAACATTTCTGGGATCTCTTTAAAGAACTTCCTAAAGACAAAAAATTTCCCGGGTCTAAGTGCTCTTCCCAAGGCCACCGTGGTCTTCTTGTTAGTCCTCAATCAGTGAGGATCAAAGGGGGAAAGCAGCTGATAGAAGTAAACAATGTCACTGGCAGTATAAGGTGAAGACAATTGTAGTTACCAGAATGCTTCTTACAGAGAGTACTTGAGGATGCATTTTGATAAAGGTAGTTTGGGTTTGTTAACAGAAGAGTCCCTGAAATTCCCTGTAGGGAAGATGAGTCCAGTTACCCACAAGGGCTTCCAGGTTCTTCTGAGGGAGATATGCAAGTCTGGGCTAGAGCTGAATTGCTGGGTGGTCCCACTGAAGCTGCTGCCTGTGGCTCACTCGCCCTTCTTCACAGGGACCCAGGCAGTGTGAGCGGTGCTGCACTGAAAAATACGTGCCCAGGATGCTGAGACCTCCAGTCTCCCTTACACACCTCCCGTATTTTGGGCAGATAGACTTCCCCTTTCAGGTTGGATATTGGAGGATCCCTCTCCGGCATTTGACCAGCCTGAGAGGAGAGAAAGACCTAACAATATTGGTCTTAAAACTCTTGAAATAGCTACCGTAAGGTTCACAGTCAAGGAGCCCCACTAACACAAACAAATTGACATTGATGTCAATGTCTCAGTATGGGCAGACAATCCAGGCTTCTCGGGCATCTGAAGGGTGTCTGCGATGTGAAGAATAGAAACCAAAGTTATAAAACAGAAAGAAATGGCTTGGAAGAAATAGGGACTACGAGAAAGAAAAAAAGGTAAGAGAGACACATCCAGAAACTTACTCACTCAGGTCCTGAGAGAGAGAAGATACTGCAACCCTGAAACATGAGCAGACTAGTATAGAAAAGGAAATACTAGCCAGAGGGCAAGAACAAAACAGAGCTCTGGTATTTTAATAATGTGATGTCAGAAATTAAAAATTCACTATAAAGATTAAAAAGGAAGTTGGAGAAATCTTTTGCAAAGTAGAACAAAGACAAGGCAAAGAGGAAAGGAAGGAAAATCAATGCCCAGTCCAGGACATTAAATGTCGAAATAACAGGCTTTCTACCAGGGGTGCACGAGGGCAGAGGCGGCACACTGCCACCAGGCACTGGATGGGGACGGTGACTGTGGTCGCCAGCAGACTGAGCGGTGATCGGGGTCGTCTCACCCGCAGCGACCTGCGGTGTTGGCCTCTTCATCCCGGCATCCCTCGGACTGAAGCAGGAGCAACCCTACTGAGTGATTACTTGGTTTGTAAAAGTCTAGGCCTACTGAACAGAAATCTTATTTGGGTCACCACGATTTTTTTTAAAGGCAGTATCACTGTGAAGGGCACCAAATTATGAGTCAGTCCACCAGTCTGAGTTCAACAATGTGCCTGTTGGTGATATCTATTCTGAGACAATGGACCCGGCAGAGCACACAGTTTAGGCCTGACGGCCACCTAGTTTAGGCTGAAGTCCTGGTTGTTGGTGGCCTGGCCTCTTGGCTCACAGGGAAGTTATGGCCAGTCCCCAACGTTGTCTTTTAAAGTTCATTATCTTACGTTCAGGGCTATTTCAAAGAATTGCATGCTGTTGTTGTCGCTATCCTATAATTTATGTTCATTTTGCTTTCACGTACCTCTAGTTTTGTTTATTCTGCTTACACACACACTAAAGTCACACCACTGAGTACACAGCATTTCTCAGGCTAGTGGGAAAAGTCTCCTTGTGTGATCTGTTCCCTTGGCGATCCCCAGTGAGCCACGCCTCCCTGGGGTGGCCGCGCACTTCTCCTGTCCTCTCTCCTGGAACCTGGGCCAGCCTGTGATTCGCTTTAATCTATGGAATTCAGAGTGATGCTGAGCCAGTTTCAGGCCTTACCCTTGGGAAGTCATGAACGCTCCTGCTTTTTTGCACTTTGGGAAAGGCCAGCTGAATACAGGGAGGCTAACTGCACTAAGAGCACCATGTTGTGGGGAAGCCAATGTAACTGCCACGGGAATAGGTCACAGATAAAAGGATTAAACCCAGCTGACAGCCAGAACCAAGGACCAAGAACCAAGACCCAAGACCCTGGGTCACCTGCCCAGCTGGGCTCCGAGCCAGCGGCAGCACTGGTGGAGCCTCCAGCCCTGTTCGGGCCAGCCCCGTGGACAGTGTGTGAAGCAGAGACAAGGTGTTTTCTCCTAGCCCTGTCCACGCTGAGGAATCATGAGTCAATGAATAATGAGGTTATTGTAAGACCTTACATTTGGGAACGGTTTGTTATGCAGGGACAGATAGCTGCATTTCTATTTTTGTTTGTTTGTTTATCTGTTGTGCTTGGCACCTGGGTCTGTGTTGGGCTCCATTTTCTCATGCAGCTGTGAAAAATGCTGATTGTAGTTCTCTTTGCTGCTCTTTGCATGTAATTCTCTGGGCAAGAGCTTCCTCTCTGGGTAGCTGTCCAACCAAGAAAATGTGTCAAATTGCTCAGAAGTTCCAGGGGCCCCATGCCTGAGAGGCTAGGAATCTGGGGGTCAGGACTGTCCAATATTTTTGCTGCCCAGAGTTATGCTGCCCTCAAACTTTGTTGCCCAGTCTGATCTGAGGGCTGGGCGTGACTTCGCTTGACCTTGAGTGCTCTCTGGACATTTTTCTGATCTGCTCTCACTCTTGGTTCTCAATTTGCTCTGTTTCTGATGAAGCCCTCCTTATGCCATCCCCATAGTTTGTGTGGGAAGGAATAGTTTCCCGGAAAAAAGTGTTAGAAAGATGTCCCCTTTGGAATAAACAGACTTCTTCTATGTCCTTTTTAAGCAGTTCCTTTCAAAACCTCCCCTTTCTCACATCTGCTGAAGAAATGACAAAGGGGTCATCTGTATTATATCAAAGGGGCATGGCAATGTTTGAAGTCAGCTGCTCTCCTCGCCTACCACTCCTTGTATTCCATCTTCCTCAGGGATGGGAGGCCCTGCCCACCCATGGGCCCCCCTCAGTACCCTGACCACTCTCTCTTTTCTCTCGGGGAAGCTCAGGGCACCCTTTACATGCTGAGAGCCGGGTTGTGCTAGGAGAAAGGAAGCTGGTGCCTTGGTGCAGGGAGAGGAGCACTGATTTTAGGCCAGACCAATCAGGACCAGAATCCCAACTCTGATGTTTCTCAAGCTGCATGACCTTAAGCATGTTCCTTAAACTCTTGTGAGTTTCCTTACCCAGAAGCTATGATCCATAAGGCCTACTTCATAGGGTTTGTGTTAGGGTTAAAAAGAACGTATATCAAGAACAGAGTGGGTGCTCAAAGAAAATGATAGCAATAATAAAGATGATGATGATGGATTCTAGAGAAAGAAATAGGGGTCAGAGAGCTCTCGAATACTTCGTTCTATTAGGCCTACCTCTCGGAGACAGACAGACAGAAGAGGATGGGGGAAGGGAAAGAATCTGGAATGAAGAACCAAGGCGTGCCCTGGTTTGCGCATCAGCTGGCGGTTTGCAGGGTTGGGCTGAGCAGTGGGGACTCTGCACTGGCCACTGCACACTGGAGTTGGGTGTCCCTGACTGCCAAGGCATCCTGGTGCTGCGGGATTGGATCAGTCACGGTGACATGCAGCTGCTGGGCCCTCCCAGCTCACCCAAACAAGTTGTTAAATTTTTTTGGAACTTTGTTAGCCAGCTGTCACACAGCCATTGTATGGGGTCGGCCAAAAAGGCTGTTTTGTTTTTCTCCATAAAATAAAAGACACATTTTTCATTTTCACCAATAACTTTATTGATTTGGATATTTTGAGTATGTCAGCTGTCTCCCATGTGGTATAACTTTGATTTTTCTTAATTAACATCTCAATTTGATTGCTATCAACTTCAACTGGTCTACCCGGCTGTGGAGTATCATCCAGGAGAAATCTCCAGCACGAAACTTTGCAAACCACTTTTGACACGTTTGATCAGTCACAGCACCTTCTCCACACACTGCACAAATCCTCTCTTGTGTTTCAGTTGTGTTTTTGCCTTTCTTGAAATAATAAAGCGTAATATGCCGAAAATGTTGATTATTTTCTTCCATCTTCAATATTAAAATGGCTACACAAAAATTCACCAATTTTGATTTTTTTAAGTGCACACTGCTATGAAAGCTGTCACAATACGATCTAACAAAACTGTCTCAAATGAAGTGAAAGACATCTAAGTGCTAGGAGAGCCATCTTCTGGAAAAAAAACAAACGAACTTTTTGGCCAACCCAATAAAAGTTAACATAAAAGTTAAGTCTTCAATCTTTCAATCATCACTTTCTAATTACTTACTGTGTTTCATATCATCAGTGTTCATGAGATTATTTACATCTGGGACCAATACCGTAGAAACATTGCACCATCTCGACTCAACTTAGTGCTCGTGGTGTCACAGTGGTGACTTAAAATGGGCCACAGTGTGGGTATTTCCACCGCAAAAGTTGGCAAGCACTACCAGTTAGGGCATTTAAAAACCTTTACCAGCTCTCCACTGAGAGAAGACAGGGTCGAGAGGAGCAAGTGGCAAGAAAAGCGTTTCATTCTTCTGCAGCTCAGGTTGTGCTGGTTACATTAATCCAGAAACTCCCGGTGAGTAAAGAAAAGAAAAGAAAAGAGGAGTGGAGAGCAGCGAGGCTGTGCCGTGCCCCGTCTCCTGAGCTGTAGGGCGCTATGCCCTCTTGCTCCTCTCTGTGCTCACTGAGCTCACTGAGCACCCACCCTGACAAGCCCGCAGCCGCCGACGTCTGTACAGCAGTGGCTGAGGAACCGCTGGGGAGCGTGACCTGCAGCCTCCAGCCCCGCGCACTGTGCTTGCTCCGCACTGCACAACCTAAGGGTGCCGCTGCACCGCATGGCCCCTGGTCGGGGAAGGCTGATCTCTCAGCCTAGACCCCTGGTGGCACTTGCTTCATTCCTCTCATTCCTCTGACACAGCATGAAAGGGAGACAGACACCTTCCTGCTCCCAGACAATAAAATTAATTCTCTGGGGGGCAGGTCAAGGCCAGCCTGCCTTTCACTTTAATGAGTGATAATAACCCGACACTGCACAGCAACACCAGGTGCCACCACACCACACAACAGGCGGCCAGACTGCACCATCAGCTGCGACGGAGAGCTGGCTCAGAGGAGCTGTCATGGGCAATTTGCAGGTGCTACTTAGAGCCCTGAGGGTGCCCGAGGGTGAGGAAGACACGGCATGGACAGGGGACAGGCGATGGCGTGTCTTCCCTAGAACAGAAGTGCACTCTTATCTTTTGCAGTGTTCCAACAAATACAGGTGACCTTTTCCATATGCTTTTCTCATTTCCCCAAGTCTCCAAACAGTGTGATCCTTCCTTCTTGCCTTAGGTAAGTCTCTGTTTTGCCCTGCGGTTGCTCTCTGCAGATCAGCCCAGTGATTAAGAGCTGTGGCCGCTGGGGCCAGACAGTGGAGTTCAGATCCTGCTGTCACTTCCCGTCTGTGCCAGTTTCCTCGTCTGTGACATGGGAGTGATATAACTGCACGTGCAATTATTGTGAGTTAAATGAGTTATACGTGTTAGGTACTGAGTTAAATCACTCAGACGCTGTGTGAATTGGAAGGGCTCAGACCTGTCTGTTACAATTATTCCTTATTTATTTTCAGGTGAGGATGTTGCAAACCCCCCACCCCTTCTTCATTCTTTTCCCCTCTCTCTAGGAATCTCTTTGTTTGAATGTTATAAATTAACCACTAAAAAGAGGAAAAAGTATTGTCAATTTTTTTCCCCTAATGTCTTACATAAATTTGAGGCCATTATCATCTACCCTTCTGGCCCGAATTTGCAGGCAGTTTTCAAATGAAACGCAAGGTTGCAATGTAGTGACATTGACCTTAAGATTTCAGTCTTGGAGACATTTTATCTGACATGCCCTTATTTAAACCAGTTTGGCCAATCAACTCTTTCCTGCTCACAAAGAACTGTTCACAGGTGCAAACTACTGAAGAATGGTCACCTCAGGGTGTCATCCTATGCAGAGAGCCTTGTGATGGGGAGGCTCCTTCCAGAGGTGGCCAGATGTGGGGATCAGCCTCGCCCCCTTGCTTACTTTCAGACTGCCCTCTGTCCACACCCTCTGCCTGGGCCTCTGCCTTCCTCTTCCTACTTGGAACCATAGTTTGTCACTGTGACATTCTACATGCAGCATCTGTCTGTCTGCTTTTGTTTTGTTTTAATGGAAGCAAGAATGGAAATAAAGTCATCTCTGAAACGTTGTAATGCATTTACACTCCCCCTCCCGACCCAGACCTTTATCAAATCATGAGCTTGGAGCAAAGTTAGCGAGACTTGAATTGCAAATGCGGAGAAAGGTCTGCAAAAAAGGCTGAGAAATGGAAGGAAGGGATGACTACTAAAGGTCCTGCACATTTAGCACACTGAGCAACTGAGCGCGTCATTTCTTAGCTGAAGAAAAGGGTCCGCAGAGGGAAAAGGGGGGAAGTACGAGCACTGTGTGTACCAGTTAGGAAGTGGGCAGGGGACCCCGGGGTCAGCGTGTTCGAGTTCCCATGCAAGCTCCTTTCTTGCCAGCCCTGTAACCACAGTCACTTAACATCCTCAGAGCCTCATGTTCCCATCTGCCAAATGGTATCCATGGGTGTTGCTAGAGTTAAATGCCACAATCACTGTAGTTACAAGCCCTGGCTTAGAGCCTGTCTTAGTTCACATCTTGGCTCTATCCCATACTCACCAGCTGTGTAATTCTGGAAAAGTTGCTCAGTCTCTCTGTGCCTCAGATTTTCACCTGTAAAATAGGGTTGATAATAGTAACTCCTAATGACAGGATAACATATGGGTTTGTCCGCGCATACCTGGCACCTAGTGTGTGTTAGATGCTGTTCTGCCTTTAGTCGTAGGTGCTTCCACCTTGATTTTGTAAAGTGCCAGCAGACACCAGACGCAGCCAGCACTCAGTTATGTTGCCAATTATTAAGATGCTGATTTTTCTATCATAAAAGTAATACTGCTCTTTTTTAGAAAATTTAAACATAGGGAAAGGTAGAAAGAAAAATTAATCTTTTTGGACTGACTACAATAAACTTTTGCTAAGATTTTTTCTCAGAGTGTTGCTCTGAATGATTTTGTATTGCATCTGCGTGCATTTCCCCGTGTTATTATAAACTCTTTGTAAACACCGTATCAATAACTGTAATGATGGGCCATCGATTATGTGCATGCTACTCTAATTTACTTGAACATTCTTGCCTGAATTCATGTTGTTTTTAATTTTTCAGCATTACAGATATGCTGAGATGCACGACTTCATGCACAAGACTTCTCACCTCATATCTGAGGTTATTGCTTCAGGAGAGGTTGTGAGAAGCCCGAGAACTAGGTCATAGCCATATGTATTTTAGAGTCCTTGCGTGTTGCCCGATTGCTCCCCGAATGAGTTATAGGATGTAGAAGTACCATCAAAGTGTATAAAAATGCCTCCTTTGTAGCACGGGGCTTTGTCACTTTTAAAAACTTGTTTCAATTTTTAAGCAATGACCCTCAGGGCTGCAGGGAGTTGTGCGTCTTTAATATTCATGCGTTTTAAGTGTTTTTCTGTGTACGTTTTTAAACTTTTATCTTTTTTACTAAGTTGTCTGTTCATGCCCTCTGTCCGTGTTTCTCTACAAATCGTAGAATGTTTCTATTGTGTTTTGTGTGAGTTCTTTATACAAGGTCTGGCAGTGTGGTTGGCAGGGTGCGTGAATGTCTCGCACGAGAGGGACAGCAATTTGAACGTTTCCCCTAAAATGTCATGTGGTGTGCTGGAGTGTGATGTTGTGATGTTACAGAATGACATGCTTATGATTTTGTAATAAAAGATTTTGTAATAAAAAAGGGGCCTTATTTGTGCCGGACCCTCTATATTGAATGATACCAATCTTTTCCCTGTCTGTGAATATTTGTCCCCAAGCTATATTTTATCTTGGTGGTTGTTTTGACAGGAAGAAATGTCTTTTTTAAAAAAAAATTGTTGTGTAATCTTTATTTTGTGTGTGATTTGTTCCATTAATTAAAAACTTACAGGTCAGTATTCTGGGTCAGTTGGGGGTGAAGGGGGAGAATCTTGTTTGATGGCTGGCAAATGTAAATTTCCCTTAATTCTTTAATCTACTTGGAGTTAAAGATATGTTGGTATGTAATATGAATTAAGGCTTGGAATTGATTTTCTCTTCTAATTCGTTAACTGACTGTTCTAATGTCATCTGTTGAATAATTCTTCCATTCCCCATTGATCCAAGATAACTTTCTTATCATAAATTAAGTTTTTATACATTCTAGGGCTATCCTTTCTTTCCTATTGATCTGCCTGTTCATTTCTATGCCAATGCCATGGTGTTTTAATTATAGTTGAGGGTATTTTAAGTCCACTATTTCGAGAGAGAGCCCAGCAGAGCCAGAACAATTATGCGGACGTGAAGATATAGGCAACAGATACTTTTGAACGCCTATTAATTTTGTTCTCCTTGCCCAACTTTGGCCCTGAACATGTCACAGCATGATTGGTATTTGTGGAAAGGAGAAATTCAGTGATGTAGACATGTTCCCGAAGGGCCTCCCGTGCATTAGATCCCCCGGACAGGCCTCAGGTGGGTACCACTGTCCTTTGCCTCTGACTCTACCTTTTCTGTATTCCCCCATGGCCTCCAGAAGGAATAGCATCTTTTTTCACTTCTTGAAGGGATGCTAATCATCTATAATGTTGACATCTTGAGATCAGATGGGCCCATGTGACTAGCTCTGGTCAAGGAAGGTGAGTGGTAGTGACATGTGTCACTATTGAGAAGAAACTTAAAGAACCAACACACGGTTCACCAGGTTTCAGACAGAGCCTGCTCTGTTAGCCTGGGCCCCCCAGTGGGGACAGCATGGAGGAGAGGTACAGCCTCAATGATTCTGTAGAATGAATGATAAATTAATCCTTATTGTTGTAAGCTGCTGTGTTGGGGGGTCATTTGTTATAGCATCATGACTTAGCCTATCCTGACTGATTGCAGGCATCACAGTATTCCACAGTTGGCATGGCATGAGCCTTGACTGATCAACATGCATGCCCGCCAGGGCACGATGGAGGTGTATCTAGCATGATCGCTAGTCTTGTACCTCAGTCAAGTCCTCTCGTCCCCTCTTCTTTAAGGTGACTTTGCATGTCTCAAACCTCATTTATTGGGTATTGATTTTCTAACTTAGATTTTATAGTCCTTAGTGATTCCAGCCCCTCTCCTCTATTACCAATGATGTGCTCTGCTGTGCTGGACAGTAGACAACCTTATATTTTATGGTTTCAGCCCTGTTTATTGTGCCTCCTCCTTGAGATTGGAGGTCCTAATGGGCATGGTCAATGTTCATGCAACTTCTGTCCCTTCGCAGACTACAACGCCATACTGGACCGTCCTTCATTCATCCACGAATATGTATTAAGTGCATTTCTGTTTTCAAAGCCCATGTGTGGGCTCCCATTGTACTTTGTTATTTATCATAAGGCTTTGCTGCCCCTCACTGAACAGACCTGCACAGATGACTGGGGACTAGACACATGAGTAGGGAAGAAGGGTTTTGGCTTCCTCCCCAACACGGGGGAGGACGGTAAAGCCCAGTGACCACAAGGCTTGGTTTCTGGGATCCAATCGCCCTGGATTCTTAGCTCCTCTTATGAGGTCTGTGATGGGGGCAACTTATTTTATCTCCATCAGCCTCAGTTCCCTCATCTGTAAAATGGGCTTCTTTGTAGAGATTAGATGAGAAAATATGTGTAAAGTGCTTAAGCACAGAAGTGATTCACGCAGTTATTTTTCTTTTTCTTTAATGCTAGTGTAGCCTGGATGTCTTGGGGGATTCTCTGTTCCTGGCTGGCGGGTTCGATCTGGCACAGAGTCCCTGCATTGCTGCCCAAGGCTCCGGGGCTGTCCTCAGTTCATGGCCTGTCTTCTAGCCTTGGAATGGCCACTTAGCCTCCCTTGTTCTCAGATTTCTCCCGCTAAAATGGGACAGTGTGAGTGTCTGCCTCACAGAGTTACCGTGAGGGTCAGGAAGTTTATGCACACAAAGCCACTAGAACCACACCTGACATATGATAAGCAGTCAGTAAGTGTGCACTGTTGTTACTCTCCATTTCCACATTTTGTAAGCGTGGCAGTTTTTACTGACTCTTAGGCATCCATCCCCTCTACCTTGCAGGCTCAATTCCATTACATTCTGCTGCCTTCCACAGCCCATGTTCCCCTCGCTGGCCCCCTGAGCCTCCTGGAGACATAAGGTCCGATTCAGCTGCTCCCGCTATTTCTCTTCTGGGGAATAACCTTGCCAGACCAGTTTACTCCCAACCCTAAATCTGGGGAAATAAAATTTCCCCATTTTTTGTTACCATTTAAAATGCTACTAAGAAAGGGTGGAAGGCAAGGGAAGACTTACTGTCTTGGTCCAAGGGCAGGATAGCAGGATATGCAGTTGGTATGATTTTTGCCAACAATTACTGTCCCATGTAGCAAATCTGTTTGTGCCCATCAACATTGCAATGGTCTCCCATCATTTGGTTCTGCAAGTCATTGCAAACATCCATTTTCGATGGGATTTCTACCCCTGGGGTAAAATCCTGGCTTCTCCAGTTTGGGTAACCTTGAACATGTTCATAATTGTCTTTCCTCAGTCTCCTCATTTAAAAGTGGGCATAATGACACCTACCTTGCAGGGCTGTTGAAAGCGTCAGAGTAGCGTATGTAATGGCGGGCCAGTTGGGCACAGCCAAGAGTTACAGAAATCAGGAATCCAGGCAGGGACCCCCTGGTTAATCCATGAGTGAGTGAGGATACATCTGGCTCAGGGCAGGAATTCCCTCCTCTCCCCAAACCTGGGCCTGGCCTGGGGGTCTGTGTCTGCAGGAAGAGGCGTCTCTTTCCTGTTTTCCCAAACAGGTCCCATGGTCTTGGTGGGGATGGAGTGGACTGTCATTGTAAAATGCTGAAGACTGCCCGGCTTTGAGATGATGGTCAGGAAATTATAGTTGTTATCAGCCTCAGCAAGCCCATATGCCGAAATTATGAACCTACTGTTTTTAAAGTTTCCACCATTTTGGGAAAAGGGAGGTGGTTTCCATTTTTAAATGACTGGTAATCTTGGTTCCTTCAAGGATAAGAAATGCCAAGAACGTGTGGTTCCATACAAGCTTAGGCAGCTTATTGATCATGAAGCTTCATGTTTGACTAACCCAAAGGCTTTGCCAGGAAGGGGCCACAGGTGCAGGTTTGGTCTTGCTGCCATCCCGAGAATTGCAGAGGCCAGAGTCTGGTCCAGCATGGGGAAGGGGAAACTACTTCCTAAGTCAGGTGCAGCCTAGACACCCCTCTCTAGGTGTGCTACCACGAGGTGCTGGGGCTGGTGTTGGCAGGAAGAAACCTGACCCCGAGGATACAAGAAAGAGTGAGCAAGAGCCACTGTCACCTGTGAGTTACTGTGGCTGCTCAGTCCCTGCAAGTGGGCAGTGAGGGATGGTGTCAGCCTTCTGTCACTGGTTTTCGGGTGTGGGACAGGTGAGCTTCAGAGGGCGACAGACTTGCCTGGTGAAAGGAACCCTGCCTGAGAGAACGGGATCTCCTGCTGCGATTATGATGAAAAAAGAAAGGGTCCACATTTTTTCTTCCGTAGTTTTATCTGGGGGATTATTTTAGATTTATAGAAGAGCTGAGGCAATAGCACAGAGCTTCTATAACTCAGCTTTTCCTAATGTTAGTATCTTCCATTGCCACGGTACATTTGCCAAAACCAAGATAGGAACGTCGGTGTGTGCTATTAACGAAAGGACAGTCCCTTCTCGAGATTCATCAGTTTTTCCATGAATGGCTTTTTGTCTATTCGAGCACTACTCCAGGGCGGCACACTGCATTTTCTTGTCATATCCTCTTAGACTCACTCAATCTGTGGCAGATGCTCAGTCTCTCATGTCCTTTACACTTTTAAAGAGCATTGGTTAATTATTTTGTAGAGTGTCATTCAATTTGAGTTTGTCTAATACTTTCTAATGACTGGACTGGGGCTGTGTATTTTTGGCAGGAATACCAGACAGGTGAAGTATCCTTCACATCTCATCAAGTTCGGGGACAAACAGTACCAACATGGCTACTCACTGGTGACGCTACCCTTGATCACTTGGTTAAAGTGGTTTGTAGCTTGTTTCCCCACAAAAGCTGCCTTTCTCCCCTCTCACAGTCTGTTTTTTAGACGTGAATCCAGCCCACACTCGAGGAGAGAGAAGTTAAACTCCATCTCCTGACCTAGAGGAAGAAAATCAAAGAGTTTGCGGACAGATGTTAAAATCACCACCGTAATCAGTCAATATTTTTGATGAAATACTTTGAAGCTTTGCAAATACTCCTGTATAAGAGCTTCCCCCACTACAGTTTCTACTGGCCCATGGATTTTGCATGCACTGTGAACATTGTGGGGTTCTGATGCTGATTCTCTCTTTCCATGTAAGGGCCCTTATTGTAATCACATTCTCAGGGCTCCTGGGGCAGCATGGAGAGCTGCATGCAGAACATGAGAAAGGGAGAGGAATTAGAGATGTCCCCAGGTTTTGGACTCTGGGGGGGCAACGGGAAAGGAGGAGATTTGGAGGCGGATGATGATGGTTTCAAGCTGGAATATTTGGAGTTTGGGGTGTGTGGGAACCATCAAAGCTGAGCAGATCAGTTAGATATCCACGTGGAGCTTACTTGAAAAGGCACATTTGGCAGGTGCCTGAGGATGCCGTGGGGGTGAGTGAGATCACCTGGGAGAATGGGACCCACAGTGGGGCTTGGTCAGGGGCACGGGGTGGGGGGGGCGTTCACATGATCACCCACAGAATCATTTGTATAAAGCCTCACCATTGACTCAATAAGCTAACACACTCCTGGATGCAGTATTTCTCTCTCCTTCTGCCTTGACAAATATACTTTCATAATGACGTGGAAAACCACATTCAACTTTGGATTTCTTAGACTCCTTGCATTTCCACTTTGAAAAGAGGCAACATGAAGAGAACTGGCCCCGAGTCTTGGTCTGGCTCACCCCTCGCTCTGCCCTTCCCTGAAGGGCATCCTGTTTGTGAATGTGGGCACCTCAACCTGTGAGCTCTTTCCACCACCATCCTGGCCACCAGCAATCCACTGGCCACCCCTCCACCTGAGGGCTCACACTCCAGCAGCATGGTTACCCTCTGAAGTGTAGACACTGAGGAGAGCCCACCATGGACCAGGAAATAGGCTCAGGACTCTGGGCGGGGGATCTTGAGTCTTGGGTACTCAGGGACTGGTCTACAGGTGGGGGGAGGCACATCCTGGACTCTCAGTTGGCATACCTTCTTGGCCTGGAATTCCACATGCCAGCAATGGGGAGTGGTCGGTCTGAAGTGTGGGGTTACATTCTGCAGCTATACTCGAGAGTGGTGCATTACTCTCTGGAGTTATACTCTGGAGTGGGACATTACTCTCTGCAATTATACTCGGGAGTGGGGCATTATTCTCTGGAATTATGCTCTGGAGTGAGACATTACTCTCTGGAGTTAAACTGTGCAATAGGGCATTACTCTCTGGAATTATACTCTGGAGTGGGGCATTACTCTCTGCAATTGTACTCTGGAGTGGGGACATTACTCTCTGCAATTGTACTCTGGAGTGGGGACATTACTCTCTGCAATAATACTCTGGAGTGGGACATTACTCTCTGCAATTATACTCTGGAGTGGGGCATTACTCTCTGGAGTTATACTCTGGAGTGGGGCGTTACTCTCTGCAATTATACTCTGGAGTGGGACATTGCTCTCTGGAATTATACTCTGGAGTGGGACGTTACTCTCTGCAATTATACTCTGGAGTGGGACATTACTCTCTGGAATTATACTCTGGAGTGGGGC